>JAFMOD010000419.1:1365877-1545631 GCA_019802435.1 Corydoras maculifer | reverse complement strand
AAAAAAAAAAAAAAAAAAAAAAAGGGACTGGATGAACTGGACAATTTCTCATCTGTCCTATGAGAGCACAATTTGGGACAGATCTTTAGCAGTGCACAGAGTTAAGAAGCTGCTGAAACTGCTCTGGCAGCTGGAGTTCTGTAGGTCAACGTGAGGGCATGGTCGATGAAAAACACTTTCAATTAGAGCCAGTGACTCACAATGTCCACATAAATCAAAGGACATGGCACATCATAAACAGACTGTAAAACTTTAAAGCACAGTTAATTGGTAGTGATAGCACCACAATTGATTTATGAGCTAGTACAAAGCAGAAAGATATGGGCAGTTGACCTCAGTGTCGCGTCACTCTTACTACACAAGTGGTATATTATACATTTCTGTTTGAAAACAAGCAGATGTTTTTTGAGGAGTTTTGTTTGAACAGTCATGATGATGATTCCCATTTGTGTTGCTAATGGAATGTAAGGGAGAGTGGTTTGGAGATTCTGCTGACATTTTTCCCCACTGTATTTGGGTTATCAATTAAGCTCCTTCTAAATATAATCATTTAATCAGTTTGTGATTTGTGAAGAACATTTTTATATTATTACAGCAGTTTAGTTAATTAAACTAATTATTTTTATTATTAAAATTAGTTTTTCCAAATGTATTTATCAGTAAAAAATCTGGCATAATCCATTTTTGATGATTGATATTGTGAACTGCAGTTGTACATGAAAATGCAAGAGCATCTCCTTTCTTTTAAAGTAAATGCAACTGATTTTTAATTGGTGACAAGCAATTTTCAAAGATGCACAATTAGTTGGTACATTTACAACAAACCTAGTACCTGAAAAGTTTGTGTAAAATATTTGTTATACGTATTAGTAAATATAATTTATCAGCTCAATTTTTTCAAAAAAGTCTACTGAGAAGAGACTTTTTATAGACTCGCATACATGATTATACAATTCTTGCTGACAGAAAAAAAGTTAACAAACAGTACAAAAGTATTGGAAAAAAAATTGGAATACATATGATCACCTGCAATATGTAAGCAGGTCATCTATATTTTAACTTTGCTATACTATAATGCATAGTCACTTAAATGTTTTTTGTAAGCTTTTAAAGGTTTTAGTCTCTGTTGTTTCTATTGTGCATTCTTCGCTGTTAGGCAAGTTGAGTTATGCTAATGCTAAGTGAGTTGCTATTTCACTTCAAATACAATTCTCAGTGATGTTTTTGCAATTACAGAGGCAAAGACAAGCATGTCCCACAGCGCCAGTCCTCATAGTTTAATTACAGTTTAACTTTTCAGTTTTCCTCTGATGATTGTAAGATGTTGCCAGCCTAATTAAACACAGATGGCTTATTCTGAAAGGCTTCAGTGTGCACGCACCACATTGCTCGGGACTGTGCCAGAGCCAGAGTTTCGATGGAGCCAGATCATTAGGCATATTTAAAGTAATCCTCTCTCTGATTGTATCACATAACGCTAATTGTGTCATCATGATTTATATACACATGCAAATAAGCTCAGTCTCCTCTGTTACTGTTGTAACACTTAATTTAGATTTCATTAGCATGAGAGGATGTTGATAGAGATTTATCTCTCAATCTGCTCAAGGATAAACATATCTCTGACCTCAGGGACAGCTGGGCAGGAACCAAAGAATAACCAGCTTTACATTGCCTTTTTTTGACAGTCATCGGAGACAGTAACAAAAGATTAGCAACTAAGAAGCATTCAATTGTAGTTTTTGATAGGTGTTTGCAAAATATACTTTATCGCTCTAACATCATGCATAGTAATTTATGGTTTACTTTTTTACAGGTTTTTTTTTTTTTCAATCCAAATTTAAATTATTATTTAGCTTCTAGTTGTCAAATTTGCTTAGCAATTGCATTCACTTTCTTCTCTATATGCTCTAAGGTTTAGATTTTTCTTGTTAGAATTTTACATGTTGTATTTTTAAACAATAATATTAATTTAAAATATAACTTTAACAATACACACAAAAAGCATGTTGGAGAAATTAATTACTAAATACCAGTATATTTGTTCATGTTTATTTTAAACACTGACACCTGCAGAAATACAAAAAAATGAAAATGAATTATCTGTCTTTCTATATGTACTTTTAAAATTTTGTGTAGAAATTTATGGAACAAATAAAGTGAAATACATTTTATTATATAGAGCTTTTTATAGCAGTACTTTAAAGTACCCTTACAGCATGCTACTGACCAAATCCACACAGAAAAAAATAGAATCCAGGACCCTCTTGCCGTGAGACATTGTTAACCGCTGTGTCACCTTTTGACCATTTATACACACTTAGGTACACATTTAAAGTATTAGGCAGACACTTTTATTAAAAGCTACTTACAGAAACACTTTGTTTTCTTCAGGAAATCATGTAATCTGAAAGAAAAAGAGGTAGCCATAAGAGAATGTTGCTCTTGTTACTCTTGTATGAGTGAATCAGACACAGCATTATGTTCATCAGTAACACTGCAGGAATAAATATAATCCACCAACCAAAAATGTATCCTCGCTAGCAATCTTTAGTTATGTACTCAGACTAACAGACTGACACAAACACAGCAACAAATAATTACTGTCTGTCATTTGAACATTTTATGAAGCAAGACAGTAGCTATATATAATTAAGAGGATATAAGCACCACTGTTGTGTCCTGCAAGGGTACCACATACTGACATACCACCAACACACTGGTGTCACTTCAGTAATGAGGATTATTCACAACCCAAATGAAACTGGTTCAAAAAGTTTTTAAGTTGGACTACAAAGTAATTCTATACTGTACGTGGCGCCAATAAAATGGAGGTGCATAATGGAGCTCTGGTCTGGTCCTTGGTTTGAATCCCTGGTTGAGCAGACAAGGTACTGTCCATATGGAATTTGTTTGTTTACCATGTGTTTGTGTGGGATTCTTTTGTTTTCCCTAGTCCAAGAACATGCAAGGTGCAAGTGATAATCCTGAATTAACCCCCTGTGTTTTCTTTATACAGATTTATTTTAATTACCTCATGTTTTTATTAACAAAATTGTTGGGTTTGCTGCAGGAAAAAATCATTTTTTCTTTTTTTAAGCCAATAAATATTAAAAAAAAAAAAAACATAATCGCATAATTTAACCATTCCCACACAGTACCTACAAGTACTAGTCAAAATATGGCTAAAGGTAAAATTACTGGTACGAGATTATGGAGGAGAAAAACCACAGTTAGTAATACAGTTTATTTCCCAGGTTCTCAAATTCCAAAAACACCCAAGTAGGTGCACTGGACATGATGACTTGCTCATTAGGGATGGGTTAGGGTGTCAGTACATTTGTGAAAGGAGATCTATGAATAGACTGCTGTCTTATTCAGAATTTAACTCCACCTTACAAACTATGATGGATACAGGGAGTCCTGTACTGGAAGCAGTATTTGTTGACTTGCAGAATTTTAAGAGGAATGAAAAACTTACTTACACAAGGCTTCTTTGTGTTTATTAAAGAATTAGTCTGTATGAAAAGTATATTGTTTCCAGCACTTGGATTCCCTTCTTTTGACATGTGCCACTCTGTAAAGATGATAAATTCTTGCCTCATTAGCCAGCGGTGTGGGATTACAGCCTGACAACACATTAATCACTCGCCTCTCTGGCAGGCCCTACTCGCAATAGGCATTGTTAACAAAACTTTTCTAATATGTCACTCTCCTCACTGACAGCCTGTAATGAATCATTCTGATTGACAGCTCTGATAGATTACACTATTTATGCTGTGTGTAATGAAAGATAGCGTTTCCACCTACTGTCATTCCTGAGATGATGATAGCCCACCTCTGAAAAACGTACAAGTACTACAGAGGAGAGAAGAAAAGAAAAGTGAAAAACAGCAAAGACAGACAGACATTGACAAGAAATTGTAAGCGATACACACAGTGTTCTGTTTGTTGGTAGGTGCCATTTGGTAATGTATCATATCTGTAATCTCTTATAATAGGGCCAACATTTGCAGATTTGTTTAATGGATCACATCATTTATACACCAATATCAGAGAGCAGTAGCTAAATCTGTGTCAATTTTCACTTTTGCTGTGTTTAAAGCACCAGTATCATTAAATGTCATGTCATTAACATTTAAAATCCACCCATTATCTTCCGCTTTATCCTATATTAGGGTCGTTGGGGGGTTCCCCATGCCCATCCAGGGGAGAACGCTGGGCAAATACACCCAGGACAGGGCGCCAATCTTTTGCTGGGCACACACTCACTCACTCACACAGACACATACACACTCTATATGGGGCAATTTGGAGTACTCAATTGACTTGATCCATGTTTTTGGACTGTGGGAGGAATCCGGAGAACCCGGCGGAAACCCACGCGGACACAGGGAGAACATGGAAACTCCACCCAGATGGGGATTTGAACCGGGAATCCCTAGTGCTGAGAGGCGAACGTGCAAACCTTTAAGCCAACATTTAAAATTATTTATATATTGTTTTTGATAAAAGTCTGTACTTACTAATGTGTTGTTTTACCTTTCAGCATTTATTATTAAAATTGGTAGGAATTATGAAACTACATTCAGATTTAGGAACATATTAGAACAGCCAACACAAGGATTTATTCCTCGTACACTTCACATTAGCATATTCAAATAATAATCAGTAAAACTAGGTATTTGGTAGGTAATAACCACAAAAAGTGAATTGGAAATGATCAACTGAGCAAGTGGAAAGAAATTCACTATTTACTGAATAATTTGCGTGTAATCAGCATTTATTCAATTTATATTATTTTTTAAAATAAATTGAATATTCATTATCACCTTCCGCTTAATCCTATATTGGGGGTCTGGGGGTGGGGGGGGGGTCCATGCCCATGCCCATCCAGGGGAGAAAATTTTGGGCGCAATGCAGATACACCCAGGACAGGGTGCCAATCTATCACTGGGCACACAAAACTCACACTATATGTTGCAATTTAAAGCATTCAATTTACCTTTAATACATATTTTCGGACTTTGGAAGGAAACCGGAGAACCCGGAGGAAACACACTGAGAATATGAAAATTCCACACAGATTGTAGCTCCCTCCGATTAAAAGTCGACAGCACAAATATTCTTGCCAATACTGATTAGGCTTATTCTTGAGTTTGCACTTTAACTTTGTACATAAACTTACACCCAACCGTAAGAACTGTAACATAAATCACATAAACAGATATAATATGAGCAATTTCTACATTGTAAACTTTTAATCTTAAGAATGATTTTTTGCTTGTTTAACCACACAAATTTACATCTTGACTTAGAGCCACAATACATCAATTCACCTTAATACAAGGAAAGGTGATAAACTTTACGTAAACACAATTAGTATACCAACAGAACACAAACCTCATTGGCTGCATAAAATATCACAGAGAGCTATAGTTTTATGTCACGTCTTGTCTCTCTTTGGCTCCTTAATAAACACTTTAACCCTTAAGGCTGACTTTGGAACCTTTGTAACATGGTAACCGTGGTAATTAGCATTGTCAATGTTCTTAAAAGAACAGAGATTATAAATTCAATTTAAATGTACTTTAAAACATCCAAAACATAAACTGCTCAAATAGGCAGTTACACAGATTGTGATTCGAACCTCGATCCCCAGCACTGAGAGGCAAATGTGCCAACCACTAAGCCACCATGCCACACTGAATTTATATTAGATTTATATTAATATTTATAAAATAAAATTGATTTCACAGTCCATTCCATAAAGAATAATATCATTTAATATACAAAACACATTTTAAGAAGAGTTGGAGTACTTAAAAAAATGCAAATAAAAGAGCAATGAAACGATTTTAATTTTATATGATTTAAAAACAGACATAGTAGCATGTCTTCGTCTTGGCGCTGGGGATCCCAGGTTCAAATCGGGGGGGGGGGGGGGGGGGGGGGGGGGGGGGGGGGGGGGGGGGGGGGGGGGGGGGGGGGGGGGGGGGGGGGGGGGGGGGGGGGGGGGGGGGGGGGGGGGGTATATATATATATATATATATAAAATCGCAAAGATTTTGCCAATCCGTGGCTTCACACACATCTCCACAATTACTTTTTTAACTTAGTTAGGTTGCCCTGAACAAGAAATCAACAAGAAATTGATATTGTAATCGCATAGCAAACAAAAGTCAGCACTACATCAACATTAATTAGCATTACATAACTTGATCTGACTAAGAGCTATGTAAATTTAGCCTCATTAAGTTATGTAATTAAATTAAATTATTCAGGAGGGCTATATGGAATGTTAGCATTTCAGTTTCACACACTCTATGAATGGTAAGATGAGTAAAATTGTGCAATTAGATCACTAATTATCCCAGTTAAATCTTTGTCTATGGGTACTTAACAAATGCTTAAGTAAATAAATAAGATTTACTCTAATTCAGAAAATGTAGGTATTTTACGCATCACTGGGTCAGAACTATTCTGGAGGCATGAGGACAACCTGCTCAATTTTAGTCAGTTGTTTTTAACGTGAAAGGCTGATAGTTCTATGTATCTTTTTTTTTTTTTTTTTTGCAAGTTCACATTGTTCATCATAAAATGTTTTCTGATGGTCTGTCTAGAAAAAGTATCACTTAAAAAATGGATTTTAAAGGAGAAATATTCCATCATGCCACTGACAGCTAGTGAATTTTGTGCTTTTCTTGTGAGACAGCAAGCTGTCAGGAAATTAGTTAACTGAAGCATATTGTGGAGAGGCAGGTAATTTAGCCTCATTGATGGCATCACATAATGGGCCACAGGAGTTGGCTCCCTGACCTGCCACTGCTTTGTGTATAATGCAGAATTTAGTGGCATGCTCAATGCATCCTGTCAGCTGCAGGATTGGATTCTCAGCCCACTGTAGCTCAGCTTGCAACATATTGGTCAATTATTTCTGAGGCTGTCAGCCCTGGGAGACACTGTTATTTAGTGTGTGTTAACTTTGCATCATTAAGACACCATGCGACAGGGAGAGGCCCTCGTCAGCATTATTTATTTTGATTCAGCTGAGAATGGTTTGCCCTGTTATGTTAAGATAGAATGAAAAAAAAATCATTGCTTCGAATAAAAATAAATAATAAAAATAAATAATAATAAATATATGATGAGATTTAACTGATTTTCATTTTTTTAACTGTTTAGTATTATAAGATAGATTCTGATATGCATTTGCTAAGAGCTTAAAGTAAGGACACTTTGTATGATATTATTATTATTACTTATTTATTTATTTGTTTATTCATTCATTAATTTCTCTGGACTGTTGAACTTGTCATCATGGCATCCATATAGAGAATTACCAAATATCAAGGTTTCACTGCCTTGTCTACATCGAGTGTTCTCTTTACGTTACTGAATTAATATTTCACCCTTTATGGGACAAGGAATCGAACAAAGTGTTTAGCAGTGTGACAGTATTGACTTTTATTTGCAATGAGTTCACTGGCTATTAACAGATGCAGCAGTAAATAAACATACTGCTACTGTCTGGAGAAAGTCAATGACTATTGCAACTGTATCAGTGCTTTAAACTGGTTTAAGAAACATCAGTGGTGTGTGTTATTCAGCAGTGTAATGATTTTTAATGTTCATTCGCGTGATAATGAAAATCTAAAGGGAGTACTGTGTATTAGTGTGTGACTGTTATCATTTGACAAAACCTAGACCCCTCCCCTTACTCCCAGGTCAGGAGAATACTAAAATATATGTGTGAGAGAAGTAGTGGTTAGCTAGGCCTGCCCTAACAGGTAGATCTGACACCTCAACCTTTGTCAGCTCAGGCTGTACGCCCACAGGTGGAGTGGAGGGCTATAGCTTGCTCATCACTTTGACATCTGCACACTTAAGAACAAAGAATCCAGGGCAACAGGAGATTAACTTAAGACACATTAAAATTTAACATTCTGTCTTGGGCTGGCCAGATCGTAATAATCCTGTATACATACATCTGTATATATGTACAAAGAAACAGCTTAAGGTAAACATCAGCAATATGTTCCATAGCTCATTACTATATCAGTATTTTTTTTTAAGTTTACCAAAATTATGCTGTTTTAAATTCCTGCTCTTTCTTCACACTTTTTGTCTTATTTATTCAGCATTTCTTATTCAGCAACTTTTCACACTGTGCTAAGTAAGACTGAGGCAAACCCATTTAGCATTTAAAAAGGGAAAGGCCGAGAGCCATCAGATCAAAACAAAACAAACAGAAAAGCCAGTTCTCCAGGGTGAACTTCAGGCCAGCTGGGTCGAGTGACAGTCATACTCTGTTCCTGAGTTAATCAAGACAGAATGGACTTGATTCTGATTACTAGATTGTCTGATTGTTAAATTTGTCTGTATGGGGCTGCGGTCACAATAGATACCCTCTGTTAACACCTGTCTACACTGGATCAAATTTCAGCTGCTTAGTAAAGAACTTTTATTATAGAGCACCTGACCAAATTTTTAATTCTTTTAACTTTAATTAATTTAACTTTTTTCAGAGCTGATTGTTTCTTTGTTTTGAGAGTTTGAAGGCAAGTAGACTGTTAATTAATACAAAATTAAATACAGACTGAACAATAATACAGATTATGCCATGAGTAACAAAATTTGATTTAATGACAGAATCAGTAATGTTGGACTAATGAAATTGCCATGCGAGCAACATTTAAAATTTACCAAGAATGTAGTCTGTGGGGTAGAGAGAAGTGCTCTTTGCAGGTCACACTTCCATGTACTCATCAAACTTCGTATTTAGTAACCTCACTACAGAACAGAAACATGGACTGATATTAAATTAACAGTTTAAAATTGTCTTAAATGTCTAAACATCACCTTTTAATGAAATTGAGAGACCTAACCAAACCATGGACTTCGGTTTCAAATAATAATACAGTACTCACATGCCTACTGTGATGAAGAAATGAAAGACACTAAAGACATGTTGGTGGTCTGTTCAATCAATATCAGACTGTTGAAACTCTAAAATAACAGATAAATGACTACAGGCAAACAGCTGTAGTTTGTTTTCTTCATATTGTTTCTATTGTTTTCGATTGTCAAAATTACAATTACAAGCTTTTTTGTCAGGTTTATTTACATGACAGTTTTGTACCATAAATCCAGTAATCGTAGATAATTGTTAGAAATGTAGTTTTGTACATGAACATTCTTGATGAATTCACTACAGTGGATTTGCCATCTGGCTATAAAGCCAGAGGCCCAAGTTCTGTTCTTGCTGTTGGCAGTTAGGCAAGTGTATATTTAGATTAACCTAATCTGCACATAGTTTATGTCATTCCTTGTAATGATTTCATACTTATGAAGTAATAAATTGCTGCTCTCTGACACCAGTAACCAAAGTGGATGGTTTACCTTGTTAAATGATGGGATAGCTTTCGTCTTGTTTTTTTTTTTTTTTTTTAATTAACTGTGCACTGCTTAAGTACTGGTGATGTTTTTGACCCCTGACATTCATAGCTGCCTATTAATATCCAAAATATAACCTTCAGGAATCTGGCACTGGGCAGCAAGCTGACAGATTCATTGCACCTCAGCACTGAATAAGTTTGTCACTTATTTAAGTGCTTGAAATAAGTCCAGAGAGGCATAAACCTCCAACATTTTAATTCAGCCTGGACTGTGAAGCTGGAATCTATAAATATAAATGTTGGCTTTTCAATAATCCAGTCATCAGTAATAGCCAGGATAAAGGCATTACTAGGACTAATTCAGCCATGCTGGTATTCGGATTATATTTAGGTTCATCCAGTGCTGAAACTTTAATTCTGAGTAATGTAACCTGAAAGATAAAATCATGGCAGTGGTAAAGAAGACTACTCATACTTCCTGTTTTTTATGCTGGCGTTCTAGGTTCTGTTGTCTAAAGCTCATGTTACCTTAGAGGAAGCACAGCACAGCTTTGTCTTGTACTAGATTGGACTTCTTCCCTGTGTTCTGCATGTACAGGGTATTGCATATGGTCTAACATGGAGACAGCACCGCTGCTTTGCTGACAGATGAGAGGTAGTGAGCTTTCTCTAAGGCAGGTGGTACAAGGAAACTTGCTTTTGACCAGGCATGACCTGCTTCCTGATCAGTTGTAGAGGAAAAACAACTAACAATGACCTACTGCAAACAATATCTCTGTTTTTTTTCAAATAAAAAACAATGCCTTTAGTGAAGTTGTGTGACATGAGCCAAAATAGTACCACCATATCACCTGAAATAGGTATGCGTACGCATCAGGCAGCTAGTTATATAACACTGCATCCTCGCATTTGTCTACAAAGTGGCAGCATCAATCAGCAGGCTTGTTTAAGGTAATATGATAAGTGGCACATCCCACTAAGGCCCCTGCTTTCATCACACCTCAGCCCTAAAGCACAGGGGATCTGGCCCTTTTCTCCCTGTAAAGTAATATGCAACCGCTGCATCAGATAGCTTTACAGCATCCTGTCATAACTCATCGGATTTCCAGACAACTGAGAGCCTTTGTCATCTGCCTTCCAGACGGCTCTCTGACATGCTTTTTGTTTCAGCCCTAAAAGATAATGTGTCCTCTCTGTGGATTTATTTTGTTGGTTCTCGGAGCTTTGTATAAACTTGCTACAGAGAACTCACAAGATAGTTTTGATAAAAGTAAAGAATCAAATATATCTGACTAAGAAGATCTGCTACAGATCAGACAATAGCTCTGATCATGAAAAACGACTTTGTGCCTTTCATCAGACCTTTTTTTTTGTGTGTTTTGAATGGCATGGTCGACTGACACCTATCTTGTGCGTGGGCTGGGTTGGAGTTGTCTGTCTATGTGAGACAGTTGAGAGGCTGTTTGTTTTCAGGCCGCTTTTGGGCCGGACGCCTCTGCGGAACTGCAGGCTGCCGTCAGGCTTTTGTGCTCATCGTGCCAGACATGACAGGCCTTCTTCTCTTTGGTGTTGTGAGTGAGTGCTCTCTTTGGCCCTGTGGGATACTCCGTCAAAATGGTGGCTACCTTTTTTTAATCCACATTCTACTGATCTACACATCAGACAGAAAATCAATATTGTGTGTTCGAATATGAACTGGTAACGAATTGCTTGTGTACCACATTGCTTTGTCAATAATAATTTGACTTTTATTTCTAAAGCACCTTTTTGTTTTAGCAGTTAATGTTACTCTTTAGTTGTAGTGCATTAGTGTTAATTGCTAAATAAAATAATTACATGATGGTAAAGTATAATATGTATTTTTTTTCTTTTTTTAAACAATTTATGATGTCCTGGAAAAATAAGCTAGCAAACTGAGCAACAAACATTAAATAGACAAAATATATCAAGTTATATCACAAGCTTCATGTAAGCTGTAAAGAAAGAAAACCTTTGAAGGGCTGAGGAAAGCAATGATCTACTTTTAGAAGATGCTACAAACTAATAGCGTTACAATTCAGCAGTAATCAGTCAGACTAAAACATTGACAAAAATAAAGTTCTTAAGCCAAGATTTATAGACTAATAAAACTTTGTAAAGGTCAAGGCAGAGATTTCTAAAAATGCCTGGGTTTTAAATGAAGAACTGGTAGAACAAAGAGCCTAACAAAAAAAACTCTATTGTTAAAAAAATATATTCCAATTAAGGGATATACAACAATACATTAAGGCCCTATTTTAGTGAGTCATCAACCGTGTTATCGTGCATGTTAATTTAGGGTGTGTCATTGTTCCTTTGCTTTCATAATGCTGGCAAAATTGTGCATGTACTAATATCTTGTACATGTACATGTACATGGTTTGTTTTGGGCATAAACCAATCAGCATATCAGTTGCCAATGACTTTCACAGGTGCATGTACTATGTTCAGTTAATAAAAATTCATAAAAAAAAATTTAAATCCATATTAGTAAATTGACATGATATAATGAGATGGTGATGATAATATGGCAATCAAGCATTTAATTAGATCAAATCTATTTGCATTTAAAATAATCTTAATGGCTGAAGTTTAACAAAAAATGGTAATTTTTCCTTTTTTTCCTTAGCTGGCCTCTTTTTTATTACCACCCCTATATTAGCTGCATCCATCTGTTTGTCTGTGTCTGTCTATGTATAAAAAGTTTGCAAATGCTATTTCACCCACTTTCCGTTATCCGATTAAGCTTAAACTTTTTGCTCATCGTTGATGACAACACATGAATCATTTAAAATAATAATAATTAACTAATTAGTGATAATTAATTGATTTTGTTTTCTATGGATAAATTGCCCATCTTCTACTTATTGTTGAACTTCACAAGCGGAATTAATTTAGGATAAAATAATTTAAAATGATATAGAGGTGGTTTTTAAAAATGAATTTTTAAAAATATTTCGCTTGTTTTGCTACTGCTTTTGCTTGTGCTACTAGTAGTGTGTAGCATTTGTAAAATTTAAGTTTCTTATTTGTTATGTCTCTTATCCTGGTTTCTGAAGCCACTAACTCAAAAACTTTTTTTTTTGCTGTTTGTCAAATGATGTTTCTTTAACCATTTAAGTTATACTGATAACGATTAAAGGTATAATTGGGCATAAAATGAACCTTCACCAACAGTTTAATTTGTATTCAAAGCCGAATGTGCCAAATTTGTGATTATATTGCCAAATGACTTAATGTAAATTTAAAATGAATACAATATACTATTCATGATCATAATAATAATTCATAATGTACAATGATACAGGAACTCAAAAAAAATGTCTGAGGAAATAAAACCACAATTTAATATTTGACCTTCATGCACTTCGTCCACATTTAATGAAGGCCCTTCTACTACTTTAATAAATGTAACAAATAAAAAGCGCTCAAATAATTAGTAAAAACATTTACTACTACTACAATTTTACTACTTCATACTGCCATACACCCTTAAACTGTACATAAATTCCTGAACTACTGCTTAATGTTGAATGGTTTATGCAATGCTCTGATAGACGATAGCTTTTGCAGGTATGTGCACAGAGATTGCTGATTTGAAGGCATATTTTGTAGATTCATATGCTGCTATTCAGGTGATGTATTTTACAGAGGAGTCCATGGTTATTGCATCAATACAATGCCATCCCTCATTCTGAAATGCTACAAGAGTGTGGCTTCGTAGACACAAAGTGTGTACATGTCTGTCCTGCCTGCATTTCAGAACTGTATCTTATTAAAAATGTATAGGCCATCAGGAAGAGTAGAATCAGACGATGACGACCCCAAACTGTTGAGCAACAGTAGACTTGTATCAAGCAAAAATAGGAAAAAATTCTACCTGTGAAAAAATGTTTTAAATTAATAATGTGTTTAACTTGTGTCAAAATACAATGTTTTAATATTAAATATATGTATTTTTATGCACAGGATATGATTAGACTCTTTACAAATTATTTTCATGGTATAAGAGCTTTATTGTATATTTGTTCTTCTTATATCTTAAACGTATCTACAGTAACTTTTACATCAATAGGCACCAGATAAATAGGATTACTACTGAGTGTATGATTTTTTTTCTTGCTTTAATGTCCTTATGTGTACCTGATTCATTTATATTTTAGGTTTTGAATTTCACCTGAACATTTATAGACATTTGAATGGTTGACCATAGCAACCATGGACAAATTGATCAAATTTACATCATGACTCCCAATATATATCAGCATGTTTGATTACAAAACCTGACCTAAGCAGGAATTCTTAAACTGTTATGTGGTTGGATCATGTGATCAGGTGTTTATCTGAATGTACCGCTAAATCAACACAACTATAATTTAATAGCATGGAACAAATGCTTTGTTACACTCATAAATCCCATACAGACCCTATTTCTCTCTGTCTTCTATTATTTATGCGCATAAATAAGATGGTGTTCAGGATTATACTGATTAAATATAGATTTTTAAGGCCAAAAATGTTTTGTTTTAGTTGTTTGGTGGTATCTAGAAATTCCTCATTGCCTCACTACTCTTGTTTGTGCTCTGTGTCAGCATTCATGCCAACACTCACCGATGAAAGCTGCTGCTAATGAATTTAGCATCTGTGCTGCTCCTGTTGGGAAGAGACATGTTGCAGGAACTTGTGTTGTTGTTATTATATGGTGTCATGTTGCGTGCCCCAAGCCCCTGTCAATAGACTGCTGCCTCCAGGCCTGTACAGTGTGGCTTGTGACCTCAGTATGTGTGTGAAGTACATGTCACAAGTCAGCCACTATGCTGTGGGCACACACTCTGATCCTTCACTCAACAAAACAGCCGGATAGGCCATGCTCTTGCCCCTTGGAAAGAGAGAGAGAGAAAGAAAGGATATAAGAACAGGATGAAATAAGGTAGCTCATGTGTTGTGTAAACATCTGTGTTTTACCTGTCATTCCGCCTGAGAGCTGTCTCATTACTTTTATCTCTGCTTTCAGCATTCAGCACCAAACCTGATCCTGCCTCTCCTGCTGTACATGCATGCTATTTTGTCAAACAAGCTTGACATTCTTCAGAGGATGAGGCGCTAGGCTTTTGTTAAACATGGTCGGTGGATGGTGATTTAAAGTGGGGTGGAATATTTTACATGGCGCACAGTGATGTGCGGTGTAAGCCTGCCCTAAGTATGAATGTTCACGGTGGCTCATGTCTTCATTGCTGGTGTTGTTTATACACTCATTAGCAGTCTTTGCTTTTCATTGGGCTCTCGCCCAGGAATATGTCTTTTCATCATTTTGGTCTCCTACTAATATCCAAAAAGTGCAAATATTGAATTCTTATATGCACTACATTACACAAAAAGTAGATTAAGAAGGTAAAACCAATAAATTATAGATGAATAGATGTATTGCCAATATTTAACATCTATTACATGAACAAAGGTTTAAAGATACCTGACACCAGTATCTAATTCAAGAACTAAATGTGTTCTCTAACTGTTAAAGCAAAATCTCTGACTTTTCTTCCAGATTTTGTGTTACAAGAACCACAGCAGTTTTGAGTGCAAAGCACTTAACAACATAACATTAAATCAAACTTGTGTAACACACACATACACACACACAGGCTACTATATATTATACAATTTCTTGTTTATACACATCAACCATTTATCGAGAGTTTTTACAGCACCTCAATGACACATTGTGAGTGAGAATAGTCCATTAATAAAAATGGAGTGACACAAAACAGTTAAGAAACTGTCTCTAATTTTACATGGTAGTGCAATAAGGTAGATGTGTCTCATAGAGTGCACAGTTAGTAAACACAAAGCTGGTCCAATCAATATGGTATGTGGAGCTGATAAAATGAATAGTGAGGGTATACATTAAAAGGTGCATCTTATTAAGTGACCCCACACATCTATGTGTGTGTGTTAAAGGTTATTAGTGCTAGGCATTGTTGACAAGTGTAAACTGAGAAATATTTGATCAAAGAAATGCATACAGCTCTCTGACAAAAAGCATGCACAGTCAAACAAATGGTTGCCAAATACTAACTATCATTTCCAAATCTAAAATAAATTATTGTTTAATACGAATGGACTATAACAAGTTACTGAGTGCAGTTACTGTCCAACCAAAAAAAACATTACTTTAGATAGCGAAAAGAGTCAAATTGGATTAAAGAGCAGTGATTACTTCTGGTTACATCACTTACGATTAAGATCTGTTGCATCGTTCTTATTTATCGTTCAGAATTTATTTAATTTCAAAAACAAAAAAACAATTTAGGTTGGTGGAGATTGAGTAATAATGTGGAGAATGTTTTCTTGGTATAAACTTTCCTTTGATACTTGTGAATGTTTTTTTTGTGGTGATTTATTTTTTTCATTGAACCTGGGCTACAGTAGGTCCTCGGCTCTCTCATGCTGTTTGTAGTTAGTAAACAATTGTGTTCTTACATAGACAGGAGGTTGGAGAGGCCCAATCTAACTGATCCAATCTGACTGATCAGGATGTGTCATGGTTGATCGTTTATTACATCCATAGAAGGCAAAAGCTAAGAATCAGTTGAATGCTAACAACACCTGGACTAAAGTATGTTTTGTTATATCCCTTATACACCATTATATCCCTGGTGTACACCCACTGCAGTTTAGTAGCTGAATTTAAGGTGGGTGGGGAACAAGTGTAATGAATCATAAACCCTTCAGCATTGATGACACAAAAGATCTAAGCACATCTGCTATTTTTTTATTGTTGGTATTAAAACAAATGTCCTCCCACATAAGACCCTAAATAGCAGCCAAAACTTTATTATATCTAGAGAACTATGAACTAGAAAGACATGAAAAAGGAAAAAAATGGAACCAGCAAAACAAAAGGTACACAAATATGTATAACAAAAAATGGCAATTTTTTATCTGAAAAAAAACTTTACTTTTACTTAAAATTTCCTCATACAAAACCATTAGAAGGCTGAGTTGGTAAAACTATATTTTTAAATCCAATAAGATTTTACATGTTTACATGATTTTAAGTGTCTAAGGTATGGCCCTCGTTCAAATTTGTGTAAAGGCAAAATCCCCAGTTCAACTGTATTGAAGAAAAGCACACCCTAACTCAACTACCATGCTTAAAAAACCCAAAATGCAGAAAAGATGGAGGCCCCCATATCATGAAGAATGCCCCACCAGGTCAAAGCATACAAAAAAATTCCTGAGAACTTTTGCATCAACAGTTAAATCAATACCAACAAAGGCCTGCCAAATGGAACTTGTGTGGGTGCAAGGAGGAAAACCTCAACAAACCCCAATAGCAGCAACAACTTAGACTCCAAAGTTAGGCATCCAAAAGGCACACAACACCCCAATGCTTTCACAACACTAACAACAACAATAAAGAGAAGAAAATCTGGTCAAATGCACAGAAGAAAAATATATAGACATGCCAAGGAAAACACATTAGAACTCCGGCCAAAATCCAGAACACAGACAGTTCCCATGACATCAAAATGAGAATGAACATTACAGAAATAAAAAGTATGTCACCTAGAGACAAAAGTAAAAGCAAACAAAACCAAATGACACAGATTATACAGTGGAATTGTTGAGGTTTAAGAACAAACTATAATAAACTCCAAACTTCTATCCATTACATTTAACCCTGTATAATGGGCTGTGATTTAAATAGCCAGAATCCTTTATAGAGTAATAACAAGAAAGTTATTAATACACACATCCCCAGCTTACAATACAATGTACAACTACCACCAACCAGCACATGGTACATAACAAGCCATCCAGAACTTATAACAAATAACCTATGTAACAGTTTCCTATCATCACACCAAACAGCCCACAGCCAGTTAACTGCTACAATAATACAGCTCCATAGAAGACATATACTGTGACACTCTATGAAATATGGAATTAAAAAAAAAGCATTCAAAATGGTTCACACACTGAATCATAAGTGCCTGAACTTTGACTTAAAATTGATGATATTCCTGTCATTTTTAAGAAGGTGATCA
This sequence comes from Corydoras maculifer, assembly GCA_019802435.1. NCBI lineage: Eukaryota > Metazoa > Chordata > Actinopteri > Siluriformes > Callichthyidae > Corydoras > Corydoras maculifer. The sequence goes on along the minus strand of JAFMOD010000419.1, from coordinate 1,528,164 downwards.
TATACCTTGACATGGCCTACAGTATTTCTCATATTAACACAATAAAAACAAGAAAGACACATCTCCAAGGTTGAAGCCTATTGAAAATAGTGGGTGGTTTTTGGTGCAGCTAGGTATAAGATCTTTGGGAAAATTTAAAACAGGGCGGGTTTAAAAAAAGTTCAATTTCCGATCTGGGTGGCGTTTCCATGTTTCCCCGTGTCCGTGTGGGTTTCGTCTGAGTCTCAGGTTTACCCCCACAGTCCAAAGACATGGATTCAAGAAAAATTGGATCTAAATTGCCCCTCTATAGTGTGTGTCTGTGTGAGTAAGCATGTGTATTGGTAATCTGTCCTGGCTGTATCTGACCATCGTCAAACATTCATCCCTGTATGGGTATGGGTGACTCTAATATAAGATTAAGCGTCAAATAATTAGATGAGAAATTAAATCACAGGGAGATAACATTAATTAAATCCCTGCCTGTCATGTTCTCCATCAAAGTGTTTATTAAAAACTCAAATAAAGTTAAATAAACAGCACAATTTCTTAGATTTCTTTTCTAGATCTTAAAACAATAGAGCATTTGTAGGGGGAAAAATTAAACATGCCAATACATACATCTAATCATTATTTTGGTTGGTTGTTATAAGAGAATATATAAGACAATGTTATAAATAAATCCACTACTAAAATAAAACCAGAAGTCACAGTATTATATTTCAGCAATTCACCAGTTTATTTAAGGGTTGAATAACTAGCTGAGTTTGTCATTAATCCATACAAGTTTTTTTAATGTATTACAGTTGTCGCTGTCTTGTAATGCTTCAAAAGTGACTGTTAACACATTACACAAGTGTTTAAATAGTTTTGAACATGTATAACTATGATAATGTTTAATGGGCATGCAGCATTATGATATTGTATTTGGGAAGGTTATTTTGTATTCCAGCTAGTGGGTGGCATACAACTAGTCTTTTCTAAAATAATCTGTATTATTCTATTTCTGAATGCCATTACACATTTGACTGCCATTACAAGTGCATTTGCTAAATCCCTGTGGTGCTATGTTTGAACTGTGCAAACTTGGTAACATGGTAACATGCACATGGTAACCAGGGTTTCATTTTGTTCTTTTTAAAGAGATAGTTAATTACAAATCAGCTGTTAAGGGCACTTTTGTCCTTCTCCCTTCCACTTCATCCTTCTTCTATCTACCCCTTTGTCGAAGACAAGGCTGTGCCTCCAGGGGCAACATCACTTACCTTCTGACATACTGGATGTGATTGATGAGTAGCCTCAGGCACTGAAGTTGACTTTGTCAGCTGCTCATAATTTATACATCTCATCTCTGTCAGAAAAAAACAGAAGTGTGGCATATGGAAATGAAAACATAGTTCATGGTTAGGCTTTCAGTAGCATGCAGCCTGGAGAGAACAAATAAAAACACTGATCTCTATTGCAACAGAGCAACTGGCCTGAACCTGACTACCTCTGGTTTTCTATGTCTGGTTTTACTGGACAGTATAAACTAAAAGACTCAAAGTCTTTGCTGAATTTTTTTAACACAAAAGGCAATGTTGTTAATACTTTGTTGATGATGATGTATTGTATTTCACAGTGACTTTCTTTTATTGCCTTGGATTCATTAGTGTGTGCTTTCAAAATATTTAAATGCAAAATTACCTTACTGATGGCACACTCGATTAAGAATGTATTAGATAATTATTCATGCAGTATTACTGCAGTTGATTTAGAGTAGGGCTTGATTAATTTAGGTCGGGTAAGTATGTAAGAGCATGTGTTCAAGGTTAATATTAGACAAGACTGCCTAACTAGGAGTAATGTTTAACATGATGAATGATCTTAGGTTTTTAATTTCCATTTTCAGCTGAACATCTATCATATATGTCAGTTTAGTCATCCATGGTCTCACTTTTCATTTGCTATGTCACATCACAAAAAAGAGAAAAGAATGACAAAACATGACTTTGTATTTTCAATAATTAAAAATTAAATAGCAAATCCACATGAAGTATTCTAAAGAACACATTTCACCTCAAAGGTTATTCCTCCACACTGGAAACACTGACTATCTTATATTTACTTTATTGCATTAAGTTTTCCATGCACATGCTATTTTATTATTTGCTGAAATTTGAGTGTGTATTTATATTTACATAAACAGTAGCAGTCGAATGTACCCTTTTTGTTTCACTTATCCACTTGCCTATTTTATTAATTCCACTTGCCGTAAAGATAGACTTTGTAGTTCTACAATTACCGACTGTTCATGGACTACAGTACATACTGTGTATGTCCTCTTTATTCTGTTCTCTAATGGTCAGGACCCCAATAGTAGCACCACAGAGCAGGTATTATTTGGTTGGAGCATTATTCCTATCCCAGGAGTGTCACTGAGGTGTTCAAATAAAACTACTGTACATCTGCACTGCTGCACTAAATCCCCCTCACCACATCAGTGTCAATGCAGAACTGATAATAAACAATACACCACCCAAATTATACCTGTTCTCTGAAAAAAAAGAAAACAGTACCACAAAACACAAAAAAACATGTACCACATTCTATAATTGTAAAACTACTAAGTCCATCTATAGGGTAAGAAGAAGGTGTGTCTTTTCAATGGCACTTTAGACTTTAGACTGTGAATGTCATAAAATGTTCTATAACTCTGCAGAAAAATATATTAGAAGATATTTAACTAAGTCCTTGCCTGTTCTTCACCTGTCTGTGAAGATTTTCTTTCACCTCACAAAACAGTTTGGCACTGGATCTTATTCAGTGGAATGGCTACATTGGGGAAACTTTTAGGCATAAGGAACAATGAACCAGATCAGATATGTGAGACATGAAATCAAATGCCTGGACGAGCCTAAAGAATCAGAAGACCCTGGCTTTGGTGCGCACTACTTAGTTTCTTGTATGCACCAATTACTATATTGTAAGCAAGACTCTAGTATCTGGTGTTTACCACTTGGTATATAAAGAAAATAAAAAAATATTAATGGGTGACTTTGTAATCAATAAAATTGCTGAAAATCTTCTTTTTTTTCCCCACTGATTTTAGTTTTTACTAATTAGAGCGTTTGTACAACCCAGCTGTTTATTGTATTTATTTATTGCTTGCGATGTCCTGGCAAACCTGCTTGATTTGGAGCTTATGATCTAATGTTACAGCACATCACCAACTGCAAACTGCATCAATATCTAAGTAACTGCCTGTTTGCTTTTGAATAGCTAAAATGAAAGAAGCGTTTTAAACAATAAAGGTAAAATTTGTCTTCTTTTTCTGCATTGCTGCAACACTTTGTTCCGTAACAATATTTCACACATCAACCCTGTATAGTTAGCACAGTGCATTTAATAAAGTAGTTCTGATTCAAAAACCCTTTCCTGCTATTGATTTTTAGTCCAAGATAAAAGAACTTCACAAAAATCATGCATTTTTCATTCAGCAAGTTCAGTTGCAGGCTTTGCATTTGAATGGCTTAAAGCTATACTTATGAATGCTGTCTGTTTTGCTCTATTGATTGTGTGGTGGTGTGTCTTGTATATTGGAGACACCAACCCCCTGACGGCATTTTGCTTTGCTTTGATCAAAATGTTGGCTTTGAGCAGGGGTAAAGAATCAAGAAGATAAGGCTCTTTATGTGGTGTCGAGAGATGGTACTTGTAATAAATAATTTGAAATTAACTTTGCGTTTGAAATGATTGGTTTGGATCAAACCATGTAAACGTATATTTATAATGCCTTTCTAGTGTATTATATGGACTACGAGATGCAATATAACAATGAGAATGTTATATAATAAATTTTACTGACATTAACTATAAGGGATGCAAGGTTATAAATGGGAACCTATATAGATTAAAATTATACAAAAAAAAATTAATAGGCTTAATATGGAGCCCATCCACTTTAATTGACCTGAAAGTGTTACCATGTTGGAAATATGTAAAAGTGTCATATTTTGTACATTATAATTTTTCCCAAAAAATGATTATTATTTATTGTAACATCCTTATGCAAAGCCAAATCTGTTTTTAACTATAAAATCACTGCAGTGATAATATTAGGATAGAACACGTCATCATCTGAATGATTTGGAGAGTTTAAAATTTAACAAGGCCATAAATAAATTGTTCAGTTTAAAGTGATATGTGCAAATAGCATTAGAAACCAAACCATAAATGTATTTTCCAAGTATCAAACCATAAAAAACCACAAATATCAAACCATAAATGTATTTTCAAAGTAAAGGTTTTAAAAAAAATCTAAATCATAATAGTGTGGAAATAATATAATTATTACTATAATTATGCTATATTATTCATTACTGTATTTTATTTGATTAGAAGCGGTCACAAAGTTGATAGACATGAGAAGAAAAAGTTTTTTGCTCAGTCACTATCATATTGTCTTTATACAATAAAACTGATGCCAATAGGCAGTCTAGTTTTTTTTTTTTTTTAAAAAACTCTTAAAAGTGTTGTTTGATGTCTCAGAAATGTATGTGAATCTGTTGCGAAAAGGTGCTGTTGTTCGGCTGTGCCAGAACAGCACATCTGTCAGAGATCATTGTTCCATTTCAGCTTTTCTCATGTCCAGAGGAGGAGTTTAAGAATAGTTCCCACAGGAAATAATTCCAGAAGTGATGTTGTGGTGATGGTAGCTGCTGTCATTGTCAGGTGTTAAATAACACTTTTGACCAAGGACAGCCAAATGACAGAGTCCTCTCTGTGAGAATCTAAAAAGAGGAAAAATATAGTGCAGAGAGGCAGGAAGGACTTCTCAAAGAGCTGACCATCAGCACCACGCCGAAATGTTTGGCAGCACACTACTGCCATGGTATAATTGGAGAGAAAACATATATGGGTGCAAATAACCCCCTGTCAGTGGCATTAAAAGGAGTACGCTTGATGGTTGAAAGAGGAAAAGAGACAGAGAGAGCAGGGGAAAAGTGGAGGCTAAGTAAAAGGCAGATCAAATGGAAACATAGTGTCTGTGTGAGTGAGAGAGGGAGAGAGAATAGTGCACATGAAAATACTTTAGATAATTTGTAGCTGGTTGGCCATGTATGGTGGTTGTGAAAACAGAAATCAAGCAAATAGATGTTTTATGTCTTTTTGTGACACTGTTATTATTTTTGACATGTTTTGAATATGTTCACAACTTGCATGCTAAAAGGCAACCAAAAGTAAAAGTTCTTATCTAATGGAGTGTTGTGTAACCTTAATAACACATAGCCATGGCATGCTCAATCAAAGCATGCTTTGTCAGCAGATTGCACCCTGGTCAATTGCAGATGGATTACAATGAAAGATTGCAAATGGGTATACTAATGTTTAGAGTATTTTTGTTCAGAGTATCTTGAGGTTACAACTGCAAGGAAGTACACATTGTTTTGTTGTTTAAGCCTGGGAACATGGATTGATCATACTAGGTTCTTGATAATGTGAATCAGGTACTCCCAGGCCAAGGGAGGATCCCCTGCTGTGCCATTTACCCATGCCTCAGCCTCTATTTGTTTAGCTGCAAAATCACTCTTTAAAAATAAGCCGTATTTGGCACTCCTTGCCGAGGGAAAACTTTTGGCTGTGGTAATGCCGGGGATGGGAGGGGATTTTTCCGGCTCTTATTAGGTGTCTCACGTTTTAGAATGCTGTTGCAGTGAAAGCTCAAGCTACATGCATATTTGAAAAATAAAACTTGCCGAAATAGTTCTGAGAAGCTTGCAGAGCAGTGAAGGGTTAAATAAAGTCTTCATTAGCATTTAGTTAACTTTTTTTTCTTTTCTTTTCACAATTTTGTTCCAAAGCAGAGCTTGTCCTGTTTTTCATGGGCAGCTGGAAGACTGGTCATTGTTTGGAATTAGATTGCTGCTTTAGTTCAGGGCCTGCCCTCATTAATCATCCTCCGAACTATAACACCAGAGCATCCACATCATTGGCTTTTGTCGTGATGGCACCCTGTTTGGTGGCTGGAGGAAGCCTAATTATTAACTGTTAAAATGACAGTGCACGCTGCCCCGTCAGGCAGACTGAGGAGAAGGCCGCGAAACAACAAAAAGCCACCTGACCTATTTTCTCTTCTCCTCTTGGGTTTTCAGAAAACTTTGTCCTGTTTTTATGTTCCTCCTCAATTGAGTATCGCATGCCGCTGCGCTCTGGGGTAGATGATAGATGGCATTATGTTTCATTTGAGTTTGACGATGGCAGGAACTGTTTTCCTGGTTTGTTTCTTGACAGGTAAGAGTCAGACTGAGTTGATTTGGATGTGTAAACGGTTCATGTCTCAAAATAGATGCATGCTGCTCGCAATTAGTGCTTGATTCATCTGACAGTCGTAATTTTACACTAGGCGCTCTCATTTAAGCAAGGACAGTATTGTCTCCTCTCAAGCTCCAGATGGTGTCAAAATAAATTCATAACATCATTTAGGCAACAGAGGGCCCATCAATCATATTTAATCCTGACCTAGCAAATCCAGACATGGAGGTGTTTCAGGTTAACATAATGTTTGAATTATTACAGTGTCCTGATAACCTTGAGACAGAAACTGGACTGCTGAGTGGAGGACTGCTGGGAAACCTGAGCAGAATCTCCCCTGTGCAGAATGACAGTCTTTGTTATTTGTCTTTTGACACCATGGCAGACAGCTATCAGGAAGAAAGAGAACTCACTGTGAGGGGGACAAAAAATGAGAGTCAGACTCCTCCACCCCACCCTCCCTTCTTCCTAAGCTTGAGATCCACGAATAATGAAAGGGATCAAGTTTCTGTCACTGTCACAGTACAAACATAAACTTTTCTGGCACCTAATAAATAGACAGCGTGGCATTGTTTTCAGAGCCAGACAGGTGTGTCTGGTACACTACTGATGGCTTCTATTATTCTGCTGGGAAAGCGTGTTTGCTTTCTTGTCATATATTGTCACACATCTCTCTCGTGAGAGGAGGCTGGCTTGAAAGATGGCCAGTAGTAATTATACACATGCCTCCCATCGCTGCCATGTGTTTTGTTTGTCTTCTGCTACCAGCCAAACTGTTAACTTGCACCCTTATGGCACAAGCTACAGAGCGCAATGATTGCATGTTGCTATGTTTCCCTCGTTAAGCAGCATGTTGATTGCAATCTTGTTAGCTGCCTCAGCAGTAAGGAGGAGGCGTGGAGGGCTGAGGGCACCAGTTATTCATCGCTATGGAACAGTTAAAAGCCCTGATACTGGCGCGGGCGATGACATTATTTGCACCTGAATGGCAGGTACATCAACATCTCCTTGTAAGTGTCTGAAAAGGGAGACAGTGGAGTGCTTTGTTCTCCGCACAGCCCACTTGGGACTTTGACAGGCTACTGATGGATATTATCATTCTTAATGTCAGTAAATAGCAGCATGGCAGAGATCTGCTTCCTTTCAGTGCTGCCGCCTTCATTTATCTCTTCCCTGCTCCGTCAGATCTCAAAAAGTCAGTCGGAAGTGTGCGAGGGTTTCCGTATGAGGGCATCATCTTTTTCTGTCCTGTGTGAAAAGAGGGCTTTGGATCAGCTTGGTAGTGGGCTCTGTCCTTTTTCAGATTTGTTTGGATAGCTTCTGATAGAGGTCTGTCATTTCAGGGCTTTGTGTGCCACTTTTATTTATGTAGTGTAAACAGTGTGCTTAAGTGATACACTAGAGAATGGGGTTTCCAGGTTGAGCAGTTCCTTTCATATAATGACAGCACTCTTTTATCTTTTGTGCTCTGTAAGACATTTTGTTCAGTTTAACCTCAGGGATGGGGAAATGCTGAGTGTAAAAGACTGTGCTGGATAATTTTGGAAGACTCCACTGCCCCAGACACAAAGCCAATTTATTTTCAAAGCTCTGTTTATTCTTTTTTCTTGTCTGCACATTCCAAAAATCTGTCATCTGTACCAGTGAGCTTTCTTCTTAATATGACTATTTCAACTACACCCCTTTCAGTTGGTAAGCTCTTCTTTGTATTGCCATTTTAAGAAAATTACATTTCACTACTACTCTGCCTATAGTGGTTTAACTCTGCAAACACATTTAATGGTGTATAGGCTTGTTTTCTGTTTTTTTCTTTCTTTCTTTGCAATTTAAGGAAAAATTTCTACTAAAAAAATTTACTTTACCTGAAGCCAAAGACTAAGCTTTTTCCTTCGATTAAAATTTAGTAAAACATATTCTCATTCATTCTGCAGATTAAACATTTAGACATAGTAAAAGATTTTAGTTGTTTTTCTTGTCTGGTTTATGTCCGGCTTAGACAGACAGACAGTTTTTTAAGTTGTAGGGTAGAATGTTGTTTTGTCCAGAATCAGGGTGCTAGCTCACTATGGTAAACACTTTTTTTCATTACACTATATTTATCCTGGCGGCACGGTGGCTTAGTGGTTAGCACATTCGCCTCTCAGCACTAGGGATTCCCGGTTCAAAACCCAATCTGGGTGGAGTTTCCATGTCCTCCCCGTGTCCGCGTGGGTTTCCTCCAGGTTCTCCGGTTTCCTCCCACAGTCCAAAAACATGGATCAAGTCAATCGAATTCTCCAAAAATTTGCCCATATAGAGTGTGTATGTGTGAGTGAGCGTGTGCCCAGCGATGGATTGGCGCCCTGTCCTGGGTCTATTTGCCCAGCGCCCGAAACGTTCTCCCCTGGATGGGCCTGGGGAACCCCACCGCGACCCTACTAGAGGATAAAGTGGAAGATAATGGATGGATATATTTATTATTTGCCTTAAGCTGATTTTCCATTCGCTTTTTCCACATGTTTTTTTGGTCAGTTTTTACATGCATTTTTTTTACAACCGCTACTATTAATTTGATATTGATTGTTTTTCATACATCCTATATTTCATTTGTATTTCCATATCAGTTACTTTAGTACTGTTTGATTAATCATAAGATATTTCGGAACAATAATGGCTGCACATTGTAGGTCAGTTTCAGTTTAAGAAATGTATCCTAATTCAGACTGTGTTTGGGTTTTTCATCATGCGTGTTATGGAAAAAGATAGAGAACCATTCTGAACAAATTACACACATACTTTAACCCATAGGGGTATATGGCAAATACCTGACTTGGATGTATTTGGACCTAGAAGTAACTGAAGCATTCAGAAGGAATCCATGTAGACAGATATTTAAACTTCATACAGTATCCAAACTCAGAACTTTCTTACTGTAACAGCTCTATCCTCTTTGCTACCGTGCAAAACATTAGGTTCAGCAGATGAAATTATGTGACCTTAGGAAGTTTTATATACTTAGAATGGTCTTGGCTCATTAAACAATGACTGACTTGACATCCTGGATTAGATTTAAAAATTCAAAGCAGGGTTGATGGTCACAAATATATTGGTAAACAAAGTTCTTGGCATGCACAATATGACAGTGAATATACTAACACTAATACAACTTTTCCATGAATTCATATAACTTTTTTTTAAAACTCAGAATTTTAAAACTAAAATTATTTTAGTTCATAGAAAAGTTGTATTTTTCTATCTAGTTCAGTTAAAAGAAGGCAGATATTTAAATGTTTGTTGCATTACATAGTTAGTGTACAAACAACAGCAGGGGCTCATTTTGGTGACTCAAAAACTCCAGAGCAGTATAGATGCTGGATGTAAACATAGCAACTGTAAGTTTTAAATTAAGACATATCACTGTAAGCATAGTCTAAGTGTATGACAATAGCACTTATCAAATTATAAGGAAATTAAACAATAGTAATGTTTACCACTGAAAGAAGGCATGGGTGAAACTCATTAAACAACAAACCAATAAGAAAAAAGGAGCAGGAACAGAACATGTTTGAACAAAAAGAGCACATTGGCAAACAAACACAAAAGAACGGGAGAGGCCAGAACATTGGCTCATCTGTTATACACATCAGGAAATTTATACTGTAGTGAGTATGAACTAATATAACACTAAAATGTTGATTATTTGTAGATGTTTTGTATACACAAGTATTATTTTATTAATAAATTAAATGTGTTCATAATTATAAAGTTTAAGGTTTAATCATATAATTACTTAAGCTTAAGGTTGGAGATGTAGTAAAAAAAAAAACTCTGTAGTGTGACAAATACTGTTTTCATAGATAGCAGATAGATATGGAAAGTTGGAAAGTTCAAGCATGATGTTCATAAATAGCTATATGCAATGTTTAATTTAATACTCTACTGTTTGTGTTTCTATTTGCTACCATTCTCTCTCGCTCTCTCTCTCTCTCTCTGTCCCCCTCTCCCTCTCTCCGACCTGTTTCCTTAGCATTAAGGTGACACAAGAGCTCATATCCTGTGTGAAGATGATAGATATGTCATATCTGTAAGAAATGTGCTTGTCTGATGAGCTTCTCAAACAGACAGTGCACATGACTCTTCCCAGATTGGCACACAGGCATTATCAAAGAAGGAATCTTTCATGAGCAATTATGGCAGAAAATAAAGGTGATGAAGTGTGTTGAAAAGAGGAAAGCAGTGGATCAAAGGGCCCCTGTGAATTCTGATTAGAGCAAGAGTGCACTGCTCGTCTTTGGGAATTCCACATGTCTGTCTGGTACACTGGCAGACAAGATAATGGACGTGCTGAGTGACGGAGACTGATAATGAATGTATCTCTTCTAAACTAGTTTGGTACGCCTTTGTAGGGTTTGGACATATTGACCATTAACTTACTAATGTTCTAGTGGTGTAAATTTTTAATGTTTTTGTTGGAGATTAGTTAGCTTTTTTATTTTTTCTATTATATATAATAGAAATCGAAGGGATGAAGTAAAGGAAAATAAGATTTATTTGAAAAAATATTCTTATCATAATTAAAATTGTATCAAATTATCTTACAGGAAATCAATTTAAACTTTTATTTTTGAGCAAATAAAAACATTGCGGTTTTTATTTTGGTTGGTGTATTTTTGTTTTGTTTGTGTCTTCTAACACTTAGCAGCTACCAACCAGAGTAGTTTCCTTTGAGAAACATGAGGCCAGCAGCATGTAATTTTTCGGAAGTGCACTAAGACAAAAGCCTTCACCCATGTCTGTATACATGGGTTCACTGGCACACATGATTGGGTAGTGTTATTGTGATTGATAAAATATAGTAAGTGTGCAGATACAAAAAGGACAATGTGCCAATCTATCACTGGGCTCACTCACTCAAACACACAGACTATATAAGCCATTTTAGAGCACCTTAAATTCATGTTTTTGAACTGTGGGAGGAAACCTGAAAACCCACTCAGAGAAACTTCACCCTGATTGGGATTCAAACCTGGATTCCCAGCACTGAGAGGCGAACATGCTAACCAATAAGCCATGGACAGTTATTTCTTGGGTTTATTTTATATTTATTTCAGTGGACCTCTTTATGTAGAGTAGTTCAGGACTCAACTGTCGGCATCAGTCTGACTGCTGAGAATGGAAAATGTAGCCACTCCTTTAGGACATCGACTGATGGCTGTTCAGACAGCAGAAAGCTGAGATCGATTGACTGATGCTGTCATTACGAGTGTTCAACCATGTGGTGCAGCTTCTCTGAAGGTCACCACAAGAACCTGTGAAGAATGATTCTGAAGCTCAACATGGATAAGTTTCATCTGTCAGTATTCTGATTTTGTTTCTGGGCTGTTGGCAGTGTCTTGTTCACATGCTGTTCTTCTACAGCTTGTCAATATTTGGGGAAAAAAAGCAAAGTAGTTTTTACTGCATTCCTTTTGACAAACATAAGGGCAGAGGACTTTTATGAGTAGTCGTCTCATTATGGTCTTCAGTGGGACATGACAACATGCTGTCCAGTGTGATCACTCTCATCTTAACTCCTGACAGCTTTAATAAAAACAATTTACACTTCTCTCTTCTACATATCAAAGGTGGAAATATTTGATTGGCATCCCAAAGAGCATTCAGTTGCTCAATAAAAAGGATGACAAGACATGATGCTTATTTAATGACTGCGATACAAAAGTGGAGTTGAATTGATCTAAATCACATCCTTGTCAGACATAGAAACATTTTTCTTTAGTTTGATTGTCAACCAGTTTAAATTTAAAAATCAAATCTGTAACTTTGCAGAAAGTTATTCTTCAGAGAAAAGAGCCCAGTCATTGCATGGTGTCAAAATGTGCTTAATTGAAAGTGATTATCATTTACATTTTGTGACATGCACACATCATGTTTGCTAGAAGAAACACAATATATAAGTTTTAAGAGGCTGACTTCCTACGGGTTTGTTTAAGAAAGAACTGTAATATTCTTCCAAATATGCAGTGAAGTGTTATTTTATAATTGTATTATTAAATAAGATTCTAAAATGAAATCAGTTGCGTGACATGGTGGCATGGTTGCTAACACTTCAGCGCTATCTGGGTTCAAATCCCGATCTGGGTGGAATTTCAGTGTTCTTCCAATGTGTGTTTTCTCAGAGTTTTCTATTGTATTCCCCATAGGCCAAAAACATGGATTCAAGGTGAATTGGCTGATCTAAATTGCTTTTATGTCATGTGTAAGTTTAAATAAAATGATAAAGTGATTTATTTTGCCCAATGTGCTTACACACAGTACCCATCTCTGCCGTGAAATACACACACTGGTGAAGTGAGAACACGTGCCTGGAGCGGTGGGAAGGCTTGTGTACAGCACCCCGGGGGGCAATTGCTCAAGGGCACTTCAACCATAGTACTTGGTGGGACCGGGGATTAAACATGGGACCTTTAGGTCACAAGGCTGGTTCCGTAACCACAAGCCTACGACTGCACCAATTGTGCGTGTGTGCCCAGTGATGGATGTATAAGATAATATCAGTTCACACCTACATATATAATATTATGAATGAACAAAACTGGATTTGAAAACTGGAGCTCTACAAATGCAATAATTACACTAATCATCTCATCTTATTTCTTTTATTCTATATTTGCCACAGTTTGCCATTGCTATGTGTAAAATCTAACACAAAGACTTCCCAAGTCATACACTGCATTTATAATTGATTATAGGAACTTTTACACATTGCACCTACATACTTTTATGTTATCTGTTTCTAAATTCCACTTATTGACACTTATTTTGTAAAAGGACCTTTTTAATTAGGATAAGGGTTCTGTGTAGGCCAGTTAGTACACCAAACCCATTGAACCATGCCATTCAAGATCTTGCTTTGTGCACTGGGGTACATTAAATTTGGACAAGACAAGGACCTTCCTCAAAGTGTTCCCACAAAAAAAAAGCTTACACATGTCTAAAGTGCATGGCTAGTTGTTTTTATACACTTTTGGCAATGGGACTGATCCACATATCAGACTTCTCCAATATGAATTTTGGTTTCTTTAATCCTTAACTTGTAATGAGACACAAAATTACTTTAGTTAAAATAAAATGTAAAATGTGAAAAAAGAACATAGGCCTCTGAAAAGTGACTCCACTACATTTTTAAAGTTAAATCCTTAACAAGATGTTGTATTTTGTAAAAGCATATATATTGATTAGTGTAAGGTCATCAAATTTACAATGAATAGTAACTTTAGCTTTAGGAGAAAGCATAGTATTAGCATAAAAGGGAAATTAACTTAAGTGAAACTTAAGTGAGGTACAAATACATCACAATTGTAAATAGTGCAGTAGTCATGGTATAAATAAAAAATAATAATCATAATCTATAAAGCCTGAAGTTTAGTGTCCGTCTATGTGTATGTATATATACACATAGACGTGTATATATACATACATACTTACATATATATATATATATATATATATATATATATATATATATATATATATATATGCATAATTATCCTGGAGTTAAGGAAAAGTCATGTTATGTTTCACTCCTGCTTCCTGCCACAGAATCATCACAATAACGAATGCGTTGACTAGTCCATTAAAATTTGATTGGATCAGTGGTGAAGCTCATCCCCAGCTGTCCATGGCTGTGCGGTCTATATGCCATGCCACAAGCTGCCCTGAGGAGGAACACAAACTCATGTACCTCAAACAAATTCTCCTAAAAAACCTAGACCACTCATCCCTACACTGAATTACATGCAGTCCAATCCCCATCCTGACTTTCTATTTTTATAGTGTTGGTGTTGGGTGGATGAGCAGTGAGTAGTGTGCAGCAGGTTAGTGCTCAGGGGGAGTTTCTTGGCCTGGCTGGCCCGTGTTTGAAGTGAGCCACAGGCCGTGTGAGCAAGCCTGATCTGTGCTCAGGGAATCAGAGCAACCTCTCTGCAAGCTCTAGGCCACTGCCATCACAGAAACAGCAGCTGGGCGAAAAAATGGGGGGAAACAAGAACCAGTAATCTTAGATGTTCCTTCCTGATGGCTAGCCCCTTGCAGGACATATCGACATCAAAGACAGTAGATATGTCCTAGAGAATGCAAGTTTGTCTAAATAAGACCTAAGAGGAGTGATCTGTTAGTATATGAAAACATAGCAGCATAGTGATGTTTGTTTGGCAGATGTTTTACTCTGCCAAATGCTTTAAATATGAAGTTGAACTGAAATAAATTTCCATTAATTATATTAATTTGGTAATTAAGTCTATTTTAAAATGGTCAAAGAATGGAACAGTATTTCATGTATGTTAATAGCCCTCGTAAATAACTATTCTTCAGTTGATGACTGACACGGTCTTCACAGTGAACTGAGTTTGACCTTTCCAGATGTGGACTTGGGAGGAAAAATGATAAACAGGTGTCCCAGCCATGACTAAGTCATGTTTTGCTGAGCTGTCCATGGGTTCTTCAGTTCTGTGATGGTTGTAAATTGTTGCTTATATCACAAAACAGCAGGACTCAAGCAAGAAAGAAGGACTGGTGTGTCAGTGTGAGGTCTTAACCAAAGATATGTTTGGATCCAGATAAGCTTGTGCTTGACAAGAAATGCTTTTCTGTTACAAAGTGTCATGTTATAGTGGAAGAGATTAAATTCAAAAATAGGACACAGGACTCACTGCAGCCACATGCAGACACTGTCCTACATTTAGATTGAGAGCCTTTAAGTTTACTTTGTTTTTTGGAAGGGTAGAGTTATCAGATCTGCACATGCTATGTCAGCCACAAACATGCCAGGGCAAAATGCTAACTAAAATGGATTTAATGCTATATCTTTATAAAGTTATCAAATTAAGAATTTTTTTTTGCAGTCTTTTCTTTCCGATAAAATTACCATAATAGACAGACATAGTTGTACTGCATGTACTAAATAGTTTGACCCATCACAAAATGACAATCAAACATCATTTCAGCATTTTCATTGGTTTAGGATGCAATGACAATGCAGTTTGGGTCACTATTATGCCATCAGCAACAGTCTGGTTGCTTTAAATGTGTGGTGGTGCTTGAAATCATTGTAATTCTCTGTTGGGACAGGTTCAATTCCTGTCCCACCAAGTACCATGACTGAAGTGCCCTTGGGCAAGGCACCTAACCCCAATTGCTCTCCGGGCACCATGTACAGATTGCTCTGGGCATGTTTGCTCACTTCACTCATTGTGTGTGTGTGTGTGTGTGTATGTGTATATTTCATTGCACAGATGGGACAAGCAAAGAAGACAAAATCGGTAACTTTATCACTTTATCAAAGGTGTTTTACAGGCAAAGACATTTGCACCTGTATTCAAGATCACATCTCTGAGCAGTCAGGACTTGACATTTTGTTACTTTTTCATGGTGAAGCACATCTGTGTTAATCCATGCCATTTGCTCCCATCATGTATCAAGCATGCAAGAAAATTATTATTATTTTTTTTTCATTTGAATAAATTATTATTTTAATTTTTTTTCATAAAAGAAATTTTAGAAGACTGATTGGATAATGATCAGCTTTAAATATGCTACAGTGTAACTGTTTTTCCTTAACTCCTGACTGGCTGTTCTCTTGTTTGTAAGTCAATTTGGATAAAAGCTAAATGTAAATGTAATAATGAATGCAGCACATGGCCCCAGTTATGGATAAAAAAAAATCCATCCATCATCTTCCGCTTTATCCTATATTTATCCTATACACACTCTATATGGGGCAATTTGGAGAACTCAATTGACTTGATCCATGTTTTTGGACTGTGGGAGGAAACCGGAGAACCCGGAGGAAACCCACGCGGACACGGGGAGAACATGGAAACTCCACCCAGATGGGGATTCAAGCCGGGAATCCCTAGTGCTGAGAGGCGAACGTGCTAACCACTAAACCACTGTGCTGCTCAATTAAAAAAAAAACTGTTTTTTGAATTGGTTTAGTGGTTTTTCTTTTTAAGGTTGAGACAGCGGACATTAAGCCACTACTTTACTGGTCCACATTATTAAAGAGCAGGTGTTCGCAGTAAGCCTCTACACTGCTGGCCATAAGCTAAGAAGAGTGCAATAAGCCAACTCACAGCTTGGGTCAGTGTCCGTACAGAGTTTGCTTTGGAATGGCAGCAGACAGGTGTGAGTATATCTGTGTTCACAGGCAAAGGATTTTGGAGGATGGTCTAGTGTCAAGTGAAGCAGCAAAAAAGCTATTTCTTCAGGAAAAGTACAGACTGACATTCTGCAGGAAGTACAGAACTGAACTGCAGAGGATTATTTGAAACATCTGAAAAAAATTATCATCTACAGATGAAAAGGTCAATGCTACCATGAGCTCTCTGTCCTGCCAACAGTTCAGCATCCTAAGACCATTCATGTGTGGGCTCACCTATAATTCTGCCTAAGTAAACTACCATGAATAATGGAAATATGGCATGAAAACATCCTCCAAGTGCAACTTTTCTCATCAATCCAGCAGCAATTTATGAAGAACTAAGCTTTATTAAGCATGACGGAGCACTATGTCACGAGTCAAAAGCAATAATTAAGTGGTTCCATAAACAAAACATCCCCAGATTCTAATCACATTACTTAATTACACAAAACTTAATTCCTAAAATGCAGGTGGACAAACAAAACCCTTAAAAAAAATCATAGCACTAATTAGGCAATAATTAGTTTCCTTTGGTCTGGTTTTGTCCCCATAAGCAGATATTTATCAAGCCGGGGTGAATGGCAGAACGGTTTTGAAAAAATACCTTTTAACACTTTAAGTATTAAATCTCTACACAAAGTATAGATGTTTTTAAAAATAAAGTTGTTGTTTTGTTTCTTTTTAACTGCATTATGCCATAGATCAGAGATGGACACTTGACTTGCGTATTGAGTTTCACTTAAGTTGCCTAGAAATAGACTTCTGACTCAGACCAGTCTAATATAACTGAACAATAAGATTCGGTACGTTATCTCGGCACTGTGTGCAAAAACTATAAACAAACACTTTGTGTGTATGAGGTGCTATTTTCCGTTCCTTATTTTGGTGATTTGGGTGCTTGTCACGGCGGGAAACTGAAGAGGAACACTGAACGTCTACAAACGCCGCTGGCCCGCCTTCTGCTGGAGAACCACAGGTGATAACTTTTCAAAATCCTTGGATATAACTGAATGTTGGAACAGATTGGAACGAGCACATCAAAAAGGGCATAAAGCATCTGAAAGGTCTGTTGAGTTTGTTAGCCAACAACGGTTGTTCACTTAACATAGTTGTCAATGTCACTTAAAATGTTTAAAAGAAGTTTCATGCTTTTTAAAAAAAAAAATACTCCTGACTCATGACTTGAATTGAAAACATCTCTGCCATAGAAGCATTGGTAAAATATCTAAAAGCAGCAGAAAACTTTGTGAAGACTAAAAACTGTACCAATCCTGATCTCAAAGCTTATTATCTACCATATCTGCTTTAGCTAATTAATAAACTGTAAAACATTAATGACCAGTAGAAGCTGTGGTTCATTTGGTTTGGTTGACTTTATATTTATACTTTATGTTCAGGTGCCTTTTTAAAAGCCTGTGTTCTGCTACCGTATTCCTCTTAGAGAAATGATTCTTCCTTCTTGACAGCCTTCAATAAATGTTATATTTGTTTGGTATTTTTATTGCATTTATGGTGCTTAAAGATGCTTTTATGTCACATGATGTGGCTTTTGGATTGTACTTTATATCTCCAAATAGCACATAGTCTGAACTCTTACTGGGCTTGAACTGGGCCGGGGCATGACACTGGCATGGGTAAAAAAAACTTGGAAATAGAAAATAAATAAGGAAAGAGTAGATACCATCCATCCATTACCTTCTGCTTCATCCTATATTAGGGACATGGGGGGTTCCCTATGCTCATTTGGGGAAAACGTTTCAGGGGACACCAAGGACAATCTATTAGTGTCCTCACTCACTTACACACACATACTAAGAGTAATTTTTTTATGCAATTTACCTTGAATCCATGTTTTTGGACTGTGGGAGGAAACCCACGCAGACATGTGGAGGACATGGAAACTCCAGATTGGGATTCAAACCTGGATCCCCAGCGCTGAGAGGCAAACATGCTAACCACTAAGCCAACATGCCGCCCATTTGTTAGATAGCTGTTTGTATGTGCATACATACATAGGGTGGCACGGAGGCTTGGTGGTTAACACGTTCGCCTCTGAGCACAAGGGATTTCCAGTTCGAATCCCAATCTGGGTGGAGTTTTCATGTTCTCTCCAGGTCCGCGTGGGTTTCCTCTGGGTTCCCCGGTTTCCTCCCACAGTTTAAAAACATGTATCAAGGCAATTGAATTCTTCAAATTACTCCATATAGAGTGTGTTTTCGTATGTGTCTGTGTGAGTGAGTGTGTGCCCAGCGATAGATTGGCACCCTGTCCTGGCCAGTGCCCGAAACCTTCTCCCCTGGATGGGCATGAGGAACACCCCCCCCCCCCGCGACCCTATTATAGGATAAAGTGGAAGATAATGGATGGTTGGATGGATGGACATGTACATGACTGTACATACATACACACACAGACACACACACACCACTTGAAGACTCTTCTCTTAATTACTGTATGATTAAAAAAAACAAGGTAATTTAACTCAAGTGCTTGCAACCAATTCATTACCTTTCATAGGCGGGCAGTGGGAGCTCACTCTACTCTTGTCTGAATTAGGTTTTCAATCTTAGCACTTGAGCTGTAACATGCTATAACACACTCCTATCAGGGAACTGCCTCTGAGCTCAGCACTTCAGCTCCTTTAATTTGCACCTTAGCTTACCTTTAATTGTGTATTGCTTTGCAGCAGTACCCAAGGCTAGAGTGCTGGGAAATGGATTTTGACCTGACCTCTCACATCCTCTTTGAACGGAACTCTTGGGGTTTTGTATGGCTTATTTGAACATTTATTTTCCATTCATGTCTCATATAGCATTTGACTGATTGTGTTGTCTCGCAATATAAAAGAAGCAATGAATGAATAAATAATAGGATGTATCCATTTGTCAGTGACTGTCGCATTACCTTTACAAGATTGATTGCTGTGGGTTGAGATGTTCCCTGGACCAGTAAGAATGTAGTTTAGTGGCTGCTTAGTGAAGCAATTCTTCAGCAAATGTCATGGGCCTGTACCCTTACTGTCACACCATTAATGTGACATCATTATGCACACAGCCTTTCCTATCCTAAAAAAGAACAGAATTATTCTTGTTGAAAATTGAAGTAAATTGTTTAGAAACATTTTTTTGTTGTAGAGACAGCCACAGACCAATCATTTTGTTATGCTTCAGGTATGCCATATAAATGAATACCCTTTCTGAATACTTGTAGGAGAAGACCTGGTAAATAATTCATGAGGTGGGCACACATGATTGTGCACAGTTGTTGAGAGAGATCAGCTGTCGGGTGGCAGCCACACCTGCTCTGAAAAGATGTGGGGCAATGTGGCAGCCTTCGTTATGCCCTGGACCAGACCTAGTACATTCACCCACCCATGACTAATATATCAATGAGAGTTGAATCGAGGCACATGCGTGATTGGCCAGGCCTGTTCTCCTACAGCAGACTGTTCCTTTCCGCTGCTCTCTGACACTCCACTGACATGCTCTGAACTTCAGACCAAACGAGACACGCTGATAAAGACAGCGCTGTACTCTAGATGATGGGATGGCTCAGCTACATTGATGGACACTGTCATGTCTGTCTAGGATGGTGTGACAGTACCTCAAGGTCTGTGTTAGACAGCAGTGAGGTTAGGCTCTGCTGTTTCAGGAGTGTGTTTGGCAAGTTGTTATAAGTTGTCACCATAGCTACTGCAAAGTGTTACAAACATGATGATCACTCATACATAAAATAAATAATACTTTTTATCTACTATAAATCTACTATTTAGCTAACCTTTCAGATTCCTGGTCTTGCTTGAAAGGTCATATTAAAGTAATGTACATGGGTATAATTAAAAGCAATACAATGCTGGTATAGTGATGCTGACTAATATTTTATTATTTCATAACATCAGATCTTTTTTTATTTTTTGTTTTTTATCATTACCACTAATGTAAGCTCTTAAAGGGGCTCTTAAATGGAATGTCATGTAAGATACTGATTGGTTTATTTCATGTGATGCCCAAAACACACCCATGAATCACAATGTCACAATAGCAAAGACACAAGCTGCGTGGCTCGCTAAAGTTTTCTAAAATGAAGCCTCTTGGGAGTTCTTCTTTCTAAATGATGGGGTTTGGCAGTAGCTGATTATGCCTGTTGATTACAAAATCTTCCAAATACTTTATTCAATTAGAGATATATACACACCCAATATACAATATACATAAAAAAGGACCTGCTCTAGGTCCTGTTTTACTGAAAAACTTGAAAATCTTGAAAATGACAACGTGATTCATGGAGGTGTTTTGAGTGTCACAAGCCAGTCAGCGCCCCACTTGCTATTCCTTTTAAGAGCCTGGTGCGGTCTGAATTTGGCGAGTTTCTATTTGAACTGTGCAGTGAGACAATCGCATGTAAATTAACATTTAAATAGTTTGAAGAATACATCGTCACAAGCCTGGGTCAAGTGCCTAGTTAGTTAAAAGCCTAGATGTTGTTTAAGAAGTTGTTCCCGGAGATATGCAGTAAAATGTATTCTAAATATTTTTCATGTAAAATTAGTTATTTCAACTGAAGTGTCCAGAAATTTGTATAACTTTACACAATGTAAGGTTTTTAATAGCTTATTTTGTGTTTTAATATGGCATCAAACGCATTTGGTTGTACAATATATAAATGATGACACTTATAGTCTTACCCAGGTTAGACTCCATTAAGTAAAGCAGCCTGTTTTCACCAGATGGTGGGCATTTAATTATGTTACAGAATGTCATTTTTAAATATGTTTCTGTTGGAAAGCTGCACCTGATGCTCATGATGATGGTATACCTCATTGCTTTGTTGCATTTACACAAAAAGCTTCACATGAATGCTTGTCAGATTGTGTTGTTACCTGTCTAATTGAAAGGGTCTAATCAAACATGACCTAAATAGAGACTCAGGTTCTCCATTAATTGCTCTCTGTGACAGAAGTTCAGAGTCATCATTTGCACAAATTAATGAATAGGTTAATAAAATAGACTGGTTTAATTATGTTTTACTTTCTGGACTGTTAATGATGTCAGGGTAGTGCAATTTAATAATATTCTCTCTGTTATTAATTATCAGTAAGTGAACTTGTTTAAATGATATTTTACAGCCTCTTGAAAAAGAATTACAGCTAGAGGCACTGTGGTGATAGACAGACAAAGGCCAGGGTAAATTATCATAAACTATTAGCTTGTTTCTAAAGGGTTTTATGTTAATCTTTTAGTGCTTAAGTACCCACCAATTAACATATCAGGAGGAGCTGCCTTCCAGCAAGGCTTGCAAATTGAAGTGCTTGGATAAAAAAGGCATTCAGATAAAAACCAAAGGATCGGCATGCTATCGCACTGAAGTGTACAGGAATTTTTTACGTGCGCGAGTGTGCATGTGATCAAGGAGGTACAACGATTTCATTATCTCTCATGGGCTGTGACATGAGATGTCTCTTTCAGAGCCCTTTGCTTTTGTCTGGCGCTAAAGCAGCCCGCTAACAGGCAGTTGAATGGCTCTCATAGTCGGCACCATCTGATGAAGGAACACGTTTACATATCAGCCCACCAGCTTGATATGCAAATAGGGCATGCCGATCGGGCCACAGGGAGATACAGCTTTTTTGTTAGGGCTGCACTGCCTCGTGTTTCTTTTATGCTGAACACAGCTGCATCCACTGCAAGGACATGGACACCCACCTAAAAATCTGCCTGCTTTATGTTGGATTCAGCAGTGGAATATAATTTTAAATCAAATGACATGCATGATTAATAGTATAAAGAGCAAATTGGATTTTCTCTTATGTACTAAAGAAAATGCTTTTTCTTTGTCCCAATGACTATGACTTCTAGAATTCTATTATTAAAATAAACAATGTGAAATTTAGATATACACTTAAACATTTTTTGTCTGCGTCTTGAAACAAAATTTTAAAAGTTTTAAAATACAAGTTTTAAGACAACTTCTAAGGGTTACACCCTGCCACACCCTCTTTGAAAAGCTGAGGACACAGTCTTGATGGATGAGCCATCCAGACACCACTTATTCTTTTTCTTGTTTTTAGCTGTCCCGCTCATTCCACTGTCCACAGAGCTATTGTTTTGGCGGCCAGTACGGGAATAAAACTTGTCTGTGTTCCCTTTCCTATGTAAATACGGTCGACATCATTGGACTGGACCTTTAGGCATGATGAACACATTCGCCTTCAAACTAAATTCCATTGTGTCAGGCACTATAAGTTATTGCACATGATTACAAAGCTACCAATATAATAAATTACACTGATGGACAGAATTATACCCAGTGCTTCCTGCACTCCCCAATGACGCACACTAGCTTAGTGCTCTTTGACAGCAGCCTGTGATATAGCACCAGCAAGTAGGCCAAGAGGGAAACAGAAAACATTCATGGGAAGGCAATGGCTGAGACTGGCCCGCCGCCTGGTTTATAAAGCCCTCTTATTCACCACTAATGTGCCACCATTAAAAAAAGCAGAGGGAGGCATCTCACATGATAAAACAGCTTGTTATTTATTCCTTAAGAAGATAGTTCATCATTTCAGTGGTGGAAGGGATTTGCTTGACACAACGGTTAGTTAAAGTGTAGGGGGAAGAAAAGGGGGTGGCTAACATGGACCAGAGTTATGCCTTCCACATTAAAACAAATGTCTCTGTTGTTGACGTGCCACGGGCAGAAGCAAACAGAAAGAATCGGCAAAAAAAATGTCTTAGTGCTGGCATAGCCATAGCTAATCTGTCTCACTCAGAGACTGATTAAAGGCAAAGTCCAGTAAAACAAAGTTGTGCTGCCTTAATCAGAGGACAGACTGCCAGTGCTATAAATAATTAATGACGCTTGGCTATTCAGAGTCATGAGTAATATTAGGGAACATATACTTTTAAAGCAAGGCCTGTAAGCCAGTCCAGGCTTTGTTTGAAGCAGTAAAATAGCAACCTATGAAAGGCTACTCGACAGGGATTGTTGCATACTGTGTTTTACTGTGTGTAGTGAGTTGGAAGTACTGATTAGGCTGCACTGGAATTCGAATAAAATTAGGTTATACATTTAAAGAATAAAAAATCAAAAGGTAAGCTTTAGGTATTAATATAAACCTATTTCATTACACATCAATGGCAGGATGTTTATATTTTTTATGTTTTTTTTTATTAATGCATGTGGTGGGCATACATAAAAATACAACTATCTGTTAACCTCTGGAGCCCAAAAACCTGTTGTCTGATTATTTCATATATTATTGCTTTTTATAGATCAGGAGCTATAGACATGTTTTTGTAGGTTTAGACTGCAATTTCTGGACATTGTAACGTTTGGAAACATTTACATTTGGTCATTTAGCAGACACTTTTATCCAAAGTGACTTACAAGGTAAGCACAGGGTTAATCACAACATCCCTGGAGCAATGAGGGTCCTTGCTTAAGGACCCACATTGGTAACTTCAGTGGCCCTGGGATTTGAACCCCCAACCTTCAGATTGATAGCCCAACACCCTAACCACTGAGCTACCATGCCCTCAAATTTTTTTGCCTTTATTTTGGCTTAGTAAAGGGACTTTTAGTGTAAATGTGTCTGTGTCATTAGCTCAACATGAAGTCATGGTATATTTGTGCCGCTTCAACTAATATATTTAGGCATCATGATTTATCTCTTAAAAAGCTAAAATTCATCTAAATCGTCCTGCAAAGCTATGGTGTAGCATTCTCTCAGTAATAAATGACTCTAGGCAAAAGAAATGCCCTCTGCATTGAGATGAATAATTCACTTTGATAGACCCTTAAATGTGTATACAGTGTTAAGAACAGTCAAGGTGTTACTCTGTTATCTCCTGTCTTGCTGATGATGGAGAACATGAGACTGGCTGCTTCCACGGAGCAGCAGTAACCTTTATTTCTACACCAACCATCAACTGCAGGCCTCAAACATAAATAAGCTTTATGTAAATCTGTCAGCACCTAGTCAGAGCTGCAGCTCCTGTGTAGATATTGGCTTGTCTAAAAGTCTATGACTTAGTTTAAAATCATTCATTAAACTGACCCACATTTAATGCAAAATGGTCCCCGTTCTTCTATTTGGTTTGTACAGGCGATCAAAAGTCCAGTTCTAACTTAATTAATTGCCCGTTTTTGTTGACAAGAAATTTATACCCTAATAATTTGCGGGACATAAATGCAGTGCATTAGAAATGAGATATCCATCATAGCCTTGTGTTCTAGCAGCTGCAGCACAGCTAATATGAAAGTATTTCAGCCACTGACAACCTGGCTGTTTGTGCAGTCAAGATTATATATACCCACGATCCATTGCCTGCCTGAGAGGCGCTCATGGAGGTCTATGATAACAAAGAGTTTGTGATTTATGGCTTGCTGTGAAAGCAGAACTTGATGAGATTAAACAATTTCATAGCACAAGTGTTTCTCAGACCCTCTGATTTGTAGTTGTGAGCCGATAGTAAATCAACTTTATATATCTGAAAGCCTGCTCAGCAAAGGCGTGCAATTACTGTTTAAGACAGCTACTTTTTATTTAATTTTTATCTAAGGTTTGTCTCCTTTATTCTAGCGCCTGTCAGCGAGGCACTCACCTTCATAAGTCCTTCTGGCAAGGCGGGGAGAATGCTGGGAGGTGCTGAGCACCTTGCCCCCCCAAGCTTTTTACACAGCAGAAACCCACAGGAGCCATCCTCTTCACCCCCAAACAGCTAGTCCCGTTATCCTGTATGATTAAGAATAGTGAGATGAATGTGTTATTGCTTGTGCTCATAAAAAGGGATATTCTGTATTCCTGCAACTCCACAGAATTTCTGGTACCTGGCAAGTAATTTGTAAGCATGTGAAAACAGTGAGGACTTGCTGTCATCCAGCTGGACAAACTATGCTTTTTATTTTCTAAATTATTGCTAATGAAAATCTCATTCATTTATAACTGTTACATTTTTTGTGTGTTTACATGTGTTTACTTGTTTGTAGCTCCCTGTTACAAAATCTGTTCAAGGTGTAAATATTGAGCTCCCAAAATGGAATTGGATGAGGGAGGTGTGTCATTACTGTTCCTTCTTTAAGCCAGCATCAGAGGTAATCAGAAAGAAAGTTTAAAACTTCTGTAAATGGGAATTTCAGCGTTCAGGAATGTCTCAGTGATAATTCTTGAATGGCTTTTATGTAAGATCAAACATCGGTCTCCACCATTGTGTCTTTTCTTTATTTTTCTGTGCATTATTGCAGTTAAAAGGACTAGTGTTTGCATATGTACATTTAGTAGCTCAGGGGATAGGACGATGGGCCATTGAGAAAGGTTCTTAACCCATATTTCTCCTGGAGTTCTGTATGATGAACCCTGTTTTCTGACCACAATCATCTAGTTGGGATACTAGTAAGTCGCTTTGGATTAAATTGTCTACAAAGTGACCAAATGTATTGTAATACATGTTTGTGTACATCATGGCTGTATACATTTTTTATGTGCATCATCCAATATATTTTTGGAAGATATCAGATTATCAGTTTTATTTATTTACATTTCTGCGTTCAGGGTAAAGCATTTAGATGCGTTCTGACTGTGATCTTTGCTGACTTAGGCCTGTAGAAGTTTAGAAAAAAACAGGGTTCTTGCCATCAGAACTGAGGCAGGCATGCATTTCACAGAGCCACACTCAAAGCTAAGCACTGCTTAGTAACCTTTACATTTCACTTGTATGAAGAACTAATTTCCTTTAAGTTCACTTGTCACTTTTTGAGCCTGTGCTTTGTGAGTTCTCTTCAAATGTCTCTGAGTATCTAATTGCACAGGAAACGTCCCAGACAACCCAGTGTGACAGACCTACTCACAGAATATTCAATTATTTAACATCCTGCATACTTAAAAAACATCCCTGACATTAGATACGGCTCCTAATAGGAACAGAAGAAGTCGCAATGTGTCAAGCTTTTTCTGAAATACGGTGTGTGTTAAATAGAGATAGAGAGAGGCATGAATGAGCAAATTAAGGCGGTGGATTTGGTAGAATAAAAGATGATTCCTGTTTATAAATTTGAAATAAAAAATTTTAATATGTGAAAAGCTGACTCTTGGAAAGGCTAATGTAGTTATTGTTTTGTTTGCCACTCATCAGCAGCCAGTCTGTTTACTTAAGTATAATGAGAGATGTTTGTCTGTGTGCAGTTTATATCTGATACAGACAAGCTTAATGTACCTTGTAGTTCTGCTGGCACTTTAGTCCCTTAGGAAAACGCTTATCTTGTTTAAATCTGCACCACGGGAACTAGTAGTGAATAGGTTTCAGTGCTGCTCAGAGTTAAAACCTTGCCCACAAAAGAATTTAATCTTGGCACAGAAACCATTTATAATGTTTGTTAAACGTTCGTCTTTGTCGTCTTTTTCTTGCTTCTTTATTGATTTCTTGTACTTTTCTTAGACAACAAAATTAGATCACATTAAAACATTCTAGGATATTTTGGGGGGGGGGGGGGGGGGGGGGGGGGGGGGGGGGGGGGGGGGGGGGGGGGGGGGGGGGGGGGGGGGGGGGGGGGGGGGGGGGGGGGGGGGGGGGGGGGGGTTTTTTTTTTTGTGGTGTTTGTTTAAAATTTTGGCACTATAAGTATTCATTGATTTTTTTTATAGCCTAGCAAAGGAAAATAATTTTACAATGTCAATTCATTCAAAATATTAGTTTTAAAGCTAAAATCTGTATACTTATATGGTTTATTTTATACAAAATGGTGTTGAAAAACTTGGCTGAATTGCACAGAGCCCTGACCTCAAATTCATTAAACACCTCTGCGTAAATTGGAATAAAGAATGAAAGCCAGGCAGGCACTCTTGTCCAGCATCACTGTCAGACCTCACAAATGCTCTTCTTTGTAAATAAGCAAACCTTCCTAGACACTCCAAAATTAATCAAAGACAAGTGAAAACTGCAATGAAGAATCAACTTAAATGTAAAATGAGATGTAAATGCTCCTGTATTAGGATTTGATTTAAATAATATGGTCTTCTAAAGGTTTTTGAATTTGGTAACCACAACCTTTGAAGAAGCAAAATTGCTTCTTTAAAATGGTTGCCAGGAGAAAGTGTTTTTTAAAAATTAGACACAACAGTAAAGTTTTCTGTAGCAATTTTCTCCCAATAGATGAGACCAAAATGGTGATTTTTGAGCCAAACACAGCATCACACACTTTACCAACTTATAAGCATAGTAGTGGAGTAGTGTTTACTTGCATCCATCTGGGCAACTTGCAGTCATTGATTTAACACTGAACTCCCGTGTAGATCAAAGTCGAATGTGTGGCTGTCTATTCAGCAGCTTACATTTGGCTAAAATGGTGTTGTGAACTGGACAGTGGTAGATTCCATCCAATCTACAATAGAGTTGCATAATATTTTTTTTTTGTTTTTTTTTAAGTTTTGAAATGACCCAGTCAAAGTCCAAACCCCAACCATATTGAAATGCTTTGGGGAGCCACAAACGTCAAGGGAACTGAAACAAGAAAGATTAGGTCGAAATTCCTTCAGAAAGATGAATGAGACTGATTAAAAATTATACATAAATACTTACTTACAGATATTGCTATTTAAAGAGTTTGTACAAGCTATTGATTTTAATTTATATACTTTTAATTTTTACTTTTTACGAATGGCTTTTTATTTTGGTTTCATTTTTGTTAAATGAATGCCAGTGTAATCGTCACGTGTTGTTGTTTATCTGAGTTTGTATTTACTTAATTTCCAGACCTAAAATCCTTTATTTTATTTTATTTGTTTTGTCCTATAATAAAACCTTTCAGATGTACGATGGTAAACTTAGTTTTCACATGACTGTAGTTCCAAACAGCTGACTCGTGACTTGTGTTTAGTGACAAATTTTCTTTAAATACCTGTCCATTTATGGACACACAGTCTTTTTATTGCTTCCAAAAGCTCTTTATTTATCATGTTAGGACTTGCAAGAAGTAAAATAGTGTATATTTAGACTTTGTATAGAATGAATTGTAAAGCCCCAGAAGCCTGTTCTATTTTCATCCCTTTATTACAGCAGTGTGGGCTCTGGGTAAATGACCACATCTAACACCGAGAAGAACTCAGCAATAAAAGGTCAGCCGGCTCATTAAAAATCAACCCCTAAAAAGCAAGTTAAATGTAGTGCTTTTTGATATGGACAATTAACTTCCTGTTTTGCCCAACCTTTGCTTGTCTAACACTAAAGTGTAGTCAGCTCTGTGGTTATGCACTTGAACCATGCTTCAGGCGAGAACTGTTTTGCTCGTGGTCAATGATCACATGATTCATTTGCTTAGCGCAAGTTCACTGAAGTAGAACTGGTTAATCATTAAATGAATGCTCAATGCCAGTCACGCTGCACTGATACCCACACACATGAAGAAAAACTTAAACATGTGGGTACCAATACATTTAAGTTTTTGTTGCTGTTATGTTTTATTTAAACCATTAATAATTTAAACCACATTACTGGTGCTTGTCTCAGTCCTGACCTGGTTAGCCAGGTCAAATTATGTCTCTGGCTTTTTGAAGTGTCTTCCTTTAGTTAGCCCTCTTTCATCCCAGCATGAGATTAAGAACACCCATTTACCATCTTTTCATCAAGTCCTACTTGTCTGTCAACATCTTAGGCAGACTTTGTTGTTTTAACTGGGAAGCGGGTTTTTAGATAGAAATGAAAGCACAGTCCATATTTTCTGAATCATTTGGATAAATGGTGTACAAGTGTGCTTATGGATCAAAAACTTTTCATTTGTCTTCAGTTTGGTTTCATCAAACTAAATTAGTCTATTTCATAGCCAACTTGTTTTTACTTTATAGTTACAAATGGTGGCGATTTAAAAAAAAAAATAGATGTCAAAACAACATTGGTGTTGACTCAAATGCTCAAACACGTTTGCCTTCCTCTGATCTGCAGATCATCAGAAAACTCTGTAAGTGTAACGAGGAAGACAAGGAAAGTTTCGTGCCAACAGAAAATATTTTTTTGATACAGACCCAAAGAGAAAACATATCAAAAGACATTCTTTACATGTCTTTTGCAAGCACAAAAAGCTGAAATGGTGTCAAGAGAAAACAAAACCGAAATCTTGTTTCTTCTAACAATTGCTTTAAGCTACAAAATCTCCTTGAATCCCCAGCCTCCCCTTAGAGTCGACGTTCCACTCTCTCATTTTCAACCCCCTAACTCACATACAGACAAACACATACACACACTTTTGCTTTCTCTCTTTTCTTTTCTTTCTTTCTTTCTTCCTTCCTTTCTCGCTATACCTCTCTCTCTATCCCTCTCTCCACACTCCATCTTAAAGGGAAACCAGACCCTTCTGTAAGGCCTGATAGGTTGTAGCCTGATGCTTAGCAACAACATTCCTACACCTTAAGTAGCAGTAAGCCCCTAGCTGAACTCTTTGAAGTGGCTGTCAGGCCACATTTATTTTGTTTTTAGCACTTTGTCTACTTGTCCAAATGTATAAGGAGATAATAAAAAAGTACCAGTGTTTACACTGATCTCTACTCCGCTTCCTTTCGTTCATCATGTGTTTCATTAGATTGCAGGTCTTTGATAAGTTAATTTAAGACCACTGTGGATGTTTCGTCAAATTCTAAACAAATGAGCCGAGTGCTCTCAGAGTGGCCCATTTAGCTTTGGGTTTCAGTTGTTCACATGACAAAATAGATGAAGAAACAGTCTTTGAAGTAGATATGCTCAGGCTGATCATCATGAACGATTCTGGATTTAACTACATTTACTGTGTTTGGAAAAGCTAAGAAGCAGAGAGTAAGTGTGAGTGTGATGTATAATCCAGCAAAGTAGTCATATTTCACTGTGACATTTGCAGCAAGGAGTCCTGCTTCTGATAGCAAAGCCCCCTGTGGGACGAGGGCTGCTGTGGCTTTCCCTGGTAATGCCATTATTAGAGATTTCTTCTTTTCCCCAGCTTGTAAATTTCTGCCGCATTATCATAAACTGCAGCGATTACTCAGTGTATAAAGACAATAATGATGAGAGCAGGCAGCATATGCCCACGGCACGGAAAGCGAACGCTGACTACTGAGTGGCCATGAAAGACGCTCTTATATACTTAACACTACAGTGCCTCCACCTGATCACTTCAAGTACTGCTACCTGCAGCTGTTGTTAAATAAGGTAAATAATTGCACAAACTCACCATAGAGTTTAACATCCGTGTGATGTATACTGGTTATTCACATGTGCTCTCTCTGTAGTGTAAACACATTTGACTTCGCATTAGAGGATCTTTCGTTTAATCAGATTTATACACCTTAGCTTTACTTTTGCATTAATGGTTTTCAACTGTGTGCACACTATTCATTATTATTGTGATACTAGTTTTATTTATTCTGCTGAAACTTTGCCCTGCACATTTTTTTGAGCATATTATCTCCATTTACAATGTTATCGCTCATTAATTTGTGACCAGTCAAAACATTTGTCTTGTAACTAGTTAGGGAATGAGCAGTACCTCTTCTCAAACAAATAAAGACAAACGGCTCTGTGAAATCAAATGCTCTTAACCACCTGTGTGTCCTCTAATCCTTGTGAACGAATGAATTCCTGAAGTCGGGAGTGACCCCAAAGCTTGCGATTATGTTTGTGTTAAATCTTAAGGGTGACGATCAAAGCTGGGCTCTTGTCCTCCTGCTCTACAAGAGGCTCAGAAAACTGGCCTGATAACAGCTGGCATTCAAATAGAGTTTTCCTTTCACTTTGTTACGCAGGGATTCCCATTATGAGCCAGGCCTCCTTTCTCATCACAAGGATGCCTCATTGAATAAAAAGAAAGAGATGAGTGGCCATGGAGGGGAGGAAGTAAGGAGGGAGGCCTCTGATTAATCTTCTTCGAGGGTGTGGGTGTATGATCAATGGACTTGGCCAGCAACCAGGGGAGATGGTTTGGGCTGAGGGGGGATCTCTGATGTTGACAGCGGGTGACTTTTGCGTACGGTATAAGATTGACGTGCTTGGCCGCTGGGCTGCAGAGGGGGTGCATCGTGACCAGTGGGGCAGAGTTGGCCCCTGCCTGTGGGTGGTGGTGTTAATAATGTGGCAACTGGGAAGATTAATTGTAGACAAGCAGCAGGATTACGAGAGGCTTTGTGGTGGGAGAGGGCAGTTTGGTGGAGAAGGCCTCTGATCTGTCAGGCTCAGAGGAAATTAGTCAGGGCAGACTGACGCTGACTCTCCAAGTGATGCTTTAGGATATTAAAGCCAAATGGCTAGAGGAGATTGAAACTGGTAACAAGGAAAGTGCTGACATGCTTGCAATCTATGTCTCCCAGCCATCTCCCACCACATGCAAGTGGTGTGATAATTAACGACGGGATGCAAAAAGAGATACTGCATGTAAATTAATGCATTTTCTTTTCTGTAAAGAATTCCTAATATCTTTCTCAGTGCACTGTATCAGACCTTTTTTTTTCATCTCAACTGTCTGTCATTTTGGAAACATCATGGGTAGTTTTGCATTGATGCTGATGTGTTGTGAAAGGAGCAGTTGAATTTGAATAGGAACTTAGGTGAATTGTTGTCATATATTAACAGGCCTTGTATGGTAGTGCGGAATGTCAGCGCTAAGCTATTTTTAGGGTAAATTTGTCAGTGTTGGTCCTGTGATTAAATGTCTCATGAATTGTGGGCAGTAGAAAGTTTTGCCTTTTCTGGTGGCCTTATTGCAACTGCACTAGTGGTTTACTAATGGTTTAGATAGGAATTAGCAAAGCCAAAAAAAAGGCATTTAATTTATTTACATTTGCTTGAGTTTAATTTTAAAAGAGAGATGTTTGAACTGTGTTCTTTATAGCTATATATGATAATAATATATACAGAATAATAATATATAAATAATATATACAGAAATTGATAAAGATTACACTTGTATAATTTTCTGGACTATCCACATTTTTAAAAAAAAAATTTTGTATTGTTATCAAGAATTAAGGAATTGTGCCCACTTTTAAAACTAATATTATTATTATTATTATTATTATTATTATTATTATTATTATTATTATTATTATCATCATCATCACTGTTAATTAAACATAAAAAGAAAATTATTTTCTTTTTTACTTTTTAGTTTTAGTTTATTTTAAGGCCATTTGTATGTGTTAAAATGTGTTGTTATATTATTTAAAAATGTATGTATTAAACTGGTAATAGCAACTGGTAAAGGTCTAGTAAAATTAGTCTGCATGTTTATTTGTTTAGCAAAGCTCTCTGCACCTGGAGAGTGAGAGATGATCTAACTTACACACAGGCTCAAGCTTTAGGGGGTAGTAATTCCATGCAAACTGTTGGTTTTTCAGCTCACAGCAGTTTCCATGTGGGTGTGTGTGTTAGTGTGAGTGAATGGCATGCTGACCCTGGACTGACCTAGGCTACCTTTTAACTGGGTGGTAACTGAGGAAATTCTCTAGGCCTTTCATAAAGAATAAGAGAATAGATAATCCAAAACAGAAAGTCTATTCAGCTCCTGCCTCACCTCCTCTCGTGAAACTTAAAGAAAGCTGTCCTACACTGTGATGAACGCTGGAACATAGCTTACAACATTACCTTTCTAGCACACTGAGAAAAAAATTGTGGCACTTAAACAATAAGTCACGGCGATGAGCCTTTCACCCTTACCAACCCCACGACTTTCTTTTCTTTCCCAGTGTTCTGCTGACTTTGTCAGTTAGTCTGTCTTTCTTTTTCACACCATCAGTCTATACAAACACCCCTGATCAGTAATGACAAATAAGTGTTTTATATTTAAGACTCAATTAAGATCAATGCTTTCATGACTCAGAAATCAATAGCATCCATATTCTCCTGTCTGCTAAACATTATAAATCCTTTCCGATCATAGTGTAAAACAACGGTCAAGCCTGATTTAGTACTCCTGCATTAAAAGCACATCTATTTGTTTTCTCTGTTATCTTTTTATAGGTTTCCCATGATTACAAATCAGAAGTAACTTCTGAGACGTATTCTCCTCTGCCAAGATCCAAAGATGCAAAAACTCACAAAGGTAATCATCTAAAAATATTACAGTGAGGCTACAAGAATTTAAAAAACACATATAACGTTATTTATGGTTTGATTTTAGAAGCTGGCATTAGCATCAATGATGGTGGCAAATACAGACAATTTATTTTTTATAAGAAATTCTTCTGATTGTTTAGATGGCACTTTGTGTAAGGCAAAGATGCCACTTGATCAACACTTCCATAAAACCATGCAGAGATTTAATATTGCTCTAAACCAGCCTTCTCTAGGGAATTTTTCCTAAGCCAAGCTTCCCTAAAGGGGCATTACGGACCCCAGCGCTGCAGGAGATCTGTTTCTGACATGTTGAACTTTGAGAGAAGAATAGTTTGCTTCATACAGGAAACATTTTTCATGCTCTTTTGTCCATGCAATGCACAGTGCTGCGTTTTCACGGCACGGCCACAGTGCTGCTGCTGTAGCTTTCATGTGAGGTCAGCAAAGAGTCGCTTTAGCCCCCACCAAGGACAGATCTATTTCACAAAGGCTGACCCTCACCTCTCAAGTGATGTTGAGGAAAGCCCAGTGCTTTGTCAAAATCATGTTGCTTGAGAATAGTCCATTAAAAGGTGAGCACTTCTGGCATATGAAATATTTTTTCCTCCCTCTTAGATTTCGCTGCACTGACACTCTCCATTCGTTATTTTTATGATACTGTACTGCAGCGTTAGATAACACAAGCCCTCAACTTTGTCCTTCACCTCTTTTTATTCCTTGCTGTTATCACACCATTTTTATTTATCTTGACTTATTGCCTATTCTATTTGCTTAATGTATCAGGTCTGACACCGTAACTCTTTATTCGAGCTCACCTTTGGCTGCACCTTGAAACGGCTTTAATAGAATAGCCATGACACTTAAAGATGCAGTTCACCTCAAACAACGTGTCAGGAGAAAACGTGCTATATGTATGCATTGGCACTAACTCACTTGCTACTTGTAAACAATCACATAATGCAAATATGCAATGTTTTTTATCTGGCTTAGCTGTATAGTAGGGAGTAGCAATTTGCCCTGATTTGCCCAAAGGTGTGTTTCCAGTCCTGTCATGTCCACTGTATGTTAGATGCTGCTTTCCACTGGGCAGGAGAATTGGTGGCATGTGTGACAGCAGGCTGTCTCAAACAGAGAGCATTTCTGCCTTTTCTCAATATTGCTACAATTAATGTCACCTGTGCCAAAGCCCCCTGAGCCTAGGTGCCATAAGTAATCAGGGCAGGCGTGAGTTCTCTGGATTGGAAAACAGGAACTTTTTGTGCACTGGTCAAGCTGACACTCAGTCTAACAGACTAGCGAAAGTCTTGGCTTTAGGATATGAGACCCTTGTCTCATGTGTTTGGCTACATTTGGGGAGTGGTCATACTGCAAACAGACAGGAAAGACTTGGAGAAGGCAGGAAGAGGGTGACTGAGCAAAGCTGAAGCAGAGGAGGCCATGTGACAGTACAACTGTGACATAGAGAGGCAGGGCTTTGATGCTGGGTGTGTGGCCACAGGAAGCAGCACTGTCATCTCCATCCAGATATAAAGTACCGTTACTTCTCTTGTAAAGATTTCTTGTTTGAAACCAAATGTCACTGAAGTATTTGTTTAGGTAATTGTTTTAAATGGATGCAACAATATATGACACATTGGCTGGCAACTTTATTAGGTACACCTTCTTGTTCATTAACACAATACATTTTATTAATTCCAATAACATATATATATATATATATATATATATATATATATATATATATATATATATATATATGTGTGTGTGTGTGTGTGTGTGTGTGTGTATGGTTGTAAATATTTTTGTGGAGCTCTCAACATCAAGAATATCTGATGTAGTTAACATTTATTTTCCTCCTACTAAGTACAGCTGCAATAAATTATCAGTAAAAGCAAAAGTACTGCAACATGTATCAACATTTCCATAAGGAACATGTTATTTTGTAAGGATTATGAATGGCCAGTTTAAAATAAACAATTCTCCAGATTTCTAGAGATAGTCAGCCTTCAAAGCAAAAATATAAAAGGAAGACCCCCAAGAGTCGTTGTTTATTTTCACATGCACTTTCCTTTTATTATGTGTTGCTGATCTTTTTAGAGCACAAAATTGAATTGTCTCTGTAGAACAACCTCTTTTGCAGTTGCAGCACAACAAATAAACAAACATCTGGGACCATTTAAAGCACTCCATTAGAACATTCCATTTTTTGCCAAAAAAGTGAAAATGATGACAAATGGGCTGTCTTAGAGGCTGGGAGAGGCCAGATGACAGAGCTGTGGGTGCTAAGCACTGACTTTTAAAGCTCAGCAGGACAAGGGGAGATTTACACCTGCTGCTAGTACCCCTATCCTCCATTAACTTGCATCTGGCAATTGTGCATTACTCATTTACCCAGGCCTGGGTCTGCCATTATTGCACTAAAAATGCCATGTCTGACAGACCTTCACAGACAATGATATTTATTCCATTGCAGCTGTGAAACTAAAATTGATCTGCTTGGTGTTGGCAATATTGTGTTCACTTAACAAACCCATATGGATTTATCATGGCTCCTACGACTGTCTGAACATACTTGTTAATAGATCTCTTTTCTGTTATATTGTTTACTCAAGGTAGACAGCCAGTAAAAAAAAGATACCAGAAACTTAAACAAATAGTTAATAACTACATGTACAGTCAAGTGTAGAAATTTGTGCCCCCCCCCCCTCGATTAGATTCCATTTTTAATTTATTTTTAAGTAGGAAGTAAGGTAAAAAAAAATCCACAGTAAACAGACATCTGCTTTAATGCACAATCACTGTTAATTTATTAATTTTGATATATTAGGAGAAACATGATTTTTCCCACCAAGCATTAGATTTTTATTAATTATTAAATATTATGTGATTTTATTAGTGTTGTTGATTTTGCAACAAAAGCAAGCCCACTTATAATTTTATGACATCAGAGCAAATTGACAATGTTATTTTCTTAGTGTTGTGTTTACCATGGCAAAGTTCATCGACCACAATTAGCCATTTGATTGCAAAATACTGTAAATAATACTGTTAAACTATTTGCATGATTCAGGTAAAAAGTCATGTTGATTACACCACATTATATGAGGTCATTAAATATGCAAGCATATTTATCCAGAGCAACTTACAAGCATCCCACCTTGATGGTCCCAGTTGGAATATAGGGTTAGCCATGTTACAGCTCCTTATTAAGAGCCTTGCTTGAGAACTCACAACAGTAATGTTATTGGACTTGGACTCAACTTTCCGATTGATAGTTTTACACCCTAACCACTGGGTTACTACACCCACCAACTACGCTGCTACACCCACAATATCAGCACACATAGTAGTATTTGTAGTATGGTTTACTACAAAACCATACAAACACGACAACATTCAGCCAGTCATTACATTCAACAACAGCCCATTGCCAGAATAAAATTCAAAACCTAATGAACCTGCAATCACTTTATTTTGTAGTTTTGTTGAGATCAACATAAAAATGTTAATAAGGGCGACTAATATAAAGAATGTAAAGGATGGGATCGAATAAAATGCAAGATTATTACCACTTTTTTCTATAGTCTTAGTGTGTGGTAGCTGAGTGGTTAAAGAGTGGGGCTTTCAACCTAACATCTAAAATACAGAAAGGCTTTTTAATTCATTAACTATATAGTTATGTTTAATGCTATATTTATATAACCTGTATACTTTGTTTCCTTGTTTTTTTTTTTTTTTTGAGTTGACGGTACACTGTAAACACATTAAAATGAGGGGGGGGGGGGGGGGGGGGGGGGGGGGGGGGGGGGGGGGGGGGGGGGGGGGGGGGGGGGGGGGGGGGGGGGGGGGGGGGGGGGGGGGGGGGGGGGGGGGATATATATATATATATATATATATATATATATATATATATATATATATATATATATATATATATATACAATATTATACAAAATTTTAAAAATTGAAACCAGTATGATAGGCCAATTATTAATATTGCATAACACATGTGCAGTGTACGTTTGGCAATCATAATGAAAAATTTACAGTTAGCTTTGTTTTTTATGCCTGCAAATGCTTTATGTACATGTGTTTTAGTTCAGTGATTTTTGGGTATTAGAAAGGTGTTTTAGAGAATTTAGATATAAAGGCATTTTCAATTTGTGCGATGATGAGGTGTTTAAGATTCCTTTCTAATGACCTGAGGGTGTTTTTGTACCCATTAAAGCCTGAGTGTAAAATACACCTATAGTTTTAACAGTTGAAAATAATGAGCCCTCATAAAAATAAATAGGCATCACCCTAGTTTATTTCAACATACAGATTTACACATTGTGTCACTCCTCAGATGCAGTGCCAAGCAATAATAATTGAAGGGAAACGTGCATTTTGTCATTTACTGTAGTTCATATACATCTGCTTTAGATTTCCTGTGTTCTGCATTTCAGATTAATTATTTGAACCCATCTGATAGAAAGTCATTACAACATTCATGTATGCTTAGGCACTACCTGCCAGTTGGCTGTGTTTTTAGCCTTTCTGACAAGGTTTGGTTTTGTTTGTCAAAGTAAAACATTTGACCTTATGATGTTCTCTGGTATAAGTGCTGAATATTCTTTAGTCAGGAGATGCATATTATGGAGATATAAATTAGGTGTCTGGTTCTGCAATCTGGAATGAATTTCCACATCTAACCCCTATCACTCAGTCATTCTGATCTTTTCTTACCAAATTATTTCATAAGAAAGATGTTCAATTCAGTGGTCAATTAGACTACAGCACACACTACCTTTGCACAGCACAGATTAAAGCAACAGTGCAGGCATAACATCTTTGAATGCTTCATCTTCAGTACTTCACTTTGAGATGCTTTCAGTTTTCTTACTGTCATTATTCATACAGAGTGCCACAGTATTTACTAAATAATTCTGTTTGTGTCAGATATGAGGTGGTGTTATTGACACATTGCTCTCTCTGTTTTTCGCTCTGCTGTTTGATGTAGTTGGTTTCCTCTCTGAAGGCCAAGTAGGAAAAGACATTTTAGAACTTTTCAAGAAAAGGTGGAGATGGCATGGCGTGGTTTTTGTTTATTTATTTTTGTTTCTTTCTAGGTATTTTTCACTAAGTACATTTGCAAATGAGTTATAAGGTACCCTGAACATAAGAAAATTGATATATAAATGATTACAAGATGTAATAGGACTAGTCAATGCCTTTCAGTGAGAAGTTCCTAACAGGTATAGCAGACAAGGTCCCAGAGTTAGCATGTTCTACCCTGGTGTTTGTGCATTTTCTTTGAAATTTTATATTTTCTCCTTTATTTAAGCCTTGTTACTAGGTCAACTGGGAATATTGAATGTGAAAGTGTAAATGTTCGCATTGAGTTTGTCTCTTTGTTTGCCCAGAATTTTTTCTTTATTTTTTTACCCTTCAGGAGCTGTGACAGGCTCTAGCTACTCTCACTACCCCAATTATTCCTTCAGAATAAAATATATTTTGCAATAAATTAGTAAAGGTGAAACAGCCTGAACATGTTACAAGTCCATCATAGGGTAAATACACAGGTAAACACATTCTCACACACTCACACATTGAGGCAAGTTTGTATCTTCTTGTATCCTTACTGTCCTTATGTCTGTGGACTATGATCTGTGAAAAGAAACAAGTTCAAGGAGAAGAAATATGTTTGTCTTTTCAGTCATATTCAGTGATTGAACCCAGGATCTTTTAGCACTGCTTATAGTGCCACAATTGATTGTTTTATAGAAAATCAAATGGTTAGTACAATACAGTGCTAATGTCTTGTACACATTTTAATAAAAGCCATAATAAACTGATTAAAAAGTAAGGACTTAATTTTTGATGGTGTTTGTAGTATATGGCAAAGTATACATTATGCAGTTATACTAAAACACAAGAAAGTGCCAATAGATTTTTATACCATTTATACCATTTTTATAACATTTTGACAAGTGTGTGTGTTTACATGCGTGTGCATGTCAGATTCGGAAAACTATAAAAGGATTTATTAAATAAATTGAATCTTCAAAGTACTACATATACATTTTTGGTGCTGTTTACAAAGTATACTGTGTATTAATAATAACAATAATGATAATAATAGTAATAATAATAATAATAAAAAAAATAATAATAATGTATCATAGTTTATATGATATATAAAAATACAGCTAAATAATTTCCTTATATTTTTTCTAATTACACACTAACAGTAAGTTAACACAATGCTCAGATGCAATTTTAATTGCTCATCAAGCGCTTTGTGATTATAGCATGTCCAGCTTGTCTTTAATCAGTGCAACATCAGCATAAATACAGAGTGTGTCAAGTGATACCTTATGCAGTGTTGTTAATGTGTCAACATGACACAGTAACATTTATTTTGTACTTGGGAGAATGGGCTTCTCCCCAGCATTACTGGGTCATCATAGCAGACTGACAAGGAATGCATCATGTAAACAGAAACGTCAAGTTAAATTTTAAATCATCTTAAAAATGATTACTAATGCTGTCAAAGCATTATTCCCATCAGTGAGTGATTTGTGATGTGTATTTAGGACATTTGAGACTCTGGCTAATATTTTCTGTTTGCATTTAGTCATGTCAGGACTTCAGTACAGGTTAGTGTGGTTTTCATAGTTACGAAACTCCGGCCTTTATCATCATAATCTATGAGTCAAATAGCAAGCCAGATGGTTTGGATACATTTGTTACAGAATCTATTCTAACTTCTTAACATTCCTTTGACTTTTTGCGCTCAATATGGATGGCTCTGCTGTTGTCAAGGGGTTCTTCGGTTCATTCCACTGCTAAGACACAATCCTGGCAGATGAAAAGCAACTTGTCATTCTAAAGGCAAAACCGATCTGTTCACAATGAACCCTGATTGCATTATAATGATCATGTGACAGAGCCAGTGGAAATGTTTATTAAGATAAATGCCCTCTCAGGAAGATAAAACACACAACATATAGTCATTATTTTAAACCATGCAAGATACACAGTGGAAATATTTATGATTCATACTTAAGTAATGTTTTTTTTTGACATTTGTTTGATTAAATGGGACTCAGTCCACATATTAAATTACAAATGATTGCAATTAATTTTGTGACATGCTCCATCAGTCTATCTTATTTTTGCATGACATGTAAACTTGCCATATCACTCATCCAAAACAGTTGACAAAATGTTGTAGTTAATAAAATAATAATAATATTAAAATGATTTTTGGCCGATAGGGCTGTCTTGATGTTCTACTACTTACGAAAGCCAGACATATTTTGTGAATTTGGTAAATCAAACCTCCCAGTATGGCATTGCAAATTGTAAAGCATGATTTAATCACTATAAACTTGAACATCACACAACCCCTGACTTCGTTGTTCAAACCCACACATGACACATCACCCTTATCTTTGTGTCCCTCCTCTCTATTCACCTCTCCTCTTCTCTCCATCCATTCCCACATAATCTAGGGAGTGAAGCCATTGTGGTGGAAGAGACAAAGCTCATCTGTCAATTATTGCAGGCTCCATTGGGCTGTTGTCTAAACTGTTTTCTTGTTCACTGATGAAGCCACTGATTTATTGGCACTACCGCTACTTCGCCATACAATCACGACACACT
The DNA here is from genome assembly GCA_019802435.1 of Corydoras maculifer. Classification (NCBI taxonomy): domain Eukaryota; kingdom Metazoa; phylum Chordata; class Actinopteri; order Siluriformes; family Callichthyidae; genus Corydoras; species Corydoras maculifer. The sequence goes on along the minus strand of JAFMOD010000419.1, from coordinate 1,487,001 downwards.
GATGTTTGAACACAGACTATTGTATGAGGGTGAACGTAGCTCAAATTAATGACCTAGCACATCATTTATTTGATTTCGGTGTGAGGAAAGTAATGTGTAGTATTTGTTGCCAGACACTATTTAAAAATGGAGGGACATTTCTATAGATGGTTTAAGGTTGAGAACAGGAAGGATGTAACATATCTATGTGTAGGATGTCTAAAAACATTTTTTTTTGCGATCAATTAGCTTTTTAATAATAATAATATTACATTTTATTTTATAGGCGCCTTTCTGTCACTCAAGGACACCTTACAAAAGTGCAAAGAAGCTTTAATTATAAAACAAGATACACAATACACAATATTAAAAGTATGTTAAAATAAGACAATACAAAATGATCAGATAAAGAAGGCCAGTTTGAACAGGTGAGTTTTAAGTGCGGATTTGAATTGTGAAAGTGAGGTAATGTGTCTTATGTCAGTTTTTTTGGGTATTATAGCTTCTTTCTATGGATTGGCTAACACAATAAAAAAAATCTTTGTGTAGTTCAAGTTCATTATATTATGTAGATTTATTATTATCAAATTATCAAATTAGTATGGCCTCTAAGAAATGTATGTAAATACAAAAATGTAATAGTTAAAAAAGTTGGTAATTGGCTTAATTGCTAAGTTATGTTTATAGTAGATTTGCCTGTCATGCTAATATAACTGGACACTGTTTTACCATCATAATTTGATTGTTTGATTATTTCTGACATGTTGTATTACTTTAAGACGGTTGTGTTGACTGAGTGATAGGGGTTAGATGTGGAAATTCATTCCAGATTGCAGTCATTTTAATGTGTCCTCTCCTCATTTCCCCAGGAAGTCTTGCCTCTTCAAATTTGCTGGTGGTTTAAGCACTCAGCTTTAGGTCACCTAGTCATGCAAACATGTCAGTATCATTTTTTTACTGTCTTATTAGAGCTGAAAGATTTCCTGACCCTGAAACCTTTTTTTTCTTTTATGGAGTTAATAAATGATAAATGCAGTGCAAAACACTCATTTTGTTATTGTTTTATCTGTTCAAAAGAGAATAATCATGTCCTTTTATACATTCTTTATCCTGTTAATTTAATTTTCACATAAATACCCTAGTGGTTTACTATAAATTTACTTATGTGGATGCGGTACTGAGGATTAACAGCAGCATCTTTTTATGGATGCATTTCTATGTGGCCATTTCCTTAAAGCTGACAGCTAAAAGAGATTATGCTACATGGAACAGTGTGAAAATGTGCAGTAATGGAACATTTCTGGAGGCCTGAAATCATTGTAAATAGGCCTGCCGTGTGAGAAGGGCTAAAATATGCCTCTGCACTTGACACCATTAAGTCTATGCTAACCACCGTCCCTTGGGAGCTTGTGGAAATTGTATTACTGCCAGCAAACTGCTTCACTATTGGGCAGAGCTTGTCATACTACTGCAGTGCCATTGATTCAGGAACGGAACCAGCAAATGAAAGAGGAAAATGGCATGAAATAAAAGGAGCTGAAATGAACACACGTGTCCTGATATATAGTTTTTCTTTTATAGTAGAAAAGTAAAGCCTCTGACCCAGTTGTACAGTTCCTTGAGTGGCTTAGGGCAGCTTCAGACATTTTTAAACACATAGAATTGGTTTTAAAATATTTATTTAGTTTAGTTAATAAATAAAAAATAGAGGCAATAACTGAACGATGGTCATCATAATATGTTATATACTAAATTTACACAGGACAAATTACAAAGAAAAGTTAATATTTTAAATGCATCCTGGATTCATGCAAGTTTCTGGTAAAATTACATTGATTTAACTAAAATAGAACCTTCCATGATCACTAAGTAAGAATTATAATTATTATTAATAAGTAACTTGTTATTCTGATATATATGATGAACTTTTAAGTTCAAAAATCATAATTTATTTTAGAGCATTAAAGAATAGTTGACTTGTTTTTTCAATAAATAATCATTGAGACATTTGTAATGAAGCTGAAGATCCTTCATATATGTCGATAAAACTAAAATGAAAAGAGTCTAAACACATTTTCAATAGCATTTAACTTTACTAGGTCTTAATTCAAATTCCTGTAAGATGACATCGTCAGTGAGTTTGCGATCTTGTCCCCTGCCCTTCACTTCCTAAGCACAGGCTTGCTCATGCTGCCAAGTGTATAATGTGCTGTCCTGTAACATGTACGATTATAATTAGCTTTGTCAGGTCCTAGCCCCTGCAACCCCCATGCAGATAATATGATAATATGTCTTCATAACCGACTGACCTTACATGCTCAATATTTCTCTCCTTATGAAGATTACATGTCAATAAAGTAATTGAGTCCTGGGCTGTGAAGCAAGTGAAGATTTAGTTTATTGGACTTTTCAGGAGCAGTGATGTATGACCGTTATTATTCCACCTGTCAGGAGATGTGCAGGGTGCTGACGATGGTCCAATCTTGTCAGAAACGAAAAAAAAACAAGAGAAGAGGGAATCAGGTCATAGGAGGGGACATATGAGTCTTGTAAATGGTGTGTTATACTGTTAATCAGACTCATCCTTCTGATGCTGCTCATGCTCCATAGAACCTGGATGAGTCACATTGATTAGTTTAAGAAAATGTTTAGAACACATCTCCATTAGCACAAGGGAGAGGTGGCTGGCTATTAAGAAGAGCCAGCAATTTTACCTCGTCATGACCCTACCTTCATCAACAGCCACATGGGATCATCTGTTATAATCCATGGGGCATTACTTTCACCTTGCTCTTTCTGTTCTGTTGCAGTAGAAGGATTCTACTTCTGCTGAGCCAGTGCTGTCTTTAATTATCTCGCACAGCCTTTCCATCTGGCCCTTGTTGTCATTGGAATTTCATTAAAGTGATTGGAATTAGTTATTGTGTCATGATAGAACACATTTTACACTTAGTGAAAAGTCCAGTTTCTTCCACATTTTGAAAGTTTGGTTAACATTTCAAGTTGGTGTTTCATGAATTGAAATGGCATATTTTTATATCAAATAAAAGTTTCGTTACCATACTTTTGAATAATAACAAATATTGACAATAAAACTTTTTTCATTAAGTGGATTGATTGAGGAACAACAGGAAAGTTACAATGTTGATAAACTGTGTGGCATTCTGAGTACTGTTTTTGGGTGTAGTTCCAAATGGAAGGATCCCGGGAAGAGGACAAAAGCAGAAATAAAACATTACTACTAGAAAATCTTTTATAATGACTGAAAGTCATGGGTGGAGGAGAGGGAAAATGGTGCTGTGTGTTGAAGAATATTTGATACGCCCATTTGCATCAAGGCTGGAGATTGATCCACTCAAGTCAGATGAGGCTTTAGTCTGAGTGATGTCACTACTCCCTTATAGTGACACTGGCCTCGTAGCCATGCAGCCACCCCCTGTATCTACCCAGGGCACAGCCTAATACTAGATCTCTACAGTCCTTGTTCTTTTCTTTCCATCCCTCTCTCCCTGTTCTCTGTCAGTGTGTCATGTTGAATTACAGTACAGTAGCAGCTTTGGAGCCTCAGGTACCAGTCCAACAAGCTTCAGATGCTGCATTGAAATGAATATAATAATGGTCTCTGTAAAGTAACACAGGGTACTTAATAGAGGCAGAAAGAGCAGTAATATGTGCGTGTGTTTGCTTATTCTCTTTAAGAGATCCAGAGAGCAGATGTATGTCCCACAGTGAGGCAGGTGCAGTTTGTCTCCATGGTGGGAGAGGTGGGGGAGAGACTGTCAGATTGGTATTGATATGTGTCACTCTAGGATGTGTCAGGTGCTTTATTTAAGACAGTGAGGAGACCCTGCTCTCATCTGGAAATTGATGTTTGGCTTTAGGGAAGATTGGGCTGTTTGTTAACCTAGCAGAACAGCTGATGCGGACATCCCTGATTTAACTGTTGTTTTCTTCTTTGGTTATGTTTTAAGAGTCTTTTGATTGTTCCTTGGTGGAAATAGTTTAATTCTATTAAACATTAATTAAACAGTAATTAAAAACACAAAAAACAAATGCATTCAACTGGTTTCATTTAAATGTCTTTAATATTGTTTACAAATCTATCAAAGGTTTAAAGCAAACCATTTTGAGATAATGGAACATTCCCTTTTTATTTCTCTTCCTTCCTTTCTTCTTTTTCTTACTCAGGGCAAAGTGTTTAGGGAATTTGGTCACTTTATCTTACAGTCAAATGACCATTGTGATGTGTTGACATGGCTATTCACTATTCACTTACATGGTTTGGTGGCCATATTTGATTTGATGGTAATCCCAAATGACATTGACTAAGGAACCGTTTTGCTTACTGGCGCATGAAGCCTATCCCATCCATCACATTTTACATTTAGTATCAGGTAGGAAATTGGAAAGATTCATTCTTTGCAGCCACTAAACCACTAAGATTTTTAGCATGTTTATCTTTTTAGACCAAGAAACGTACAAAATCCTCAGTTTTGTCATGTCGTTATGGGAGACTTTTTAAACAGTGACTGGTCAAAAGCTGTTCCTTAAAATAATCCCATCTTTACTAAAATAAATGTTTACCTTTCACAATGATGACCCTATACAAATTACCAATCAGTATATGAGATCAATTTTACAAATATACATAACTAGAAATGACACATTTCTGAGGGGTTTTGGCAGAAACTTATCAGCACTAAATTATACCACTTTAAATTTAACGATCTAATGAGCACAATCGGTCAACTTCAGAGAATGTACCTAAAAGAGTTTATATATAGGATGCCATGGTCTAAAATGGCTATTGAAGCATAATGATTAATCAGGTCATTTGCTAAAAGTGGTTGCTGTTAATTATCCATGTGTGTTTTGTGTGTCTCACAAGTCACCCCACAGCTACGGTCTTTTATAAGCTTTAAATGTGACGAACTGCAGACTGATATGTATTCAGTACTCTGTCATAGTCTTTTACAGTACAACCTTCACAAGCACCACTTGGGCTGACATAATCAGCGGGTGGAATTCATGGGCAGAATAGCTGTTAGCTGCACTGCATGTCTTCTCATGATAGACCAGGAGTTGTTCCAAGAAGATTAAGGCTTTGTAAACTGCCGGAGCACTCCGCCTCAAATGACTATTCCCTTATCTCCAAGCCACAGAGCTACTGTATGCCTTGTGCAGACTAGCACTATGAAGAATAAATGTCATTGTAATTAATTTTGCCAATCTTGAATTAGACTGTGACTGTAATCTCTTTCTTCAGTCAAAATTTATGTTCTCAAGAATTCAATTTCCTTCTCAGACCCATAATTTGGAATACAAAGAGTGATAGGCCTTTATCAGTCCAGTGACTTGAGGACTTCATTAATGAATACTGCCACTTGCAGCTCATAATATTTGATTCTGGCTTAATCTGTTAATAGCCAAACTCTTGCAGTGAGATAGCGTTCTGTCCCAAATAAAAATCCTCATAATTTCTGCGATTTGCTTATCTTAGAAACTGATCACCTAAATTTAGTTTACAACAAGCTGATAATTATTGACCAACTACCAGAGCTACAGCATTATTCTCAATCCCACCCAATTACCCGATGAGGATACACATGTCAAAATAATTTGTTTTGGCACAGCACAACTGACAATGGTTATGCATATTCCGCTGGTTACGTAAGACGTCAAGTATGTTAAGTATGTCAGAAGACTCTTTTATTATTCTCACATACTAATAGGAAAATTATGGATAATGCATTAAGAGTTCCATTAAATAGAGTTAAATATTATTTAGTTTTATTAAGAGTATGATGTAGTTTAATTTTATTACATTTATTACATTTTTAAGATGTAGGTTATAGATAAACCTGAAAAATACAATGCTTTCATTACCACTAATATGTTTGAGTTTGTTGTATTTTCTGTTTTTCAATAATATATATCCATAGCAGTTTCATACTTTTTGATAACCCTGAATATGTAGTATTAAGATAATTTTCTGACTGTCTTTACTGAATTTACTTAAATTTGACATTTTCTATAAATTATGCTAAATTTAACAGAAGTAATATGCTAATTTGGCCAAATACTATTGTTTTATTTTTTTTATTCCGAATAGGTTACATTTATTATATAATAATAACCGCACTTTAATATATGCTGTCATCTTGTTTTTCTTTAAAATTTGAGTAAGGAATACTTATATTCATGTCTTTTAAAAATGATTAATGATTAAGATACAGGTAAAAATTGGGTGGCGCTGTGAATAGCTCCTTAACCTGGCCGCAGGATTGCAAATGGGGATAAGACTTTTATAAGTTCACATTTTGTCTCTGCATTCATGGAATTTCCCCATGAAATTCAAAACTCTGCTATTAGGCCAGTTGGAAATACTAGATTGCCTAGTATTCACTAGGTGTGAATGAGTTGTGTGTATGTGTCGACACTGCAATAAATGGTGTTCTGTATAAGGTTTTCTCACCTTTTAAGCATACCCTGTCACCGTAATCAGGATAAGCAGTTATTATTATTTGGTTGTTGAATAAATACTACACATCTAGTTATTCATTCATTCATTTATTATCTCCCGCTTTATCCTATATTAGTGTCGCGGTGGGGTTCCCCATGCCCATCCAGGGGAGAACGTTTCAGGCGCTGGGCAGATACACCCAGGACAGGGCGCCAATCCATCGCTGGGCAAACACTCACTCATACAGACACACTCTATATGGGGCAATTTGGAGAATTCAATTGACTTGATCCATGTTTTTGGACTATGGGAGGAAACCGGAGAACCCGGAGGAAATTCACGCGGACACGGGGAGAACATGGAAACTCCACCCAGATGGGGATTCGAACCGGGAATCCCTAGCGCTGAGAGGCGAACGTGCTAACCACTAAGCCACCGTGCCAACAGTGAAACTTATGAGCAACTAATTATACATCTGCCAGGTGGAGCAATGAGGTCGATGGGTCTCAATGTGTGAACAATAAGTGGTCAGAGTGTTTAGTAAATCCAGCAGCACTGCTGTGCCTGTCTGGTTCAGTCAAACCTGATAAACACACACTAAAACACTGCCACCATGTAAAGTAAATCTTGCTTGCTGATAAAAATCTACCACTCAAAAAAATGACCTGTTTTGACCATGTGTTAAAAAGAATATTAGGAGCTAACAAATTATCCAGAGTAACAGATGTACAATAAGTGGAAATGATCAAATGATAAGTGAGTATAGAAATATGGAGTTGTACTAGTGGTTGGTGAATAAGTTTCATGAGAATAAAACTTCAGTTGTGTGTTGCAAAGTTGCAGTCAGGTATTTAATATTTAGTTGTTTAAAATGAACAGATGAATGAAATTTTTAATGATCCACACTTGGCTTTTGAGGTCATCTTTACCCATCACCATTAACATTAAGGATAACCACTAAGCCATCGTGCCGCCCACTTCTAGTTATGTTATTCCTTATTTAAGTCTTCCACTATCGCAGGTTTAAAATGACCTGCATTTTCTGGATTGCCCATGTGAAGGTATAATAGCTCTGTTGAAATATACATTACTCTGATACAAATGAAATTTTTGGTGCCCCTATGTTAAATGATCAAGTATATAAGGTAAACATCATAATGGCAGAATTTTGTATTAAACAGGCTAAAGTTTATTGGGGAAAGAAATGATAATCCACAATATCTTTACTTTATCTTCCATACATAACTGTTAATAAAGTGGGTCAGTTGATTCTGCAACAACCTTAGAAAAGGCCCCAAACCACATTTGCAAACATGGACTTATCTCCTTATTTCCTTATTTCTGTCTCACTAGCTTTTGTTGCTTACTAGGATGTGTCCATATCTTAATGTTATTCTGAATAGTACAGATACGTCGACATAATTGATTATGAAAATACATCGATTTGCATAACATGGGTTGACGCGTCAACAATATAGCAGCGCCGTACCGGAAAGATGGATTTATCCGGAATGCTGCAGCTAAAAATCGTTTCTTAGTCGTTCTGTGTAGATAAAGTACATGCAGCTTTTCTTACCTCCGCTCATGTACCATGGTCTTATATCGCATTCAGATAAATTTGAATGTCCGCACTTGTATATAGTCAACAAAAATATATAGTCAACATATATAATCCAGAAAATGTTATGTCATATGTGCAGCATAAGCACCGTCAATGCAGTTTTTTCTTTAAGAACCGACTAATTACCTGTTGATTTAATAATAGTAAAGTTTTTGAGAAAAAAAAAAAAATTGATATCCAGTATTTTACCAGTAGTGCCCTTAAGAGCACTAGGTTTCTATTTTTCATTATTTTGGAGAAGTTATTTTAATTCCAAACACAATCACATTGAAGTAATAGTTTTTAGATTAATCGACCAATCGAGAAAATAAAAATTGTTAGAAAATTATTCGTTAGGTGCTGCACTACAGACAATGTGACGGAAACATAATTGTTCTACTTATGCTTTTTGTAAGTTTAGCTAGTACTCACTGATAAACCTTTTTGTTTTTATTTAATTTTTTTTGTTTTTTGTTTTTGCAACAGCGATGGATTGGCGCCCTGTGCTGGGTGTATCTGCCCAGCGCCCGAAACATTCTCCCCTGGATGGGCATGGGGAAACCCCCCGCGACCCTAATAGAGGATAAAGCGGAAGATAATGAATGAATTAATGAATGGTTTTTGCATAGTTTTGAACATTCACCTATATTCTTCCTGAATATAATAATCCAATGTGTTTTTATTATAGTGACAAAAACCTTTTTGTTAAATTGTTTATATAGCTTATTAAACTTTTCAAAGTTATTATTTTGCCTTGTGGGTAAGGTAATAAACTTGATGGCCTATTCAAAACTGCACCCTAACTTATCTGGTCAGTTGAACACTTCTGAAAATGTAAAATCACAGCCTGCATAAGAAATCGTCTCTAAATGGATCTCAAGTGACCGATTGTATTCTGATCTTACTTTTCACTGTTTTGAAACCAAACACAGACATCATTTCTATTTACAAAGACAAAATATAGTATCTGTCATGATAAATAGGCTTATAAATAGACTGGGACTGGCACTGGCCTATATAAGTTGAATAATGCATTTAATAAGTCAGTGCATATAGCACAGTGTGTACATTAATATACCCATGAATGAAGTGTAGTTTATACAACATCTTAAAGAGTGTGAGTTCACACTGGGCATCAATGAATCTCATGTTTAAATAAAGAGTATGACAAAAAAGATTAATAAAAGAAATTAATAAAGAGACCCTTTATGCCATTGGTATGTAAAATAGTATACTTTTTACCTAATAACAGAACATTGTTGGTATTTCAGTGTGACTGAGGATGAACTTGTGTATGCATTGCTAAACCATATGTGGCCATATGCAGCCCAGATAATCTTTTTATTTGGTCTGAATTTACTGTTTATTTGTGATCCAACCAGCAAAGATGCATCCTAACACTGGAAGTGAACAAGGATCATTTTTGTGTCTACTAAAACCATTTATGCAAAACCTATTTTACATAAAAAATAAAATAAACAATCAATGTTATGCTATATTATAACTTTCCCTTTTACTATGCACAATACACATCACATTCTGCAAGCCTTTTAAAAATAATATTTTATACCATGAATGAAAGTAAATTCATAAAAAAATTAAATATCTAAATAAATGTAGAAATAGGTGAGAAAAGTTTTACTATTTTATTTTTTAAATCCCTGATTTGATAACGAACTTACATGACTTATAACCTATATTTTGGACAAGGTTTGGGGAGTCAAAAGGGTTTATAATACTTTAAAAAATATATGCTTTGAAAATCTGGCCTTTTGTCCAATGATCATGCTGTTCAAAGCTGGAAACCCTGTGGTTTATGTATGCAAGAACATGTGCAAAGATGCAAGGCATTGTGCAAGACAAATTATGGTAAAAATGCAGGAATGGGGCAATAACTAACACTGTTTAGTGTTGACTGATCTTTAGCACTTAGTCAGTTTTATAACACAGAACATAGTTTTGTCAGATTTTTTTCAAAATTTCTGTAATTCCAAAAGCATGTAATTGAAAGTATTTCATAGATTGACTAATTATATGACTTTATAAAAGAATCAATTACAAACAATACGCAGCAAACACTTACATTAGGACATTTACATTTACATTTACATTTAGTCATTTAGCAGACGCTTTTATCCAAAGCGACTTACAAATGAGAACACCACAAGTCAGAAGCTATGAAGAAAACCAACTATACTGTAGATTCATCAAACCTGAATGTTATTCGACCCCCCCCCCCTTTTTTTTTTATTTTTTTATTTATTTTTTTTTACAACAGGTATTTGTTAAAGAGGTGTGTCTTCAGCAATTTTTTAAAACTATTCAGTGATTCTGCCTTACGGACAGATTTGGGAAGAGCATTCCACCATTTTGCAGTGGTAGACGCCACGGAGTGAGACTTACCTACTCGGTGAGGTGGATTCGTCAGGCGGCAATCATCGCTGGAGCGAAGAGAACGGGTCGGAGTGTATTTAGGAAAGATTGGGGGGGGGGGGGGGGGGGGGGGGGGGGGGGGGGGGGGGGGGGGGGGGGGGGGGGGGGGGGGGGGGGGGGGGGGGGGGGGGGGGGGGGGGGGGGGGGGGGAAGTAGCGCATTACAATAATCGAGCCGGGATAGAACTAGGGCTTGAACAAGCAGTTGGGTAGCATGTTCAGTCAAAAAGGGTCTGATCTTCCTTATGTTGTAAAGGAGGAATCTACAGGAACGGGCAGTTTTGATGACATGATCAGTGAGTTTAAGGTGGGAGTCTATTGTGAAGCCAAGGTTCCGGACCGAATCTGTAGGGGAGATTGTGGCGCCATTAATTTGGAAGGTCAAGTCATGATGGATTGAGGGTTTAGCTGGGATAATGAGAAGCTCTGTTTTTCCTAAGTTTAATTTGAGATGACGGGCCTTCATCCAAACAGATATGTCGGTGAGGCAGGCAGATACCCGATTTGAGATGGTGGTGTCGTCAGGGGCAAAAGACAGATGAAGCTGAGTGTCATCAGCATAGCATGTGTTATTTGCAAAGATGATATTTTAACAGCTTTATATTATAAGGAAATGCTTTGGTAATCGGTCTTTCTCAGAGTTCCCACTCGGGTAATTGCAGGCTTTTTCCAAATGATTTAGCTAGCTCTAAGAAAACACACAGAAAGCAGCGTGCACTGTGATATAGCCTTGTGGGGCATAGATAACCTTGATGTTAAGAGCTACATCCTTCAGATATGATTTTCCTTGACATATTGATGGCCCTTGAAAAGAGTGAAGCTGATTGTATGCAGACTATAATCAGTGAGCACACTTCAGCCAGCTATCCTTTTCTTCTTCATGTCTGTTTTTTGTTTAAACAGTTGAATTGACTGTTAAGTTGACTGATTTGTTTTATTTAAGTCTAAATTAATTTATCCCCAGTCTGTTATATTAGATAGATAGTGATATTTCCTAAATTTTGAAGGTAATGCAGGTGAAATTTATGATATAGAACTGACTGAAAATTAAATATTCAATGAAATAAAAACATAATTGCAAGCTTCTGATTGAAGTGAAATAGTCCAGTCTTAATACTGGCAAGCTGAATAAGATTTAATGTTTGTAGCTCATGCAACAGATGTGCTTTTATGGTGTTAACATTATTTTATGGATAAAAGGTGAAGGATAGGGCATGCAGCTCTCAGGTCCTTAGCGTGTGATTGCAGAGAGGGTTGTAGAGAGCATGTAAAGGACTCTTACTGTTAACAATCAACACTAAGAGGGTTGGTTGAGGCTAAAGATGAGCAGACCCACTGGTCCACTCTTTACAATGATATCATCCTCTGTAAACATTCAGGTATATCATGATAGGAACAATGGTTTTGACTGTTTCTCTGCCAGAGAATACACCATGGAAACTTTAGCTTTTCTATTATATTTAATTTGTGTGTAAATGTACTTCACACAGGCTTTGAATAAATGAAAAATCAATATGATGCCAGGTTCTGACACAATGCTCTTTTTCATTAACTATCAGCTCATCTGTCTGTTCCCACAGGCTTCGGCTGGCCTGTCTGGTTTCCATTAATGTCTTTTGTTGGAAATACCATGTGATGCTTTCTCAAAAAAAAATTTCTCCAGAAATAAAGTTAGTGAACTTCGAAGTTAGTAAAATATTTTTGACTTAACTTCCAAACATAAAAAACATAAAATACATTATACAATATTTTACTTATACAATACTGTATAGAATTCAGATTTGCGAGAGGTATATTGGAACATTCTTGTAGGTTTCTAATTGCTCAACATTCTGGGGCCTTTGTTACCAGATTTTGTATTTCCCAATGCACCAAATGTTTTTTATTAGTGAAAGAACTGGACTGCAGGCAGGACAGATCAACATGCAGTCTCCTCTACTGTTGGGCTGGGGCAATGCCTTGACTACGTCAATGTAATCGATTATAAAAATACATCAATTTGCATAACTTGGGTCGATGCATCAACAAAATTGCAGCAGATTTGCAAAGTGGAAATGAGTTTTCACAACAGTACAACTGCTATACACAAACATTTAAAGCACAAACATCCCAGCATGCTTTATCCACATGGCTGTAAAACAGCGACGTAAAATTGGTTTATTTGTGTTTTTTTTTATCTTAGCATATTATTTTAAGACTTTTAACATGTTTAATGTGTTTTCATTATTAGAAGTGCATTACTAACCATTTCTTCGTTGTCCTGTGCAGCTTTTTTTGGTACCGCTCATGTATCGTGTTTTTTAATATAGTATTTAGATCAATTTGAATCTCCGTGCTTGTATATAGTCAACAAAAAATATATAGTCAACATATATATAGTCCATAAAATATCGGATTTTATGGTCCACAATGTTTGTACAGTACAGTCAAGCCGACTCATTACCTGGGCATTTAATAATTTAAAGCAAGCTATTTTGGAAAAAAAAGGTACATTTTTACATCCAGTATTTTTAATAAGACATTTCAGTAATAATAAAAGACTCCACCATCCACCACCAAATATTCCACCATAATTCTAATGTGCTTTATATTATACTTGAATTGTTGAATCTCTTGTGGCTGAGATTTTATTGTGTTTGGAATTAAAATAAAAACTTTGCAAAATAATGAAAAATAAAAACCTTTAATGTTGAAATAATTTCATTAATTAAACACAGTGCTCTTAATGGCTCTATTGAAACACAAAAGTGCTTTAGCATTAAAGCTTCATCAAAGATCAAATCTCAGCCCCAAGATAATCAATAATTCAAGTGTATCAATAATCCTTTCATTCATTCATTCATTATCTTCCGCTTATCCTCTATTAGGGTCGTGGTGGGGTTCCCCATGCCCATCCAGGGGAGAACATCTCGGGCGCTGGGCAGATAGACCCAGGACAGGGCGCCAATCCATCGCTGGGCACACACCCACTCACACAGTCACACTATAAATGGGGCAATTTTGAGAATTCAATTTACTTGATCCATGTTTTTGGACTGTGGGAGGAAACCGGAGAACCCGGAGGAAACCCACGCAGACACGGGGAGAACATGGAAACTCCACCCAGATGGGGATTCGAACCGGGAATCCCTAGTGCTGAGAGGCGAACGTGCTAACCACTAAGCCACCGTGCCGCCTGTATCAATAATTATAAGTATAATATAAAGCATAGGGGGCGGCACGGTGGCTTAGTGGTTCACGTTCGGTTTCCTCCCACAGTCCAAAAACATGGATCAAGTTTATTGAATTCTCAAAAATTGCCCCGTTTAGAGTGTGTCTGTGTGAGTGAGTGTGTGCCCAGCGATGGATTGGCGCCCTGTCCTGGGTCTATCTGCCCAGCGCCCGAGACGTTCTCCCCTGGATGGGCATGGGGAACCCCACCGCGACCCTAATAGAGGATAAAGCGGGAGATAATGAATGAATTAATATAAAGCATATTCTACCCATGGAAACTCTACCCAGATCGGGATTCTAACCTAGATCCCTAGTGCTGATAGGTGAATGTGCTAACCACTAAGCCACTGTGCCTCCCCCTTTTTAATATTCTGGTTTATTGCTGGCTAAATAATACCTGTTTATAACAAACTTTACATCATAGTTATCATTTTGTTCATTTACTTTTGTGCAGTTTACTTTTAAGTCCAAAAGTTTGGACTTAACTATTTCTACTTGACGTTTGTGGATTTTTTATTCCCTCTTTGCTCTAGTTAGTGTATCAATGCAGCATCCAGCTGCATAAACCTTGCTATGCAGAGAGCACTGCACTGTATCACACTTCAGTCTTTCTGCCAGGTTATACTGAACACACTTTCCTTGTCTCTGTCCAACCCACATTTTCCCCCTCCATATCTCTGTCTTTCTCTCACTCCCTTTCCACACATGGTCCTCAGTGTGAAGTGGAAGGCTCACAGGCCTGCTCTGTTTGTCAACTACTGCCATCAAATGCAGGGGAGTGATAAACTGCGTAGCCTGTATCTTCTCAACCTAAGCTTCCATCATCAACAAATATACACCTCATCAATCATTCAGTTGTAATTTATTCCCATATTTACAGAAATGTCAAGTTCATGTGGTTCTGTGTTAGTATACATTCCTGCATAACAAAGTATAAAGTACAACATTCTGTACGAAAAATGTTGAGGTGTTATTGAAGAGCTAGGAGCAGACTTTAAACTTAAATTTAAAAAATGTTTTTAAATTTAAAATCTGTTTCAAAATCAAACATATAATTCCTATAACTCTGTGTGTGTGTTGTGTATATATGTGCACGGAGTTTTGGGCAGGAGCAATTTGGATTAGGTTCCTTGGCCAAGGGCACTTCAGCCATAGCAGTTGGTGGGACCGGGAAGCGAACCGGGGATCTTCAGTTCACAAGGCTGGTTTCTTAACCACAAGCCTACTACTGTCCCGAGTACTAATACATTCATTCATTTTCATTCATTATCTCCCACTTTTATCCTCTAGTAGGGTCGCGGTGGGGTTCCCCATGCCCATCCAGGGGAGAACGTTTCGGGCGCTGGGAAGATATACCCAGGACGGGGCGCCAATCCATCGCTGGGCACACACTCACTCACACACGCACACTATATGGGGCAATTTGGAGGATTCAATTGACTTGATCCATGTTTTTCGACTGTGGGAGGAAACCGGAGAACCCGGAGGAAACCCATGAGGACACGGGGAGAACATGTAAACTCCACCCAGATGGGGATTCGAACCGGCAATCTCTAGCGCTGAGAGGCAAACATGCTAACCACTAAGCCACTGTGCCGCCGCACTAATACATATTTCACTTAAACATTAAAAGTGTAGTACACAGCGAAATGCATTATGGACATTTTGTAATACCGCTGGTTTTACATATTTATACCAGATATAGGAACAGTAAAAGCAAATAAGGTATCCAAAATGGACAAATTTTTTCTGTTACTTACTTATTTGCTTTTCAGAATTACATAAAGTTTATGCATTTTTATTATGTCACAATCAAATTAAGTTCATACAAAATAGTGGAACTTATTGATGCCTATATCAGTGCCCCAGGCCCTTATGTATGTGAATGTATGTATCTTTGTATGTTTACAGTGTATGCAGGTAAACTGCCTCATACCCTGACTAACAATAACATGATAAAATGGGAGCTATCTGAGACCAAGACATACATGTGAACATGTTCTCCTGATCTAGTTTATGCAACAACTCCTCATACGTTCATGCTTGGTTTATTCAAAAAAGGGATCAAGGATGGGGTGAAATGAATGTCAACCTATTACAAATATCCATACTTAGAATAAATTCATGTTTTCTTGTACTCCTGAGCTATGCATGCCCCTCCAGTTACCATAAACAGGCCCTAGCACGAACTCCCTGAGCATCGAGAACACCACACAGCAGCTCCATGTCAGCAAAGGCAGAGAGAAATGGAATAGAGAAAGAAACAGAGTGTCAGATTTGGTTAGGATCCAGGCTGGTGTTAGAATATGCTTGGCACTAATATGGCACCAGTATCTGTATCCTCATCTCTGTTGTGTGTCAGTGGGCGATGCAGGGGCCTGTCTCCCGTTTGCTCTGACAGTGTCATTTCAGATTACATTGGCACTATGCTCACAGCACTGCCACCCTTCACTTATCACTCAGCTGCTGTGTTTGAAACCCGCCCTTTTTTGTCATTAATGCACTTGATGTCTATTTAAAAACTGCAGCAACTGTGGTATCTGTTTTCCTGTCAGGAGATCATTGACAGCATTAATACCACTTGTCCTTGCCTCATTTACTAAAGCGCTGACACCTAGCTGCAGTCTACATCCATCAAGTCTCTCTTTCCCTCTGTCTCACTCTTGCTGTCTGTTGCTTGTTTCTAGCTGCCATTTTAATGCTGAGCTGTTTTCAGTCCAAGTTTCTCTCTGTGCATCATCCTTGAGCTAGAGCTTCACCTCAAGCATCATTTCTAAGTAGAATGAATGACTAAGACACCTTTCACACTATTCTGCAACTTGTTATTTCTCTAAAACTTTAACCCTATATAACACCCAGTTGCCAAACCTACCCAATTCTCCCATCTCCCATTCTGATACTGGTAAGTGTTTGTTTACATTCTGTGAAACTAACCATACCATCTTTTCAGATAGATGAGCATGGAAAACAACAGGACAGCTAAACACACTTACTACATCTGTCCACATGGCTATGGCAGCAATGGGACTAAAACTTACATAACCTTACATCACATAACCTATAAGTAGACTGTGTTGTTCTTATGAAGCTATATTAAATCCCAGTCACAATAGATGCAGTCAGTAAAACTGTAGGATAAAGCTGCATTCATGTAAATGAATGTAAAAGGTATTGTGATACAGAAATATGCATTGTCACTCTGTAGTCAGTTTAAATCCTAGATGCAAAGAGATTATTTCAAACTGAGTGTGAGCATATATCTCAATAAGCAACTATTGACTAAAGTATATATTTGATTCTGTGAAGTGTGGAAAAAAAAATTCTCTTAAATCCTTTGATGTGAATCATGCTTAAATTAAATAAGCGTATGTCTTTAAAGCTCGGAAACATTTTTTGTAAGACCAGTAAGTTTATGCTATCATATTTAATATGAGAAAGATTGGCACCACTGGATGAATTTATCAGCTGGAGGCCTATGCCTCTTCCACAAAAAAAGGCGTACATATTCCTATTTTTTTTGCCTCCCACACTTTGTTACCTCTTACATACACACACACACACACACACACACAAAACACACATTCCCCAATGTACAGTGCTGAGGTTATGTGATCACAAGACTTAGCAGATATATTACTGAATTGGCGTATTATGTATAACAATCCTTATACTTGCTATCTCTCTTTCTCGCTGTCTCTTAGTTTCACTCATTCATGCACACAGACACACACACACACACACACACACACACACACACACAGACCCTGAAATTGAGGTTCTCTGTTGTCTAGACAGCACCCTAAGGCTAAATGTTGTCTTTCTGGTGTTCTTAGAATCGAGATGGATGCGTTGTCTCCCCCGACACACCATTCATGCCAACATTTGAGTGAGAAATAGACAGAAAGACAGATTCAGGAGTCTGGATTCTCAATCTCTGACAAGATTTTATATATATATATATATATATATATATATATATATATATATATATATATATATATATATAACAAAACATTGGCAGCAAGATTGAATTTAGACTTTCTGATGGACAACATTTGCAGACACACTCATGAAGAGACTGCAATCATTTTTCAGGTTTTATTAACTACAATGGGGTTTACAACTGTCACATCATACAATATCTTAACACAACATCAATATGTAGCAGCTTGTCTAATTTACATGATCAGCCAGTTGCTTTTACGAATATAGACTGTAACAAACAAGTAGCATAAAAGTGGGCAAAAGAAACAAAAGGTGTCAAACATGAACAAAATTGTGTGTAAGTATTCCACAATATTGAGAGCTTAACTGATCTATAATCAATGCAGTTGCTTTCAGCATGAAATGGAGTAGTATGAAATTTACTGTATATGGTCAAGTGCCTTTTTTTAACAGATTAGATTAATTAAAAATGTATGATAAATGTTTGGAAAATGTAAATGCGAAATAATAATAAAACTCTATTAATAAAGCATAAATATTTTAAACCATATGTGTAATATTAAGCTACAAAAATTTGATTCAAGTTCAAATAGCTGAGCACTAAAAAAAAAGTTTCAGAATGATTAAAGGCAAAAAATCCTTATCATTAAAAGTGTGATGTCTTTGTTTCTGTCTTTGTAGGAGTTTTTGCCAAGTGCCGCTATGTCTACTATGGCAAGCATTCAGAGGGCAATCGCTTCATTCGCAATGACCAGCTCTAAAAGACATTTGGACAGACAGACAGTCCACAGGAAAGGCATGCAGCAGATATTCATGAAGACATCTTCCTGTGCGTCTTTATTAATATCCATATCATCACATGCATTTTAAACAGCCGATCACAGCCCTCCAGAGCCTTCTGCTGAGTGTGTCATCCCTGCCATCTCTCATCCCTGTCTTACTGCCTGAGTAGTGCCACTCACACTGACATTACTGCCTTTAAGCAGTCTTACTACATGCGCGTGCACACATACGTATACAAACGTACACACACACACACACACACACACACACACACACACACACACACACACATGCACAAACAAATCTACCCAAGTGCCTGTGCTGACAGCTACTGCATGATGATGGATTGCCCAGTCCAACTGCTAGTCTGTGCAGGTCAAAGGTTCCACCTGAGGCTGCAGTGAGCCTATGAGGACAAGTAGGATGAGCCCTCCACAAAGTCAAGCTAAAGTTAAACATAGACACACACACACACCCACACACACAAAGATGATTTGTTCCACTTATCCATATTACCTGGTTTCTTATCACAAACCTTGTGTAGGAAACACAGCACAATTAGTTAGCTCTACTTTTTGGGAAAAAAAGTTCATTGACAACCTGAGTACTGATCATGTTTTAAAATATGTTTTATTCTTTACTATTTAAACAAAGGGCTCTAAGCTATTTTTCTGTTATACATCACCTGATAAACATTTTTTTCTGTAGTTTTTATATATTTGGCAGGTAGAGGGCATTTACAGACAGTATAGCCGTGTGTGTGTGTGTGTGTGTGTGTGTGTGTTGAGAGTGATATTTAGTGTGTTTGCAGATGTGTGTGCATATACAATGTTTAAGGCTGGTGTGTTGCGGGGGCAGATGTTGCCAAACAGGCGCCTGAAGGAGTGAGGAAAGTGCGAGGTAATGAGCTTTGCTCTCATTGCTTCAGTCCATGAGAGGAAAAAGAGACAGGCGAGACGGAGCAGCGAGACTAAGGAGAAGTCAGCAACTTCTATTTCACTACTGATTGCCTCCTTATGTTACATCCACACAAGTTTAATAACATACTCTCAACTTTTTACGCAGTACAACTGTTTATGTATGTTGTAAATTTTGTATTGAGCTGTGATCCATTCTTAATGCACTATTTTCAATCAGATGCTTAAGTCATATGTTCTTCTCAAAGGCTTCAGAGTGAGCAGTGCACCAAAGTATCACTGGAATGTTGTTGACACTGGAATAGCCAATGTTGGTATAATGATTTTAAATAGATAAAAAAAAATCAGGTAATTTTACAAAAAATTGTTATTTCATAAGATTTTAAGTGTACTAATTAAAAATTTTAAATTAATGTGAAGTTAATTTTTGTCTTATGATGAATTAAATCATATAAAATGACATTTGGCTTTGTATAAACATTTCACGGTGGTTTCTAAATGATGTAGATACTTACCCTTACTGTAATATAATTGTCAGGTGTTTGTTGCTATGTTAACTTTATATATTAAGAGAATTAATATATATATATATATATATATATATATATATATATATATATATATATATATATATATATATATATATATACACACACCCTTCATTTAAATTGTTTTTATCTAAGATGGTTATTGTCTTGTGTAAAAGACTTTTATAAATGTAATGCATCATTTACCCAAATTTTACGTTTTTGTGATGGTGTGAAATTAATTTACTAAATTTAAACTTGTCCTCGTTCGGGCTGCACTGGAGAAAAAGAAAACTAAAAGACCTTGAGGAGGTCACCCACCCATCGTTGAGTAATAAATACTTAATTTTACTGTGAAAATTGCACATGTAAAAGGGAGCAGGTAGTAATGAGTGGTTGTATTTGTGTGCAGGACATTGCTGCTGAGTGAGGGTGAGCTGGACAGATAAATGGCAGTGTGTGGAGTCTGAGCTCAGTGCACCGTTCTTTTCACGCTTTGAGGGAAAGGCCACATGTGGCCCAGTGAAATGTTGTGTGCACTGGCTGTAAGACTGACTGTGAGCCTGTTTTTGTGTATGTGTGTTCTGTCTGTGTGATTTCAATATGTATATCCAACTTAGATTTTGTGCGTGTGCATGAGTGTGTGTCCTTGGTCTTATGAAACTTGTGCAGCGGTTCTTTCCTGTTCCGCCGGAGAGCACGGTCACTAGTGAGGGCATTTTTAAATGACAAGGTTTATTTGTCCATGTTGTGATATGTTCACACGCAAGTGCCAGTGACAGCCAGAGGAGGCAGGAAGAGGGAGCCACAACAAGCCCCCCCCACACCACCACCACACAAAATGTCATCTCTTCCCTGGCTGGCTCACCCAGCCATCTCCATGAAAAGAACAGACATTTAAAACTTTGTGACATGTGTCAGAGACGCTGCCATTGAGCCAGTGTCGCTGATGTAGCCCGAATTGACAGCAGCGGAGCCTACGGAGCTGGCTGGGGGACGTAGCGAGTTTGGTGAGTGTCACTTCCCATCCTCGTCACGGCCTCATCTTCAACAACTCCGCAAATATAAACAGCATTAGGAGAGAGGCGCAAGTGCAGAGGGTAGACATATGCTGCCACGCATGTGTACTGCATGTGACTGAGGGAAAGCAGGAGTGAGAGTGTATGTGTTGTGCATAGAGAACTAATTAAGGACCAGGAACAAGAGCACAGGCTGTGACCTGAGATACTGTGTATGCACAGCAATACAGAAAACTTATTTGCCATAGTTGTGAAGTGGCTTCAGTGATGAGCACAACACTTAGTGCTTTGGGCAGAATACGTGTATAAATGATGGAACAAGTGCAAACTAATGTTGACAACAGAATTCTAATTCAGAATTGTAATTTCTGTATTTCATGAATACATAATTTGAAATATATTGCACACTTATGTAGTTTTAACAAGCCTTGACATAAAGATGAAAGTTATTAAATTTTATCATTCATTAAGTCAACTATGCATTACACATAGAGCACCTTTTATGGCTTCTCATTCTAAGTTCTCTGCTTTGGGGTTCTTACACAAATGCTTTCGTGAGGTCTTAATGGATGTTGCTTTGTGCACTTGGAAACTGTAATGCTGGAAGATAAAAGGGCCTTCACCAAACCATTTCGGCAATGCTGGATGTATGCAGTTATGTAACCAAAATGCATGAATTCATGACACCTGTAGCAAAATGAGTGCAAGATCTCAATGTGAGATCATAAAACAATGAAGACATTAAATAGCTATTTACTGTATCAAATTGTGTTGCTATAAAAATACTTACAGACAAGTAGCATTATCAGTGATAATGAAATGAAATGTCAAATGTGTAACGGGGTGGAAAGGAATGCGGACGGAAGACAGGCATTCATGAGCTTGGAAACTGACTTTATTAACACACACTATTTTAAAAGTATGTTTCAAGTCCACATTGGTGTTGAATCTGCCGTACTGTCACCTCCTGCAACTTGTAGTCAGTTCTCTTTTTCCCGCAGCTTATAAAGGTACACACGTCATCAGACAGAGCCGGATCAGGTATCAGGTCAATCTCCCTGAGGTCAAACTCATCGGCTATGTCTCTGTTTTTCCCAATTTGAAACAAAGTTTTATGTTCCATCCTTTTAACAACCTTTGTGTTCAAATGACTTTACATGGATCTAATAAGCGACACCCACGAAACCTAAGATTTCAGTTCTAAATTTGTCTCTAAAAGTCATGTGCATTTTTAAACTCGTCACTTTTACCTCATCAATCAAGCACACACCAAAGGTTCAGAATTTGTGAGTAGACAGCATGGGACAAAACTCATTTTTCCCATTGCACCAGGTGTTTAAAACTATACCATGCATTTTGGACAACTATAGAGTACAGTGTTAAAAAACCAAAGCAGGATGGTCGCATATGATACTCTCATACCAGCGCAAGACACAGTAACGCGCCACCATTGAAGTGGTGAAGATAATTCTACACCCAAATTATACATAATTCATAGGACAACTATCATCTGTTTCTCTGTATAGTTTATTTGTCTATATTGCTTGAACAACGGTAATTAATTATTGAACTGCAAAGTGTAGCTTTATAGTACAACCAATAAAACCAATGAATATAGAATCAAGGGGGTGTATCTAATAAAGTGGCCACTGAGTGTATATATTGATTTTGCATTAACAATTTTTACTGCCTGACACGTGCTCTTAGAGTTAAAATGCACATTTGTAGTCCCTACTTAGTCACACTGCCTCTGTATTATTAAGACATGTGTAGTATTTCCTTTTCAGTGCATTAATGTGTTTATTAAATGAATGGCACTCTGTGCAGACAATATTCTAGTTCGTTCATTAGATAGCAGTGCCAGTCTACGTAGTAAGCCTTAAAAAAAGCCCAGGGCTCTGTGACTGC
The DNA here is from genome assembly GCA_019802435.1 of Corydoras maculifer. Taxonomy (NCBI): domain Eukaryota; kingdom Metazoa; phylum Chordata; class Actinopteri; order Siluriformes; family Callichthyidae; genus Corydoras; species Corydoras maculifer. The sequence goes on along the minus strand of JAFMOD010000419.1, from coordinate 1,464,215 downwards.
AGCATACTATGGCCCTCTGCTATTCTCTGATCCAGATACTCTATGTGGCTGCCTGTCAGAGCAGCTCACAGAAATCACCCCTAGTCATCAGTTATTAGACGTCTCTTTCTGAGTGATTGACACCAGCAAATGCAAATCAGGCACATGAGAAAGCGTTGGGTGCTGTATCAGTGATTGACAGCCAAGCACTGATAGCACACTAACTGGATGAGGGAGAGGTGAGATGAGGGTCTGATCACTCTCCCAAGCTCACAGCCTCATCCTTTACCACAGACACGAGGAGACATTAGCTGAGGCAGACAGCCCTGGAAAGGGCAGGCTCTGAAAAAGAGCCTTATTTCCGGCACGGTTTCAGATGAGTAGCATTTGTCATTGAGGGGAAGATGGTGTAATTAGCTTGTCAGTCTACTTTAGGCTGAGCTAGCTCTCTCCGGTAAGAAAGATGGACGAACTGCCATGGGAGTTGACAGCCAGTCGATAATGTGGCAATTAATGTCATAAATAATTCCACTACCAATTATAGCAGAATGGACTTTGTGCCTTAAACAGAGAATAGTGTTCCCTTATCATTTCCTCTATCAGCAAGTCCTGCCATCATGTCTTACCTAATTATTTCTCTTTAAACGCCATAGCACAATATAGCCTTTCTGTTCAAACTGATTTCTATGGCATAGGACATAATACCACAGCCATAGTAAACTGTGTGTGAAGAAAATCTTCAGCCAATTTCAATAACTGGAAACAAAGAAGGAATGTGGTTATGAAATATCATCTGCAGACTGTAAGTAAGAGACTAAAACAATTGAAGAACGTAGACTGCATTGTGTAAATCAATTTGTCTTGATATTTTAAAGGTTGATATAGCCTCGCTAACAGGCAAAGTATTGATTTACCACCCATCTTTCTCTGTGGAAAAAAAAATCTTACACACCTTTGAACTCAAGGCAATCCTCTGCCAGAATACATTGTTTGATACAATATTTAACATCCAGCAGGCACGCAGACTTAAGACATATGATCATATTCCGCCAGTTTGTTGAAAAATGTGTATTTGAAGCAACAACATTTTTGCTTTTCGAAACCAGCTTGACTGTCTCTCTTGTTGTTCTGTATTTCCTGAACAACTGGACTCTATTTAAACACATTTATTTGTGAATGCATACAAATATTGTGCATGCAATACATTTAAAGTTGGCTTTATAAGAAATGAAAATGTACAGAATATTCAATATAAATCATTTTACATGATCGCTAACCACTTGTGATATACATTATAATATATATAAATAAGGTGTAATCTGGATTTCTGTTCGACTGGTGGCATTGAAGGATGGTCTCACTGAACTAATTATTTCCAATTTTTTGGAAATGAACATCTGATCACTGCACTATCAGTACTTTGATTTTTACATGGACTTGCTCTTTGGAAGTTCAGGCTCGGAAATTTGTGATGTACTATTGTAAAAAGCGCTATATAAGTAATTGAAATTGAACTTGATGTGAACAAAAAGTAAATGTTACAATAAAAATAAAAACAGAACACACATAGAAAACACCTTTTATAGACCTTCAAAGTCATCAAACACAACACAGTTCTAACTTCCGTACAGCTTCTGAAGGCTGCTGTAAAAGTCTCTGTTTTTTAAAACACGTTCAGAGTTGCTGTTACTGTATATAGGTCTCAATTTATGAGATGTCTACAAACCTTGGTTCCTAAATGGTGGCTTTAAAGCAAAGAAACTAGAAATCAGGGGAGTAAGGTGGGTGATACCACTACACTGAGTTAAGAACTGGAATAGAAGGATTGCATAGTGCGCTGGCACGTCATGCAGCAGAATTCCTGTCTTATGTAATTGTGACTCTACATTCTACAAAAGTTTGCAGGCAGTTTTTTTGGGATCTGGCTGAAAAAGGTAAAGGCTACTCCATTGACTACCTCTTCTATTCTTAAACAAACTGATAACAAACATCATTCCCTGTGACAATAGACCCCAGAAAAGATGGATCCTGGTCAGACATGGAAATGAAACCTAAACAAGTTTTCAAATGTCTTGCTTTTTGCTTATTCATCAAGATATATGACTCAAACTGTGAACAAACCGTTTATGAATCTTCATGAATGATGGCTTGCACTGGGCCTTTGCTAATGCCCAGTTCTTTTAATATCAGTTGCTAAAACAGATGTAAATATCTTGATAGAATTATTTCCACTTACTTGATTATAAAGATGTGTCTTGAAGACATGTCTTGTAGCTTGCATGGGGACCATGCAACCATGGGGATTGTAAGCCAGGCTTTTATATCCAAAATCTGTGTCAGACTTTTGATTATTATTATTGATTTGATTTTTAGGGAAGCAATGTAGAATAGGATGTAATAAATACTTCAGTAGTATTACAGGTGTAATGTTTAGGTGTCTCAAGATTTTGCTCCATTTAGTGAATATTACAATGCAACATAAAATACTGTAGTAAAATATTAAGTGAACTTGAATATTTTAAATAACACTGCATGAGAAACTGGCATGCTACTCTAATCAATATAGTCACATGAGTTCGGGAGGACTGTTAAAAAGCTATTGTCACTTAACACAGTCCATTGAGATATAAATAAATACGTGCATTCTACAATTATTTGGAAAATATCATACATGGATTTAGTGCAGAAATACAACCCCCTTTTTTTTTCAGAAGTCTTACTTATCTCAGATCTAAAAGAAATGCAGCTATATTTAGGTATGTTTTATGGATTTATTTTTAAAGAGTTTTAAAAAGGGACATTGCAAACAGTTAACAATTAACTCTGCAAGCATAAAGGAGAGAATCTATTATGATTATGATGATTTGTCTTAGTGGAAAAAATAGCAGTTTCATAGACAGTGTGCGATTTACAAACCTTTATGGGGTTTAGATTTGTCTCCTATTAAAAATGCATGGGGCATTCTGGAGAGGAGCAACTTGAGTGTTGCATCAAGAAAGATTTTTCTTTCTTCCAAACTGAATTACTGTATTTAATGATGTGTGAAATGATTCAACTTTAATACTGGTAAATATTAGTAATTTTATTATTTTAGTAAACATTTTTATCACTTTATATTTACAAAGTAGAATAAACTTGGTCTGTACAAACATTGGAAAATCAACTATCCCAACTTTTTCAAAAATTAACTTTGTGAAGAGATTCCTTTTCGTGGTTGTTAAACTCTTATTTTGAAATGGATAGCCAAATCAAATCAGGTTTGCTCATGCAAACCAATAGTAATGTTGTGTGAAACAGTGTTAAATGTGTGAGATGGTGGTGGTAGATTTAATATATAGTCCAGCCAGCAATGGCTCAAGGTCACATCAGCTTCCTCTACATAATGCATGAATTCCCCCCGTCCTCGCTCAGTCTCCAATCATCCAGGCCAACCTTGGGATGAAAATTTTACTAAGTAAATCAGTGAACATGCTGGCATTTCTATTAAACTCCAGCGCCAAACTGACAAGTGTGATGAATTATGCTAAATAATAACAAACCCAATAAATCAGCTTTACTACTTGAAGGTGAAGTGAAACTAAACTGTCTAGCAAACATTTACTATTATTTTAATACAGTAAATTCTGTGCTTTCTAATTAGCTATCTACTTTCTCTTTTCACAGTGCATAAAGCATTGCTGTATACGTAGATGCTTTACAGTTACTTGGAAGGCAGTATTGCAGTGGTTAACTTTAATAGAAATGTTAAATAACACATTTTCCTTATATATATATATATATATATATATATATATATATATATATATATATATATATATATATATATATATATATATATACACACATTTAAAATTGTTTAAAGTGTAACAGTTATCTCATTCTTAGGATTGGATTTGTGGTTGTTACACGGCATAATCGTGTAAATAAAACATGCAGTAACAGGACATTTATTACCAAAACATTACATTCTGAACATATTTCTAGTAGCAGAAATAACGTCTGTTCCACGTAATATAGCTTTAAAAATTTTTAAACATTTACCTAAATTGACTAGTAATTCTTCTTAGTAATGTCAAAATACTAGCTGAGAAAATACAGCCAATGTAAAGCCAATGCTGAAATCATCATATGAATTTAAGTAACACCATCAGACTTAGTTGTTTATGCCCAGAATATGATCCAGCTGTGTGATTAAGGTTGCATCTAGCTTGCATCACATGTCCTGCTATTCACAGTCAACCCACCCCAGAAAAGGGGTGATTTTTAATGTTTGCAGAAATATCTTTAGGAGACAGGCTTTAATTTCCAGGGACATCTAGACATTAGCTGGACATTATTAAAACTTTTGTGGAGGAAAAAAAAAAAACATCCTTCATCTTAATAAAGAACAGAAGGCTTCACACCAAAGGAACCTGACTCCTTTGAGATACACCAGTTCCACTCTATTTTCTGATTAATGAAAGTAAGATGTTTTTGAAGATGGAAGTGTTGATCAAAAGTAATTGATTCACCTGCTCTGTGTTCTGTTAATTGTGTCTGTGTGTCAGTGCAGGGGGTGAAAAGTTCTCAGAGAGGGAAAAAGCTGGAAATGCAAATGATGTATACATTTGTGCAAACGTGGCTTTGTAACACACCTACCTCTTGCGGCATTGTCTATGTTCTTCACTTATCATATAGATGGACTTTGTAGTTTGACATTTACTGACTGTAGTACATCTGTTTTCTTCTCTTTTTTGTTTGTCCCCTTTTGGTTCTCTGTTCTCTATTGGTCCAGACCTTTACAGAACAGGTATAATGTGGGTGATATATTGTTTATTGTCAGTTCTTCAGTGGCATTGGTGTTGTGAAGGAGTTTTAATGCAGCAGTGCTTCTGTATTTTTATTTAAACACCTCAGTGACACTGCTGGGATAGAAATAATGCACCAAACAAATAATACCTGCTCTGAGGTGCTACTTTTGGTGCCTGACCGTTAGAGAAAAGTGTAAAAGAGACTGTACTGCAGTCTTTAATTGTAGATCTACAAAGTCTATTTTTACTGTAAGTGGAACTGATAACATGGACTATAAGTGAAGCAAAAAAGAGGTGTCTTCAAAAAGCCTCCACATGTCTGCATGGCTTTTATCCAGGACCTCAAATTTCTTCTCATTTCACTGATAAGTTGAAATGACATACTAATTTGTTGTAGCCATTTGATAGTGTACATATCAGTTTAATTGTAGTGCTGGTCTCAAGTCTGGATAAATTGGATGGGTGCATCTGGATGGACATCTGGTGTAAAACTGTGCCCAAAATGAGGATGCAGATCTTCCCACTGTGGTGTTCCCCAATGTGAACAGCCAGAAAAAAGAGGAGGAGGAAGTCCCATCACATCAGCACAACACACACACCACCACCACCACATTGGTGCCACTTCATTGCTAAGAATCATCCCAAATATTACCTGCTCTGTGGTTCTGTGTGGGTCCTGACCATCAGCGAACAAAGAAAAGGGAACTAGCAAAGTAAACAGCTGGAATACAGTCTATAACTGTAGAAACCAGCAGGCTTTATATAAATAGGGCTATATATATTAGGTCTGGACTATTCTACCTACTCCAGTTTTATTTACATTCATCCATTATCTTTTGCATTATCCTTTATTAGGGTCGGGGGGGGGGGGCATAGGGGCATCCAGGGAAAAACATCTCGGGCGCTGGGCAGATACACCCAGGACAGGGCACCAATCTACCACTGTCCTGTTTTATTTATAATTGTTATTTGTAATTAAAATTAATCTTGCTATAATATAATTCACTTTAAATTGAATTTTACAGGTAAGATTTAAATCCCCAGAGAAGGATGGAAAAAAATATAAATAATCCACAGTCCATTAACAATAAAACATTTGGTGGCTGCACTGGCTTATATACTTTTCTAAATTTTTGTGCCAATCATTTTTGACTCAACCTTGTAGTGTAAAGCAAGTAAACTACAGCTCATTATTTTAGATATTCTGATCAATATGTCAAGGTTTGTCGGAGTTAATTCTGTATGTATACTATATAATAAGTCTCCTGAAATTAAATTGATATGGAAATGAATAATTGGGGAAAATTGTTTAGTTTTTAGTAGTTGTTTCCTTCTGATCAGCTTTGTTAACAAAACTATTTTTTAAAAACACTCCTTAGTAGCAGCACATTTGTAAATAGTAGCCTGTTCACCACCTGGCATAATATCTTACTTAGGGCAACAGAAAGAGCACTGATAGCATCTATTCAAGGACATGCACAAATTCTTCTTCATCCAGTGCAATCATCAGTGCAATCATCCAGTGTAGGTAAAAAAAAGTTTTTTTTTCAGTCTGCTTATTGGATGAATAAATAAATAGAGCATAATTCACTAAGCCTATCAGGGCCAAAAGACTATTAAGTTTTGTCTCAGCTTAGCTTCCATGTCTGATAAAAGTAAATCAAGATTAGTGACTAGAAATGGGCTCTATTAGCACCATGTAATTAGGCTGCTCCCCAGTGAAAATAGCTAATGCTGTGTGATGCCAGATGATAGCCTGCTTTCGCTTTCATCAAAAGTACCAGTGGACTCCTTTAGTTTAACATCTGTGTCTCCAGCAGTGTGTAACGGGTTGAGCCCCTACTGCCTAAAAAGCTAAGTCAGTAGAATGAGGCTTTCACAGTTGCCCCACGGGGTATCCTGGCAACGAAAGTATCACATTCATAATTTGTGTTTGTATGTGGTTTACTTAAAAATGTGCCTGGGCTGTTTACACAAATTTCATCAAATAATAATAAATAAAAAATCATGACATTGAACTGAGGCAACAAAACAACTTGACCTCTTGTATGTTCATAGTCTCTCTGTAAGTCTGTTAATTGTCTCAGGTGAAGATAAAGTGTTCTTGCCAATTTGATTTAGCTTCAAATGACAAAATAAGGTGTCTCCCTCCCTATCTCTCTCTCTTCTATCTATTTCTCTCTCTCTCTCTCTCTCGCTCGTGTAGAAGAGGATTGAGTTGTCATGTACCTCTAATAGGCAGCACAGGGAATCATTAGTCTAGCTCAGCTCTCTGACTGATGGGCATTTCACTCCAATCATCAGAGCGCACTCACACAGGCCACCACTATTGACATGGTGTCAGAGCTGAGAGGCGATGGCTTAATCAGGCGCGACACTCTCTGCATTGATTTGACAAGTGGCCGTAATGACCTTCTTGTTTTTGTAAAGGATCACTGTTTATCTGGGCTGGCACCAATGTGCCGAGAGTGCCACATCGTCATGGAAACTGTTATGTGTACAGATGCGGGGCTCTGGAGGCCATGAGAGGATGAAGGGGCCACACTGTTTCCACAGCAATAGCTCCACCTCTTTAAAGTACTTACTGCCCAATACTGTCCTGTTGAGTTCTGTTGGAAACTGTCATGACTCGTGTATGTGTTTGTGTGTGTAGTGTGTAGACTCATGAATTTATTCTGTATGTTTTCACATTAATAACAAATCCTAGCAAGTTCCAAATATTGATTATTGAAAAGTCAATATCAGAAATCTTCAGTTTCATTTCTGTTGATGTCATGCGTAAAATTACTCTTAATATCTGATTTATTGATTTGCCAAATGGGCCATGATTTCTATTCAAGCAGGAAAGCTGATAATCACAGCCGATGAAGCCCACATTTTTGTGACCATTTCAAACAACTTAAGTATGGTAAGTAATTTTAAAGACCATTTATTATGGAGTTTACTAATTGCTCACTTGAACCTTATTTTGCCGGTTTGCTTTACCTTAACCACTAGAACGTTGGTGTATGGTCAAATGCATGCCTTTACTAAAGATGTTGCAAGGTTATTTACAGAAAAATAAGGGAATGAAACACTGACAGTGTAATCAAATACCCCTCCTCCTGAACAAACCCCCTTCCCACTGTGCATGTGTCAGACAGTAAATATTATTGGCAATCTGACAGGTCTGAAGCTGTGACTTGCTGTGTAAAATCGTTAATAAGCAGCATGATGGGGCCACTTCATCCCAAGGTGAGAATGTAAAAGGCTGTTTTCATCCACAATTATCCAAAGGAAAGGACAAAGGGACTATTGTAAGATGATTTGTAGGCTAAGAGCTGCTGTGCTTTGTCTTTTTGATAAGGCGTGTCTTCAAGAAAGGAAGAATAATAATAAAATGATCAAAAAACAATACATTAGAAATATTAAAAAAAACATACATGTATATCATATATATATTTGTCTGTGTGTGTATTTGGCCTTTTTACACTAAAACTCCACTGAGATGTCGCCTTTTATTAAACATAACAATATAAGTGTTTGAGCCAGAGCTGAGCACTTGATTTATAACTTGGTTATAATTCAAGATAAGTGGCATTCAGTTATATGACTAAAGGTGATTAGAAACCATATTTTACTAGCTAGCATTATTGCCCTTAGATCATAATGACAGCATGGTGATGTCTAACCTGGTCACTACACAGAGCCTCATAATATTTGAAACACTGACTATGTTTGGAGGCAACAGACTCAGCCACAAGGGAACTATTTGTGTTCGCTGAACCAAATAAATGCATACATAAACAAAAAAAAAACTTAAGCAACAGTGGTTTGTTGCTGTTGAACTAATGTTTCTTGTTGGACTGTTATATAAAACAACAGAACACTCGAAGTCTTGTGTTTTGGCAAATAACATCCCAGCTGAGCTTTGTATACTTTGAATTTAATTGTTTCACATATCATAACATTAACATCTAGTACTTAAAACATCTGAAAGGTATGTAAATACAACCTCAGATGTACAACACATAACGAATAACAATCTTTATTTATTTAACAAAAATTTATCCAAGATTAAAATGCCTTTAGGCGGCACGGTGGCTTAGTGGTTAGCACGTTCGCCTCTCAGCGCTAGGGATTCCCGGTTCGAATCCCCATCTGGGTGGAGTTTCCATGTTCTCCCCGTGTCTGCGTGGGTTTCCTCCGGGTTCTCCGGTTTCTTCCCACAGTCCAAAAACATGGATCATGTTTATTGAATTCTCAAAAAAAATTGCCCCCTATAGAGTGTGTCTGTGTGAGTGAGTGTGTGCCCAGCGATGGATTGGCGCCCTGTCCTGGGTCTATCTGCCCAGCGCCCGAGACGTTCTCCCCTGGATGGGCATGGGGAACCCCACCGCGACCCTAATAGAGGATAAGCGGGAGATAATGAATGAATGAATGAATAAAATGCCTTTACATAACATCAATAGCATTCAAACTTTCTTAGGAATAAGTCGAAAGTTATATTTTTCTGTCTGACTGTATCACATTGTCCCAGAAGAATTTTGAAGAACTCTTCTCCACAGTGCTTTAGTTCATTGAGATTTGTGAGCACTCATTCATGTTCAGGTCCTTCACCATCACATTTCATTCATTCAAGGGTTGATGTCTGGACTTTGAACTGGTCCTTGCTAAACCTTTCAGGTTTTTTATTATTTTTTAAATATATTTTATCTTTTCTTTTTAGCTCTTCTGTTGTAGATTTAGTGATGTATGTATGTCTTGTTGCATGACCAAGTGTTGGTCAATCTATAGCTGTGTACTTTGGTATAAAAATAAGTTTATGGTTTTTGTTTGCAGTTTTTGGGTTGTTTGAAAATTTTCTGAGCATTGCATGGTCTGCTCTAAATTTGCTATAATGTACACTGTCCATTCTCAACTTTCTTGTGTTATCCACATGAAAATAATAATTCTTACTGTAAAATAATACAGCCCTATTGCACTTTCCAGGCACTAACAATTGTTTCTCCATGATCCTTGCTGCTGTGCTCCTGCTTGTTAACATACACCCGAGTGCTCCAGATCATCAAATTAACGTTGAGCCAAGCGTATATGAATTGCAGAACTGACCTTCCTCTTAATTCTTGTGTACAGTAAGGATGTACCTTTTTTAAATTTTTTTTTACACACTACTTTTGTGTATTTGAGCTGTTTGCGTTAAATGAACAAAGACTTGATGTAATTTACGTAATGCTCATTTGATATTGTATTTCCCTTATTTTTAAAACCTTATGTCCTAATATGTAAAACAACATAATTCCATGTGCGTGTACATTCTTAACCTGATGACAATATATAGAATAGTCATGTAGATTATATTAGGAACAAAGATTTGTTTTGTTGACAGTGTAGTTGTACTTAATTTATAATAAGAGACCTGGTGAATGAGTCGTGCATGGTTACTTTTGGTAAACATACTGCCAAGTTAAATGCCCGATCAATCAATTTCACAGAGATCGATCTGAATCAGTTCTGCCTGCGCGCACACAGAGGGAGACACTTTATCGCAAATCAATCATTTTGAAAACATCTCACAAAGGGGCCAGTCCATACTAACAAGCCATCCATTTAAGCTGGCTGGGTGCCACCCTTATCAGACTACAAATCAGCAACGCAACCAACATCTGTTCTACTTCCATCTTACTTAATTTCACTTTGTTTGCGGGGGGGGGGCTTACTTATTCACCATCTTATATAAAACAGCATATTACAGTTCTTTACAGATGCTGGGGCTTTACAATTCCCGGAACTTCTGCTTTAATTTTCCTATACAGAAACAATGTCGAGTCATATATAAAGCAATAATAATCAGAAAAACATTGCCTAAAAATTAATACATAAATATAAATAAAACATTACATGCATTTTAAACGACAAGCTACTAACAGTTGGATAGTTTTCTGTTAAAAGTGATTTATCGGTATAAAATGTATATAAGAAAAAGAAAAAAGATTTTTATAAGAAATTAATTGTGAGGAATTTATATGTTTATATAAGAGTACAAACTATATATGTTTTGTTTAAGACTCTTACATTGAAATATTTGAGAATGTGAGTTTTGTTTTATCCTTCTTGTAAAGCACTTTGTGGCCTGTGCCAATGAAAAGGGTATATAAATAAAGTTTACTTACTTACATAGTAAATTTAACAAGCCATATAGAAAATCAGAGAATGGCTACAAAATCAATTAAAATGAATATAAAAAAAAAAAAACAACCTGGAGAAATCCATCACGCACACGGGGACATGTAAACTCCACCCAGATCGAAGCTGGATTCAATTAATACTAAATGTATTTTAACTGTCATGTTTTTAAAATTTGTTAAATAATTTATGAGGATTTTTTGCAGGGAATAAAGTGCAATTATGTATGTTATTTTATGTAAAGTTTATTTGTAAATAGAGTGGTTGTACACTGTGTGCAGTGTACATAACAGTGAACCACAAAATATATAATGGTGTAAGATAAGTCAAAGCCTCAACTTTAATATGATTCTGTGGGAAAAAAAAACTTGCTCCTTATCAGTGACCTTGATACAATCTGACAAAGACTGAGCAATTTTTGGCAAGAAAAATGTGCAAAAGTTTCAGTATTTAGATGTGCAAAGCTGATAAAAGACAAATACTAGGAAACCTGTATCTGTAATTGAAGCCAAAGGCTGTTTGACCCAAGAATTGACTCAAGGGGTAAATATTTATGCCACCCACAAATGTCTGCTTTTTTGTTGTATATAAACCTTTGCATTACCATAAACACTAAATATACAGTGTGAAAGAATTGCAATGTACAAATATGTACACTTTAACAGCAGCACAGAAAAAAGAGATTGACATTTAGCCATTAGAACACGAAAACATCCATTTAATCTGAGAAAATACAAAAAGAAACATGTACAATATATGTACAAATCTTTTGTACAAGACAATATGTTTATCTGCAGGTTATATTTGACAAAGTCAGGTAGATCAACTCAGCACCATCAATTTTTTCCATTTACCCTTTAGCTTAAACTCCTTTTTCCTGTAATGAATCAAAAATACATCTAAATGTAAATTAAATAAATTTGTAGCAAAATCCCAATGGAACGTGTCTTAAGACTTAATAATGACAAAGACATTTAGTTCAGTACAATGTGACATATCTTTGCCTGAAACACCACTCTTCATTAGATGGATAATATAAAAAAGAAATAAAAACAGGCATCATTTAGTCAGTGTTACTGCGTCAGAGTGTCTCTACTTCAGATTGTTTAATATGTTACCCATCTATATGCCACTTCTCGCATTAGCAGGACTGCTTTTGTTCCTCCTTTTAATGAAGCACACTGCCTGGCACTCCACTGGCATGAAGGCAGGATTGGCTTGGATGTTCTACATGCCAGTGTTAGATGCCACTCTGCACAAACTCCTTCTGCACACTTTAACACATGACTGAATAATGCTTTTAAAAAGACACCATCATGGCACATTAATGACTGATAGTTAAAGGTTATCATTTACCCTACAGCAGGTACAGGCAGAGGCCCTTTTGTGACCCTTAATGCACATCGGAGAAGAAAGTCAAGCTAAAGGACAGGCCTTGCTGATCCCTGTGAAGACAGACTTTAGCTGTGATTCCAAATGTTCTTACAGAAAAAGAAAAACATTCCTTAGGTGTGTTGATTAAATTTAACAAATGATGACATCCAAGTACTTTTTAGCATCATTTCTAACACTTTGACATTTGCCTAAAATAAAAGAAGTGTAAACAAACTCATGAATTTAAATGACTATACTGTATTACTAAAACATTAGATTGCTGAAAAATAGACATTGGAATGTAAACTCTGACATTAACGGAAAAAAATCTGTTCTTTAAAACATAGTACACCTACTCAGTATTAGCCTCCAAGTCAATCTTCTGCTCATCAAACCTGCATTCTTTATCCTATTTTAAATTTCATTACAGGAAAAGGATCTTAGACAAATCTATCAAGGTGAGTCATGAGTAATTTTAGGTCTGAATTCTTTTTTTCAGACTAGCAAGTATGATATTGAACAATCCAATTTTACATACAGGTTACTCACATTTTAAAAAGAAATCTACTTGCTACGAAGTGTAACATCCATGTATTCACAATTTGAAAATCACTTGAGGACAGAGCCCGGTCGGCTGCAATAGGATTGTAATACATCCAGTGGACAAACAATAAATCTGCAATCTTTGTTCTTTAGAAAATCAAATCAAATTAAATGTGGCCTATAATGGGCAGAATTCACACACTATACTTCAACACTAAACACATTTCTTTTTATTTCATTAGAAAATGTAAGAATGTTTCTTATATCTAGCCTTGGGTGGGGATTGGCTTGTTTCCGACCGTATAGATCCACCTTCCTACGTTCCATTTTTAAAAGCCAGTTGTATATGCACAAGGAATTATGTTCATAGGTGGGTGTGTTTGTTTTATTTTTTTCTTTCATTATTTTTATTTTTTTTTCTCCCCTGGACCTAATTTAGGTCAGTATCACTAATAACATTTCTACTCTCAGAAGAGAAACAGCAGATGTAAGCCAGAGGCAATTGCACTTTTTCATGCACATTTTAAGAATTAACCATCTTCGTTACTTTAATAAATATACTACTTCCCATGGAAATAAACTATTGTTTACATCTTAAGTACTTTGTAAATATGATTTGTGATATTAGCTATATGTTATACATATGTTATATACATACATACATACATACACACTACATGGATTAAAGTACTGGTACACACCTCTTAATCATTGAAGTCAGTCTTATTGCCATATGTGCATAAAGCTAAGCACCTAGCCATGCATTTTGGACAACTGCATGCTCTTTTATTTTTATTTTGGAAACAGTTTGGGGAAGGCCCTTTTCTGTTCCAGCATGACTGTGCTCCTGTGCGAATAGCAAGGTCCATAAAAGCATAGTTGAGTAAGTTTGCCGTGGGAGAGCTTGATTGGCCTGCACAGTGCCATAACCTCAACCCATCAAACACTTCTGGAATGAACAATGTAAGTATATTTGATGAACAGGCAAAAATATCCACAGAATTTTACACACTTCAAAAAAAAATCCAGAAGAGTGAAAGATGTCCAAGGGTTGCAGGAGGGTTATGGCCTACTTCACATGACATGCCAAAAAAGCTTCTTTAGGTGTAATGAATATGTATTCCAATACTTTTGTGTGTGTATGTGTGTGTGTTGTATCTAACATAGTTATGTTCATCAGTGTAGCCCAAGTAAGTAAATACAAATGGGGAGAACTTGTGCTTTTTTAACTAAGGCTATGGACAGTTTGCTTATTCATGATATGTACTGCTGCCTAGGGTAAAATGGACAACAACCAGTGTATGCTGTGACCTTTATAATTAATATGCATTTTATAATTTTAGAAATAAAGCTCTCTGATATGTATAAAAATAAGTACAAAATGATTATGCTTATATGGATAAAAAATAACTATGTACGTACAGTATGTATAAATTTGACAGCACATTTTAAGCAAAGTTCTGCCTAACGTATTATTACACTTTCCATTTAAAGGCTCCCCCTTGGTGTTTCAGGTATGTGTTGCTAGTTATTTTCAGCGGAACAACGCTACACACTGTCTATGACTTTTTTGATGGTAATTGACCACATGATTGAGCTTAGCTTGTGTGAATTTCTATTTTTTTTCAGTTGTTTTAAGGCATCATGGTTGGACACAGAGAACATCCAAGCTAGATCTTTGCCTCTGTGCCAACAATGTGTCAGGCAGTGGCTACAATCAAAAGGAGGAACCATGGATGCCCATGTTTTTGCGATACGTGGCATTTTACACTATTGACATTTCAGTGCTTAGTGCAGTGCTTTCTTCACACTCCTTTAAGTTTAGATGACTGTGGCAAATGTAAAGATAATTTGAAAGCTCAATCATAGTGGAGTTATCAGCATAAAAGTGCATTCATTTTATATTAATAACAGTTCTATAGACAGCAGCGTTTGATTCTTGTGCCTCTTCGGAACGAACACTTTATGAGCCTTGATCATACAATTTTACAACCACTGCAACACCAGCAGTCAAGCATGAAGGAAAGACATCAACAAAAGTAGTGCATATCCTGATAATGTATTGCCAATTTTGAAGGGCTACGCTGGGGATGACCTCTTGCATTATTTTATGAATACGGCAAATGCATTTCAATACAAGACGGCCCATACAGTGGATATGGATGGAAATGAAATCACTCTACCATCTCTACATGTCTAGGTTGTGTGCAATCAACACTGACCTAGTTATCAAACAAATGCTCCCTTCCACTCATGATGCAGATCCAGACATACTCATATTCAAATAGCCTTCATCAGACTTTTAACTTTTTTTCTCCCTTTTTTTGTGTAGCCATGACTGCTACGCAACTAGCCAGCAGGTGCTCTCATTACTCAGACTTAAAAGTACAGCAGACACCCTTTCAGATGCTTCCACGACTATTCCATTAGGTTTAGTGCAAAAAAAGCAGGTAAGGGTGTAGCTCAAATATTGGGGCTCATCTAAAGCATCAGATAAAGTTCTTTGGATAATGTCAGAATGAACTGGTTGACTGTGACCCTCCATCCTCTAGAACACAACAAAAAAAATCCTTTGCACAGAGTCAGGTCACTACAGAAAAGATATTGCAAAGAATTACAGGAAGTACTTCTTTATCACTTTAACACAATTTCAAAAAGTGCTAGGGCGCTGTACAATCCTTATTTGATTGTCATTATGTACATCACTATGTATACGTATAGAAATTATTTTCCCCCAAAAGCATGGAGGTAACATTAAAGGTATACACAAAAGATGAGGTCCCTTCCGGTTTCGTGATCATAGCAAAACCCTTAAGCTGCAGTGAATCTCATTTATCACCATCAGTCATCGTTTAGGATGCTCCAACTCCTTCCAGTTTGCCAAAAGCCGGTAATTCAGCATTCATCTTCAACTTCTCTGATGGTTGGGATCAGGCTGCTAGTGGACTTGTACTGATTGACTTGATTGGCCATGTGAGTGCTCATGGGCTTGATTTGAATGTTCCTGGGGTAGGCATTTTCTGGTTCATCTGTAAACCATTTCTTTTCTGTGAGGTAACCAAATAGAAAAGAGGCAAACAGAAACATTGTTAGTATACAGTGTTGGTGTCGTTGAACAAAAAAAGACTATCAGGATTAGAGAATAATGGTCATTTGCCTAACATTGCAAATTATTTTTTTGGTATGTAGCGCTTGTAAAATATGTTATATTTACAGGCTTTAAATTTATAAAGGAACCACTACAGAATGATAAGAACAAAGTATGCCATGCTATGTTACAATGATTATTAACATGGCAGTGGTGAAGTCTGCTGTGAGTTTAATATTTGATTCTTGCTCTAACTTCTAGTAATTGAGAAACAGCATGCCAAATTACAGAGGACTTAAGCCATGTGTGGGATGAATTTCTGTCCTCATCCTGCTCAGCTTCCCACAGGCAGTGTCATTTTCTAGAATTCGAACATTTCTAACTCAGACGTGAAAGTTGCTGCAGGCTCCAGAGTGTCAGCCAGCGAAGGCCTGCAGGCTAGAATGTCACAGTACAGGCGTTTGATGTGAGTGGAGTTGTGCCTGCAGTGCCGCAACAAGTCAGCCACCTTGCTCTATTCCCCTGAGTTCACTACTGATACAGGCACTCATCTTGCCCTGAGACATCCTCCGGCATGGCAAGAGTTAAGAGAATCAATTTCTCAGGGACTGAGCTTTTCATCATGTTTTCCTTTTTCACATTTTGATGAGACTTCTGCCAAGAGGAGAACATTTAGTAGTTGACTTCTCTGGTTAGGATGAGGAGGTTCTGATCGAGCCTGTCCATTTTTTTTTTTTTTTTTTGGTTGCTTGCAATTTATTTAAGTTTGAGTGAAAAGAACTCAGTTTTGAGTTCCAGGCCTATTTCAAACTATTTCAGCAAAAAAAAGAAAAAAGAAACTACCAAGGCATATACAGTAAAAGAAAGAAATTATTTAAACAGAGGGTCCAGAGAAACTGATCAGATGAACTCAGGTATAGAGAAGGGGGAAAGAGGAGGATGATCAACCGCATGCAATGCTGGAGTGGTCCTAAGCATGACAGGAGATAAGCAGTAGCAGGAGCCATTTGCTTTCTATATAAAAGCAAGAGTGAAATGTGGTCATGATTTTCTTTCAAATTAAAACATCCCTTCTGATTACAGAGTTCCACACGAACAAAATCATGATTAAAAGGTCTCACAACAGGTGCTAGATCATGCATAATTATTAGCTTGCATACCTTGGCCCATTCTATTCATCCTTGTTGCACTTTAGAAAAAGAAGTGGTCTAAGTAAGTTTTTCAATCCGTTAGGTGAGAAAAATGTCAAGGTTAATGACATGACCGTATCCTTAATGTTAATGGTGATCGGTAAAGATGACCTCAAAAGCCAAGTGTGGATCATTACAAATTTCATTCATCTGTTCATTTTAAACAACTAAATATTAAATACCTGACTGCAACTTTGCAACACACAACTGACGTTTTATTCTCATGAAACTTATTCACCAACCACTAGTACAGCTCCATATTTCTATACTCACTTATCATTTGATCAGTTCCACTTATTGTACATCTGTTACTCTGGATAATTTGTTAGCTCCTAATATTCTTTTTAACACATGGTCAAAACAGGTCATTTTTGAGTGGTAGATTTTTATCAGCAAGCAAGATTTACTTACATGGTGGCAGTGTTTTAGTGTGTGTTTATCAGGTTTGACTGAACCAGACAGGCACAGCAGTGCTGCTGGAGTTACTAAACACTCTGACCACTTATTGTTCACACATTGAGACCCATCGACCTCATTGCTCCACCTTGCAGATGTATAATTAGTTGCTCATAAGTTTCACTGTTGGCACGGTGGCTTAGTGGTTAGCACGTTCGCCTCTCAGCGCTAGGGATTCCCGGTTCGAATCCCCATCTGGGTGGAGTTTCCATGTTCTCCCCGTGTCTGCGTGGGTTTCCTCCGGGTTCTCCGGTTTCCTCCCACAGTGCAAAAACATGGATCAAGTCAATTGAATTTTTCAAATTGCCCCATATAAAGTGTGTCTGTGTAAGTGAGTGTGTGCCCAGGGATGGATTGGCGCCCTGGGTCTATCTGCCCAGCGCCCAAGAGGTTCTTCCCTTGATGGGCATGGGGAACCCCACCGCGACCCTAATAGAGGATAAAGCGGGAGATAATGAATGAATGAAAAAGTTTCACTGTTCATGCAAGTCATCCTCTATTATTGCTCACTGATCTTTATAGAATTCTCAGTCCAGCAGTAATACCTAGGTGTTCAATAACTTTAGCAGTACTGATATTTACCTGCGCAGCACACAGTACAACAACTGCCACATTAGTGTTACTGCAGTGCTGAGTCATCCACCACCTAAATAAAACCTCTGTGGTGGTCCTGTCCATCATAGAACAGAGCAATGGGAACTAACAATGTATGCAGAGACTCATATCGACTACAGTGAGTAATTATAGAACTACAAAGAGCATCTATATGGAAGGTAAAATTGATAAAATGGACAAAAAGTGTAGAAATGAGGAGGCGGTTGCCTTTTAAAATTAAGAATTCTTGTTTTGTGAACTACAGATTTTTTCCCCCATAAGTTCATAGGCATCATAAAGTAAATGAATAAAAAAATATTTAAAATATTTGTAAATCCCCAGAATTTCTGCACCTGCAAGCAAATTATGAGGTTTCAAATCTTACTAGTTCTATATTTGCACCAGCAAATTTAAAACTTCTGAACATGTAGTCAACACAGACTTAACATGGACATGCAATTGCAGTTCACATACTGAGAAAGCACAACAAACAATGAGCTTGTACTGTCTAGTGTTGCTCTATTATGAAGAGACATTAGGACTAAGGTCATGTCAGAAAGCTTAAGTATAACACATATCTATATCAGTTACATTATCACAAAAAATATTTGTATAGATTTCCTACACAAATATCAGTGCATTAACACACAGTAATTATACCTAATGTCACTACAGCACAAAAAGACATCAATATCTTATGGGGACATTAACCAACTTGCAACACAAACACTTACAACCCCATTTCTCAAAAGCAGGGATATTTTGTAAAATGAACATATATATATATATATATTAGCTTTTATTTAACAAAGTATAAAAAAATTATTCAATGAATGTTTTCACTGACCATCTCTATTGTACAGTAAATTGCGATTTTTTACTTCTGCTACATACTCCAAAAGAGTTAGAACAGCTTTCATGCTTTAATGCTTAAATGTTATACCTCACTTCTCTCCAGTATTACAGAATGCTTCACAATGGGGCAAACATTTACACTTATTCTGTCCTATTGTAATGATTTTGGAGCATATTGCGGGTATCATATTTAGAATTTCTTTATATTTTTAAATTAAGTTAATCAGTGACCGACGCTATGGAAATTTCTCAGTTGAATTATAGGAGAGTTAGGAATTCACGTTTGGTTTAATTAGTGGTATCATTGCATTTTACACAAAGTCCCAGTTTTTTGTGGAATAGAGCTGGCTATAACGTTAATCTCAAATCTGGATAAGACTATATTTATAAATTGCCCTGATATTGCATTGTTTTAATGGAGCAGCCAGAAGCTCGCCAGTGCTACCATGGTCCTAAATTAAAGGTGTAGATGAGGTAATGCACTAATGGATCTAATGTGGACTCGGAGCAAGGGTCACATGCACATAACCAGAGAGCAAATGCACACATCAAGCAGTATTGCACAGAAAACACATACATTATTTTTTTCTATAAAGAAATATGCTAAAGTAAAAGTCACACACGTACACATAATACAGACACATAGCAGAAGATGCTACATTTTGGAGGTCTTACTTGTGTTTGTCACGGGATTCTCTGGTCTTGCTGCTGCGGTTGGGCCGGTTAGTGGCGATGGAGTGAACTGAGGAGCTTTTCTTGCTAGATGAGTGTGAGGAATGAGACGAGTGGGACAGACTGGTTCTTGACTGACCTGCATTATGGTCAAACTGCATCAGACAGAAGATCAGGTCTGTAGGGACAAGCTCAAATTCGTAGGGAGGGTTGGTGATGACATATCTGTGAAGGTACAAACAAAAGTGTAAATGATTAAGTAACACACCATGCATTTTGGATAACTGTTTCCTACTGATTTTGTTGAAATAATTTGGGGAAGGCGTTTTACTGTTGACTGTGCAATGGTGCACAAAGCAATGTCCACAAAAGCATGAATAGTTCAGTATGGTGTAAAAGTACTTAGGTGTCTGATTCACCTTAAACTCACTGAACAACTTTAGGATGAACTGGAACAGACAGTGTGATCCTGGACCCTATTTTACAACATCATCTTTTTTTCAATACCCTTGTTCAAAGCGTGAATATGGAAAGACCATGGTATGCACCTTGGTGAGGCGTTATGCAGATACTGGTTTTGCACATTTTATTGGTTACAGTCTGAACATCTCATACATTTTTCCTTAAAGCAAACTGAAATGTGGACTCATCTGACCACAACACATATTTCAACTGTCTTTCTGTCCATCAAAGATGACTTTGGGCACAGAGAACTCACCAGCATGATGTTTTTTCAAACTATCTCAGCTAAGGGCTCAATGCTCAATCATTATTATGAACTTTAGGTCATAAATGACATACAATTGTTGTGAATTTTGCATTTAATAACACAGTCTTTAAACTAACTGACAGTTCTTTCATTAGGTAATGAAGCAGGACATATACTTGCTTGCAAAAGTGTTTGTTTCATACTTATATTTCAATTACCTCACCTGTTGCTGCTAATTTTGAAACCGTAACTGACTTGTTTTCTTTGTCCCAATTTGCAGATATTGCCAGATTTTTCTCAGGCATTGCTTTTTAATTGTGGTTCAATAGAACCAATTAAAAAATAAACTAATGAAACTGGCCTGAATAAAAATGATGACACAACTTTATATTTTGTTGAACAACTTTTTAAGACAATCACTGTAATCAAGCAATTTCTGTAACTCCCAGAGACTTCTGCACGTGATATTTTGACCCACTCCTCATGAGCAAGCTGCATCAGCTGTATCAGGTTTGAAGCATGACTTCTCCAAATACTATGTTCTTCCACAGATGATTTTTTAGGACTTACATCATGACTTATAGAAGGCCACTTCAGACTAGTCCTATGACCAGCAACTGAGACGAAGTTTTTTGACACAGTGCAGCACATTTTGCTCCATAACACTTTAATAGTCTCAAGATTTCATTGTACCCTGCACAGATTCAAGACATCCTGTGCCAAATACACACCATTGTATTTCAGTGTGCAGATGGTAGACACAATGGCATTAGCCAATGTAAAAAAGACTTTTGGTTGGTTAGAATTTACCTTGGGATACTTTGTGACTGTTTGTTCTAATACTTTTGAGTGACAGTTTGTATATTAATGGAATAAGGCCCTCGGCTTAGAGCTCACTGGGAATCGACTTGCTGTTTAGATTAATCTGTATTTCCATTTATGGTACATGATTTAAAATAATGTATCGTATATCATACATTGATAAGAATGTGATGCGTCAGAGGTGTGCATTATTGTAAATAATGCCACAGCTGGACAAATGGCTCAGCCAATCAGATTTAAAGATCAGAACTACCCAGTTTATAAAGCTATATGATCCATCAACCAAATATTCAGCTACCCACATACTGTAGTATTACAGAGGGGACAAACAGCAATAAAAACGTATTGTAATACAAACAGCAGCAAGATATGATCTTGTGTCTTATGATTTTACATTTATTTGATAGATTAGGTCTAAATGTGTGCAGTGTTCCCACTGAAAAAAAAAAAAAAAAAAAACTCGCTAAGGCTGATAAAAAAATATATCAAAAACACCACCACCTATACCAATATAAGGTTACGATCATTGGAAGACATAGAACAAGTTAGCTTATAACAAATTCTGGGAAACAGATCAACAACAGTTTGTAGTTGTAATTACAAATTGGATCAAAGTAGTAAGTTGAATGAAAAATGTAGTGGAGTGCGTGTCTAAGTGTAAGTAAGATGGCATGGAGTGATGAATAATAATAAAAATGATTAGACTGGTAAAGTGATGTTTCCTGTGGGGTGCAAAATGGCTCACCTTTTAGTACACTGGCTTGGAGTACTTAGATGTGCATCTCTCAGCCTATAGATTCCAAAGCACAGCATGTTGTATGTTTTTAATGCTTTACAAAATAGGTCCCCATAACACCCTCCATCCTGAAAGACAAAAATGAGATAGAATTTAGGATAGCCTTTTGCTGTCATCTCTATAAATGTATTTTTCTTGAGTAGTTAAAGACAAGAGTAAGATATTAATTATCATTATTCATTATTTAATTTAGTGCAAATATTTGATCACACTCGGCTAAATGTAAAGTCTAA
Organism: Corydoras maculifer; assembly: GCA_019802435.1. Lineage (NCBI taxonomy): Eukaryota > Metazoa > Chordata > Actinopteri > Siluriformes > Callichthyidae > Corydoras > Corydoras maculifer. The sequence continues at coordinate 1,441,949 of JAFMOD010000419.1, read as the reverse complement.
TTCAAATGTTTGTTCACTGAAATCACTTGCTATACAGTGAGCAAAACTCTGCACATGGGAAAGCACAGTTAAATGTACATGTAATTTACAAGTTTTTAAATGAAAAAAACAAAAAAAAAACATTTTATTTCAGTTAAATTAAATAAACATTCCACTTGTAAAATGTAAGCAATTTTGCCAAAATTTCTTCCTAAGACATTACAACCTGTAAAAGTGACTTAAACTCGTTTCTACAATACAGAATGAGATAGTTTCAGACAGCTTTATTTTTCTGCCCAACTGCCTCCTGCACATGTTCCTGTAAACACACTTTCTCTTTGGGCCTTCTCTGCGTAAGCAGCACATTCAGTTTGCATTAACAGGCAGTGCAGGCATGGGATGTGGGAGCATGTGCTATTGGGGAAAGTGACAAAAGCTGTCAGCTCCTTTTAGGCATCCACTTACCCCCAAGTCTGCGAAAGGGCCATCGTAGAGGGCGAGCTGTGCCACGCGACACCTGTCCCTGTTAGCTAGCGTCTGTGGCGTGCTATAGCCTCCACGTAGTGCATTCTCCTCAGCCAGCAGTGCCTCTAGCTCCGGAGTGGCGCCTCCCGTCACCAGCGTCCGGATCAGCGTCAGAATATTGTCATTGAAGTACGTCTGCCGAGATGAGGTAAGGGATACAGACGGCAGCGCCATTAGAGTCACGATGGAGGACAGCAAGGATTTTGGAGCCATTCTGAGCCTTGTTATCTAGACCCTGAGCTGTCTCTTCACATTGTGCTCCCCACAACAGGAAGAGACTCAGCAATGCAATTAAGCCAGCTGTTGTTGTTGTTGTTTTATCCTTTCCTCTAACAAATTCATTTGATATCACCAGCCACGCTTAACAGGAGATCATTCCGCATACAGTATTACTTAGACTCCACTCTTGTATCCGTTATCATTACTGGAACTAATTATCTTTATGGATCTGAATGCAGTCAGTGGGAGAGCACCAGCATCCAGATGTACAGTATTCAGAACTTCATGTACCCACATTTATTTTGCTTCAGCAACTAAACAAACTGTATTTACAAAATGCAAAAATCCTATAATAATTTGGGTTTCATCTTTGTTGACTTGTTATATTTGTTGCCTCTTTCTTTTTGTTTACAGTACCAAGCTGACACCGCTCCAAACCTTTTTACCTGACACATGATTTCATGGTGCCACTTGCACATTGTTGGAAGAGGCAGGTCCGTTTACTTTGTCTATCTGTGTGTATATACGTATGAGTGTATGTTGAGTTGTTTGAGAGTGAGAAAGACAGATGCTGGCCTGAGCAGCAACGGGAGGTGGGACTCAGACTGTGTACTGGAGTGACACCTCTCCAGGCCCCTGACAGCACCATTTAGCTGAATGATAGATGAGGGCTGTCTATTAGCCAACTTCACCTTTGTCCAGAGTGGAACACACTTGAAGGCTGCTTTGTTCTAACTTCACTCAAAGTGAAAGGCTCTAGAATTAAGCCATCATGTGGATAAGGGGATAGCAAAGCTTATAGGTGAGGTGGGGGAAAAGGAGAAAAGGAAGGAAATAGAGAAGGAGAGATAGAAAATGTCTCTCTCACTCCCAAACCTGAATAACATTGTTTGGAGATGAAAGCTTTTAGACCACATAGGAGCCCACCTGCATGTCAGAGTATGCTATTAAAGAAAACTTGAGCACTTATCTTGTTAGAAGATCTAATAAGCTTTTTAAAGTTCATTTCATGACATGTTATATGAGGAGTCTAGGCAACAACTTTGCTTTTGATGTCACTGCAGTTGACAGTTCTGTCTGATCTATGTGGAATTTCAGTTACAAACTTCTACCTACTAGCAGTACACAAATTCTAAATGGCACATCAGACTCAGCAGATGCCTGTTCTCTTTACACTATTTCACAGAGACTTAACTAAATAAAGAAACAATTAGTTTAAGTCTGGATAATGTACCACGATTAAAGAAAAACTGCTTGGATGTAACATTATTCTTTCTCAGTCTCTAATCAACCCCTCACAGAGATGGCTAAACAATACATTGGTTGCAAGACTAATCTTTTATTTGCTCTTCATCATTAAATAATTAAGTAAAGTGGACTAACATAACATGCAGAAAAAGAGACAGTGGTGCTTTGAATTATCTCAATGGTTGGTGAAACTGAAAAAATGGAAAGTGTACCTAATAAAGGGACCACTAATTTAATTCAATTTAAGATTGTCATCCTAATTACTGTTAACAATCGTAATTTATTTCATGTTACTGCAAATAAAACTGGTATATACTAGTTTTATTTGCTGTAAAGACGTTGCATGCATACATTCTATATGTGTGATGGATTAACAACATCTTGATATGACATTGTCAATTTTAATGTAGTACAGTGAGGGCAAAAGATTTGTAGGGGATCAGTATTTAACTTACAGCGCTCATAAGGGAGTCGAGCACGCTGACAGCAAAAGCTGTCCCACAGGCAAAAGGCTGGGTAAGATACAGTTCTGTGTCTGGATCATCATCATCATCTTGGTCCAGGAACTGAACATTTGAATCATTCACTATAGAACAACGACACAAAAAAAGAAACATGCAAGAAGTAATAAAGTGTTTTAAAGACAGCTAGGGGTTTTCAGGTATTATTTCAAAAAGCCAAAAGTGGTTTCTCATTGAAGGAAATAAAAGCCATGAAGTCATTTAATAATAATAATAATACTAATAATAATAATAATAATAATAATAATAATAACATACACATGCAGTTATCAAAAGTATAGTTAAAAATATTATCAATCCCCTATTAAAAAATAAAAAGTTGGGATATTTTGTTGAATGCTCTACAAGATAATCAGATATCATAATACTAAACATAACCCTTATTTATCTGACAAAGTACATTGTTTCCACTGAACAAACAGATATAGAATTTTATGCCTGAATTATACATATAAAAAAAGTTGGAACAGGGCTATATTTATCAATGTGTTACTTCACCCTTTTTTCTTTAATAACAGATATTAATTGCTCAAACGTTTGTGATTACAGGTCTTTTTTACAATAAAAGTCAGATCTGAATTGTATGCTGTTAAAAGCATTACCAGAAAAATACTTAACAAAAAATTTGCAATCCATTAATTCTGTGGGCAGTGGTGCGCTCACAAACCATGTCAGATGTTGGCATTTGCAGCTTCCTCATTGTAGTGTCGATGGCTTTTATCTTTGGCATTAACAACGTAATATCAGTTTCTCCAAAATATAAGCATAAATGTGGACACATAAGACCATGGCACACATTTCCACTGTAATTAGAACTTTGTATTTCTAAGTATTTTGACTATTGTAGATTCTACCTACTCTTATAGCAGTTGTTGGTATATTGCTGGCATAAAATTAAAGATTTAAATTTGTTATTGGTGCAAAACACACCTAGGATAGTAAGAGAAAACAAAAAAGTCCTTTGTACATCATGACTTAAAAGAATCAAATATAGTTATCCTTATTGCATTGTACAAAATATTCCAACCTCTCAGTAAATGGACACTGTATCCAACAGGTAAAGCTATACTAATATAAAAAAGCTATAATAACGCTGTAAAGCTATAATAGTTAAAAAAAAAACATTATGTATCATGTTTAAAATATTTTACTGACAATAAATGACAAATGAGAATAAACAACCATGCATTCCAAGAGTCATGCAGGTGATTATAGGGAGCATGAAAGGAAGAAATAATGCTTTACCAATACCAATATTATTTTGAAAAGGTTTTGGGAAAATACATATTTAACATTATGCATCACATTATGAATGTAGAGTCTGCTTTATGTTTTTAATATAATTCATCCATGGCTCCAGAGTGTAACGATGCTTTGAAAGTATTCTAGACAAGTTTTTACACAGTTGTTTCTGTATTCTGAATTTCTGCATTCTGGCAACAAATCAGCCGATCTCTCCCTGCCATCACATTTATAAAGCATGCTGTTTACTCAAGCCATATTTTCAAACCATAAACCATGTAGCAACCATGTATTACTTGTGCTATTGTCATGGAAAAAGTCTGGTAAATTTGTTTATTCTGAATTCTATGCAACATCATTACATCAAGGGAGTCCAACAAGCATGTGTTTATTTCAGTTGATCACATCTGTTAAATAACTGCACCTATAATACAATACATAAATGATGGGTAAACTCTTTTTAAAATATCTGTCCCTATGCCTAGTTTGAGAACTTACTGTTTCTGTTGGGATTTGTTGCCAGAAAACTTTTTATGAGCCACTATAGAAAAGTTCGAAAAACATCCGCCAGAGAAGTACATAATGATGTGTATGAGATACACACAGTGCACTCTTTTTTGCTAGCTTTCTCAGTTTTCCTTTCTTTCGTTTCTCTCTTGTTTTTTGTATACTAGTTGGAACTACTAAATAAAATGTTTATATATTCATACACATGTATATTTATAAATATTATCTATTACATGGTTCTAAAAATGTATTTACATTTTTATGTATTTAAAAAAAATGGTTGCATAACCAAATCATGTGCATGTGAAGCCAACTGAGAAAGTTACATTTGAGCCACCAGTGAAGAAGTGAAGTAGTAGATGCAAACAATTGGGCACCCCGATAAAAAATCCTGCTACTACCATTATGTTAAAAGGAAAGATTAACTTACCTCTTAAAGACAAAAGTTAATGATTAAGCATTCAGCAATTTTGAGTTTTTTTAATGTAGTCATTGGTGGTGTAGGTATAAGTGAACTCTGAGCCCCTCAAGCCTGTGTAATTAGGGAGGGTTGTGAATAGAAGGACAGCCGTTATAAAAACTGTACCAACTCAAATAGCCAGATACCAGATCTAATTTCCATTCTAGATTGGACAAGGCCTGGAATAACAATGTTTACCTCTGGTGCTGTCGTCAAATATGAAACTGGTGGACAGTGGGCTATTGTTGTACCATGAAGAAGGAGGAGAAGAGAAGTAAAAATGTACTTCAAAAAGAGGCACAAAGGTATGAGGGAAAGTAGGGAAACATAAAAGTGGGAATATTAAACATCGGACCAATAATGGCCAAAGGGTATTACTAATGGCCAAACAGAAAAGAGAAGGTTCAATATACTGTGTGTGTGTTTGTGTGTGTGTGTGTGTGTGTAGAAGGGAAAGTTGAAAAAGAGGAAAGGCTAGGAGGATTGATGGTGGGTTTAAGCTGTACATCTGTGGACTAGAAGAAATGGGATAGTAGTTACTCAGAAAAACAGAACTGAAAAGAGCTATACAGATGTAAATCTCAAATAGTTAATCAGTTATAAAGCCTAAACAAGGCTTACAGCAGACCCCAAGTGGAAAGCAAACAAAAGTCCTAAATAAAACACATGTATACAGAAATTCTATTAAACAGGGACTCCAACAGAATGGACAGTGGCAAAAATTCTAGTGCATTTAGGTTTGTTAACACAATGCCAAGAAAGAAGACATCAGCAGTGAAATAAAAGAGCAATTGTTGCCACCCATCAATTTAAGAAGTGTTAGGGCCGTTTCCAAACTCCTTACAGTGAGAAAAAATAGCTACAAGTGGAAAACATAAGAGAGTTGACAATCTTCCTGGAGTGGATATGCCAGTGAATTCAAAAGGTCAGCTCGTGCAAAGATCTACATCTCAAAATGCACAGGCCAGTTAGAATGTTACATGTTCAAGTTCATGACAAAAATGTTATGAAAATGAAAACAAGTATGGCTTGTTTGAAAGGGTTATAATTGGTTTGAAAGCTTCCCTGTCAATAAAGAATGTGGCAGCACAGTTTAAGTTTGCAAAGTTGCATCTAAACAAACCACAAGATTTCTGTTTTTTGGATAAATGAGACCAAAGTGGAGATCTTTGATAATTATGCAATGCAAAAATTGTTGGCCAAAATCAAACACTGCATTTCAGAACAACACACAGTTCAAGCTGTCAAGATGGTGTTAGAGGAGTTATGATTTGGATTTTTTTTTTCAGACACAGTGTCGGGAGAGCATTCAGTTAAGAAGTGTAATACCAAATATCTGTTTACCAAATTTTTTTTAAGTCAAATTTAAAGTTATTGATCCAGCAGATTTGGACAATAATGTCTGCAATAGAATGGCAAAAAAAGAAAAAGCAAAGTAGGTGCTGCAATGGTCCAGACAACACCAATTAAGACCACACCTTCATAATGCTGTGATGGAGCGCCACATAAATGATCCTTGAAATCCTTGTGAAGAACAACATTGTAAATGAAGTAGGGTCAAAATTCAAGTCAAAAGAAGACTGTAAAAGAAAAGAATTCCTTTAAGCTATGTCTGCGAGGTTCTACAAGATACTAATTCATTCACACAAAGATTTCCCATTCTGACCTAGTTCTTTAAATAAATAAATATGAGGAAATATGATATACATATGCATAAAGTAAAAGAAAATGTCAGTCTTTCAAACAGGCTAAACTAAAAAAAAAACGAACTAAAGAGATGCTATGAGCCACAAGGACAGACCATCATGATCAAAGGCCTGGTGATGCTGAAAAAGAAAAAAAATAATCACTAAAAGTCCAAAACAACAGTGACGATTTTAACCAGAACTGAAAAAAATGTGTTCAAAGTAATGCCATGGAAGCAGGCCTCATCTGCAGCCAGGGAAATCAAGACAAGCCGATGAAGGAGGCAGAGTGTCAGTACAGTGGAGGACAAAGGCACAGCTTACCCAGTTCTGTTATCATTTGTATGTTGGTTCCACTCTTTTTTTCCTGACTGAATGGAGCCAAAGGCAGTAGTTTGCCAGGCTTAGCTAATGGCAATAAAACAATGTTGGGGGAGATTGTTATTGAAACAAGTTCAAAGGCATGTAAAAATAAAAAGCATAAATGAGAGTATCATATCAGCAGTGGGATTAGAAATCTAAAGGTACATTATCTGCTTTAAGAGCGGCACAGCATCTGTAAGTGCTGAGAGAGATACCAGACATCTGTGTCTAACTGGTAAACACAGCCTGCATTCATGACATGTGGATTTTAGCCTTTCATTGCTAAAGTGGAAAGGTACTTGGGAGGGGAATAGACAGAAAACAGTTGATAGGATTAAGGGGGATGCAGGAGAATGTCAAAAAGCAACCACATTTTAAGTTCTTGAGCTTTCTCACTATGTTGAGTTCTGAAAATATATGCTTATAATGTGGACATTCTAAACCCCTTGACGATGATATCTGACTTCTCGTCCTCTCAGGCCTCTAGGAGGTATGTAGGTGTGTGTGGTCAGATGCTTCTTGCAATGCAGGCCTTTGCATTGAAGTGCATCATAATTGGGTCAGTAGAGAGTTAGAGTGGTTGGTCCCATGTGCTTTAGTGCCCTTTGAGATCTAAAACTTTAATGAGTCTGTCTTTCTAGGGAATTCTGCCACTGTCATTGTTATTAATAAATGGACCCATTTGAGATGCTTCTTGCATTTATGCAGGTCTAGCAGTCCTTGTGCACTAAAGACTGGATTTTCCTATGCATTATCATCATACAGTTATTGTCCTACAGAGCTTAACATTCCAATGATAACAGATATATACTTTGTCACAATCACTGAGACATAAATGTTACAGCATTTATACAGCTGGATCAGACTTGATTATGATTGTAGTTATATCTCACCTAGTTCAGTTATTATAGGGATGTTAGAGCCAGTGGTGACAGATGCCTGTCGAACCAGCCCATGAACAGGACTGTTGTCTGGAGAGGATCTGTCCATTCCTGGTGGTGTGAAACCTGGACAAGACAAAAAGACATACCCAAAAGCACATTATTAAGAGTTAAATTAGTTTCAATTGTGTCATTTGTATATTGGGGTAACATGAAAATTTAAAGCGCAGAATTTCACTACAAGTTGAAAACAATGCAACTTCTGTTGTGGTACAAATAACATACTGATCTGTAAATGGTTTAAAACTAAAGGGCATGTCTAAACCACTGCGGTAGGCATCTAGCTTTTAGGGGTCTGTTGAGAAAGATCTGCACCCTTCCATCAGCTGCTAGTAATAAATTTTATATGCCGTTCATTTTGTTACGGCAAATTGGTGAAGTGGATCCTGAAAACCTTTTATGTGAAAACGTGATTTTCAGCCATGAAATACAAGCACCTGTGACAGGACTATGAATTCACATGACTTGACACTTTTGCATTTCCTCAAGTTGACAAGTAAACACCTTAAATCAGTAATGCTATATGCATAATGCATTGGACCTGTTTTGACATCCATCACTTACTGCTGACTAGAGAAAAAAAAATGCAAGGATATAGTTCTTTTTTTCATGCAACAGAAAACATAATGCAGGAATTGATTCAGGTCAGAAAGTTTTCTCTGCACTCAGAGAGCCTCTTTGCAGCCAAGAGATGTGAGAGCTGGGGGAAGACTAAAGTGCGCTTTCCTTCTTTTCCTAAATTTCACACTGCGAACAAAATAATTCCTGCTTAGCCTGTTGACACATCCTATAAACAGTAGAAATCTAAGTAACGCTTCTCGCTGGAAATCTAAACAGCACCAAATAGGTAGTGTGTTTAAAATGTCTATAGAAAGTGACATTCACTTTGCACAACAAAGACAAAATATACTACTGCAGTTAACATTTTCCCTTTTCAGCACCAACAATCACTGCATGATGCAGTACGTTGTAAGAACACACAGTGCTATTCAACTATTCAATATGATGTATTTTATCAGGGAAAAATAATGTAGTATACCAAATAAAATAGATATAACTTATTCAATTAAGGATTTACATAGTGCAAAGTGATTGATTTCCAAGTTGAAATTTTATGTATAAATGCACTGATCACATACTTGCCAAATATACTATTTTGTTCTAAAGATATAGACTATAACTACACAGGTTATTGATTTGGATAAGTATTAAGGTTACACATATGATCAAATCATTATATTTTAATACAATTGTAATGATTATAAGATCTACTAAGTATTAAAAAAGATGTGGGTTCCATCCACAGATCATATTCCATAGAGACTTCCATCTAACGTCATCTGTCAGACTGTTCATTAACATCTTAAACAAGTAAGGACTTACTGCTGACCCTTTATGCAAACATGCATCCACCCATCTGTCATTACTACTTCACATCTCACTGCTGTCACACTGTCCTTATACAGATTCTGCACCACCCTCACATACCTATATCACTGCTGATTTCCTTATAAAATACCACACCTTATTCTCTTTTTGCACCCTATTAAAAAAAATTATTAGACTCACTCATACACGCATTCATGCACTCCCTCACATACTCATTCACTCAAAACATGCACTCCCTTACGCACTCACTCACTCACTCATGCACACACTCACTTATTAGCTCACTCTCTCTCACACACTCTCATTCACTGAAAACATGCACTCCACACGCACTCACTCATACTTGCACTCATGTATGCACTCACTCCCTCAACCACTCACACACTCCCTTACACACTTATGCATGCACTCACACCCTCACGCACTCCCTCATGCATGCACTCTCTCACTTTCTCATCCACTCACTTACTCATGCACACACTCTCACACACTCTCCCAGGAGCAATTTAAAATCATTGTACTGTACCGGGGGCGGCACGGTGGCTTAGTGGTTAGCACGTTCGCCTCTCAGCGCTAGGGATTCCCGGTTCGAATCCCCATCTGGGTGGAGTTTCCATGTTCTCCCCGTGTCTGCGTGGGTTTCCTCCGGGTTCTCCGGTTTCCTCCCACAGTCCAAAAACATGGATGAAGTCAATTGAATTCTCAAAATTGCCCCATATAGAGTGTGTCTGTGTGAGTGAGTGTGTGAGTGAGTGTGTGCCCAGCGATAGATTGGCGCCCTGTCCTGGGTGTATCTGCCCAGCGCCCGAGACGTTCTCCCCTGGATGGGCATGGGGAACCCCACCGCGACCCTAGCTATAAGCCCTAAGGATAAGCGGGAGATAATGAATGAATGTACTGTACCGTATATATCGCACACAGTGATACATTTTTTTTGCAGGTTTTTTTGCAAAAGTTTGGTTCTGAACAGTGTGTTCTACTAGAGATGCTCTGTAATTTTAAGGTCTGGGGAATGTAAAGCCCAGGTAAGCAAGAAAAACATGCTGTAAAGTTCTTGGAATCTATTTATTACTATATGACCTTATTGGGATGGTGTTCTATCTTGTGGAAATTGTCTTTCTGCCAGGTAAATAACTGAAATGAAAGATAAACTATAATGCTTAGGGAAGCATCACTGTCAAGTTGTCCATCTATTTGTATATATAAAAAAAAAGTGCCCAAAACAAAACATTCCCGATAATTTCCCACACTTCACTACCAACATATAAACTATTGACACCTGACGAAAAAGGGTTCATCGCTTAATGCTTGTGTTATATTCTGACTGTTACAATTGATCCAATTTGAAAAACCTTGAATCTTGCCTTTTATTTTCCTTTAGACAGCAATGGCAGTGTATCCCATCCATGCTAAGAAATAACAAGTTGTGCATTTAGACACATTAGTGTAATTAATTGTCTTGACATTTTCCTTTGACCCCTTTTATTTTTAATAATATACAGGATTAAAGGATAAACTTGGTTTTTGCTTTTCCTCAGTCACACCATTTAGAGAATACTTCCAGTTGCATGAAGAAACAATACAAAGTTGCCAATTTTTAAAAAAAATACTGTCCCATAGTAGTCTTGCACTAATTATTCCAAATTCAAATTTGCTTAATGATAATACTTCGGAAAGGAAACATGTAATAAAGAAAGGGAAAATGAAATATGTAATATCTGGACATCGTAACATTGTAACTGGAGTTTGGCTCTATCTTGTTCACAATTATCATTAGTAAAGGCCAAGTCTTGCAAATGTCAAAGAATTTCAATTTTCCTTAATCTCAAACATTGCCTTGCCTTAACAATCATTAGTCAAAGGCTCATCGATGCAGACACCTAGCTCTCTAAAATAATTAATGCCCACAATGCATGAAAAGGTTATCAGAAAATAGTATTATTCAAGTAGCCATTTCATTTTGTATGAAATGTAAATAATAGCAAAATAATAACAAAATAGCTAATCATGGCGATGGTGGAGGTCAATATCAATATCAAAATCCTTGTTTAACTGCAATAGATTCACAGGAACACACAACAGACACAGACACAACATTCTGCTTTGCAGCTAAACTTGCACAAAAGGTCATTTTTGGCCAAAATGTGCAAAAGTACTGGGGTGGATTGATTATGAAAAATGTTTATGTTGCAGCCAATGAAATAAAGAGCATTAAACTGGCAAAAGGATAGATGAATGAAATAAATATAATAAATATTTTTAAAGAAAAAATGCAGTCTGGAAAAAACATGCAGACACTGGCTTGTATTCAAGCTAATAATCCTAAACAGCCCTCAAAATCCACAATGGACTACCTCAAGAGGACTACGCATCTTAAAAGTATTTCTCTCATAGTTCAACGACCTAAATATCATTATAAATCTGCAACTGGACCTTAAAAGAGCAGTGCATGCAAAATGGCCCATGAATTTTACAGAACTAAATGTGTTTTGCAAGGAAATGTGAGCAAAGATTTACCAAACAACAACTAAGAAACAATAAGCTCCCTATAAAAAAATCTTTTACAAACTGTGATGCCAGGCAAAGTGGGTTTTACTGATCAAACAAGGTTGTCCAAAATATTGTAATAATATTACATTGCTTACAATAATATCATATGTGTCATTTTTACGTTTATGTCTTTTGAATAATCGTTTATAATTTACACGCTTAGTCTAAAAAGAAAGAAATATTAACCAGACCATTAAAATAACCTTGTACCTGTCAATCTGTGTCTTGGAATTTACAGAATAGCTTAGTTGGTTGGTCCCTCACAAGACTTTGCTCATGGAAATATGACATGATAGTTCTTTTAAATTCAGTGGTATCCTTTAGAAATTATTCTTTATGCAGTGATCTATTGCTCTTATTAATGTATACATAAAAAAATTGTTTTAAAATTGCTACTCATTTTTCATAATCCAATCCTGTTCAATATAAAATAAAATGAAAATAAAGGTTTTTAAAACAATGTAAATAAATTTAATACCTATTGTAATAATAACCTGCCAGGCGCCTAGAGGAGGATAATATAGGTTCCATATCAAAAACCCGCACCCTGGGGCACTACTCGTTTAGCACTTGTACAAACAATTCCCCCGGCAATAAGCTTGTTGATTTAGTAATTTACACCTTCTACTTTCTACAGATTCAACACCCTGCGCTGTGAAGTATAAGGTTGACAATGCAGTCAAGGGTGATAAAAACAGACTTATTGGCAGTCTTGATTACAGAGGATGAAGAAATTCTGCTATAAATGTATTATTTGTAGCTCATACTAAAGCATGGTAGTATGGTGTGGTATGAATTGTGTTCGCTAGGACCCCTAATATTTATGAAGTGTGTAAATAGTCCAGATTTATATTTTTAATTAATTTAGTTTAAAATGTACACTGGTAATTAAAAAGTTTGTTAACATGGAAGAGGTGCGTGTTTGTTTGTTTTAGTCATTATAGTAATCATTATGGTAAAAGCAAAAACGTCATATACTGATGAAGTTTAAAATGTATATATTTAATTTTTAACCCTTTAGTTAAATGCAGGAACAGTAGCTCCGTGGATATTGCTGTTGCTTTATAGCAAGGCGGTTCTGGGCTTTACAGTAATATTTAAGGTTGCAAGTTTTTAAATAGTCATTGATTCATTAACTGTGATGTAGTTATTAGTCCTTGGTATTATCACTGTATTATTGGATTATCATCTCTACTTGTTTACGCCTTTCACCTGTGTGCTTTTCTTTAGTTTTGTATTAATTCCCCTCCTCTGTTCCATCTTGTCGGGTTATCGTCATAATGGATTTTTTTAATCCTGAGTAAGTGTGTTGCTTGTCTTTGTCTTGTAATGCCGTTATAATACCCTTATTTGTCCTGCCTGCCTTGTCTTTACGCTTGACTTACCAGGGCTAGGCGTGACTTCTTAACTGATTATATTATTTGAATAAATTTCAATTTAAATTATGAATAACTAAATAGTATAAACTAGAAATAAAATTGTTACATGTTCCAAAGATGTGCAGAATATCTGGTATATTATCATGGTTTATCAACGTATCCCAGTGAAAATTTTTTTTTTTTTACTTTTTAGCATGAAATATCGGAATTTTAGTATTACAAATAAACTTTGTCAATATTTGTATGTGGTTTTTTTTTCAAAAATGTAAAGAACCATCTCTGGTTCACCATATCTTTAACAACTTTTAAAAGACTTATCACATTAATATCAAGTAAAACTTTAGTGTAAAGGAAATAAATATGTTGTACTCATCACAACATATGTTTCAATTCATTGGTAATCGGAACAACAATGACAAAGTCCTTTTTTGTCTTTTCCACCAACAGAATAATAAAGGTCTATAATCAGCCATGACATGAGGAACAGCCCTATGCAAGTGATCAAAAAGTGCTTTGCAACAGAGCATTCTGCTTGGTCTCACACGATTCCCTGAAATGCTGTCATTTTTAAGCTTCAGCCTCATCGTTCTCTGTAAAGTGGCTCTTCAATAACAGTTGAAATCTTAATTGTTATATGCCAGCTTGTGTGGGCTGTGTAATTTACGTAATGAAGAGCAGCTGAAGAAGTGGTGTTGCTGATTTGTACTGCCTGTTTAATGATGATGAATCCTGATGGGCACAAGAGGGTTACATGTTTATATGAACGCATAAACAATCTGTTCAACTCAATTTGTCGGCAAACAAATCTGCCACAGCCAAACTAATGGAGGCAAATATTGCACTGTCTGCAGTGTGATATTTGGGAATTTTAGCGGTGCATTGATTAAAACTGCGATAAAACCACACATACAAAACCAACAATGCATTTGAAGTGGGAATTACTATGTAAATTAACAAACTCCATAAATGTGTTAACTATGCTGTATATTACAAAATACAGAATTAATTGGTAGAATCATGATAATCTTATTTAAAACCTTTTACCTAAAACCTAAGTGTTAATGTGTCTAGATACTATTTAGGTTTAGATAGTTGGCATAATGATATCTATTGCTTTGTGCAACTTATAATTTATATTTGAACTACAATTCAGTCAGTAAGTTTTGCACTTTCACAGACTTTTGCTACAGATGTCAGTTCACTTGATAGTGCAAAGTGTACTCAGCCACTGCTTACCTTGGGAATTAGCCTGTAAGACCCCTATGCTGTCATCAAACTGCATAGATTTGATGTTGAGTGATGCCAAAATGCATTCCTTGTCTTGTAGTGAAGCATCGTCGATATTGTTCTGATTGGCTGACAGGATAACACACATGTCGCAGAGATTGATGTTTACAGCTCTTAAATCAGCTCGACTTAATGGTGTGCCCTTCAGCAGGAGAGAGAGAAAGAAAGACAAAGACAGTGAGACAGGAAAAAGAAAGGAAGAAAGAGAAGCGATAGAAAGAGAGAGCGAGTTCAAAGATAGAAGAATAAAAAATAAAACTTTAGAACACTACAAAATAATTACAACCATTCTTTTTTTAAAGGCAGTGACATTTGGCTGATTTATCTATGCACTGAGGCATGCGGACATGCCCTGTAATCTTAAGGGCATTCCTCGCCCTTGGCGGCATTGTAGACCTTTATATATTATTGAGCCAAAACATTTAAAATCAACTCCAAAACAGGGTTTTGTGCCAATATTTAAAATAGTTCCCTAGGCCCTGCAACACCCATGGACAACAATGACTTATGGGGTACGCATCTCATATGAGTTAAAAAAAAAAAAAAAAGTAAATACAGCCGTATGTATGACAAATGCATGATTGGAGCTGCCTGGGCTCCACCCATAAAGCAACATGCATAGATATCCATGAACTCACAGGTAAAATGGAGACCTTAGGGAAGTTATGAAGGGTTTCCCATTCCCTCCTCAGATAATCCAGTGAACCCACAAACACAATGTGTTTCAGCTCATGGTAATGGAAGTTACTTGCTCTTAAAGGCATCACCAAGTTTCGTAGGCCAACCAAAGCAGAAGTGACATCTCCAAAGATGCAGACAACAACGTGACCACTCAGAACAGTCATGGAGGCCTCGCTCCGCGTCTACAGAAATTAGCAACAAATTTATTTAAATGAATTAAAACATTAAATATGTATTTTAAAATAAAAATATGATGGATTAATACACTTAAAACACATAGTTTGAAATAAACATTTAGCTCGGTCATGATATTGAGATTCTTTTTTATTTAAAAAAGTTTATTGAAAACATCCGATCGAATAAATTCTTAATTTTCCCAAATGGCTTTACTGATCCTCTTTTAGGGAAAATACAATACTATAAGAATAAATAATAAAAATTTAAAACAAATTAAATAAAGAAAAGAAAAATTAAAGATAAAACACAAATAAAATTAGTAGAATGCAGAACTGATAATAAACCATACACCACCTAAATTACACCTGTTTTGTGATGGTCCTGACCAATAGAGAACAGAGAACCAACAGGGAACTAACAAAAAGAAAACTGATATACTATGTACCAGTCTAATTTTGGACACACCTCAAAGTACTTTGTGTGTGTGTGTGTGTGTGTGTGTATATATATATTCATTACAATATTTGTTATGGAAAAAATTAACAAGTTTAAATCAGTTTTAATAAAACAAATAGTTTTTAATAGTGCCATCAAACATAACATGAGATCTGCGGTGTGTTTGTTTAAAAATACTCACCAAAATAACTTTCTCGATGTCTTTGGAGGGGCACCAGTGAAACATTCCAGTGGAGTCGTACCTCTTCACATTGACGTCCATATTCTCAATTTGCTCATTTCCTGGAATTAGTAATGGGTCATGCCTAAACCAAAGAACATCAAAGTAGAAAAATAAATGTGGTATTATTGAAACTTCAAATCATTTAACAGACAAAATTTGGGTCTAGTGATATAAAGATATCGATATAAAGAGATAAAGATATCCATCCATCCATTCATCCATCATCTTTCGCTTTATCCTCTACTAGGGTTGCGGGGGGGTTCCCCATGCCCATCCAGTGGAGAACATTTCGGGCACTGGGCAGATACACCCAGGACAGGGCGCCAATCTATTGCTGTGCACACACTCACTCACACACAAAAACACTCTATTTAGGGTAATTTGAAGAACTCAATTGACTTGATCCATGTTTTTGGACTGTGAGAGGAAACCGGAGAACCCGGAGTAAATCCACGCGGACACGGTGAGAGCATGGAAACTCCACCCAGATTGGGATTTAAACCGGGAATCCCTAGCGCGGAGAGGCGAACGTGCTAATCACAAAGCCAACGTGCCACCTGAGGTAAAGATATGCCATTTTAAATATATAAAGGCATAAGACTTAAAATTATTAAGTTCAATTAGTAAAATGAATGCAAGGCAGTGATGGGTTACACAGACTTGCAAAAGTTTTGCACAGTCAATGCTCTATATAAAAGTAGGAACTATTTATTAATCTACATTTAGTACTAATAAAAATAAATTACATTTAAATCCTAAATGGCTGAGTGTTTTTTTATTATTCTTAAATAGTATTTTGCTATTATTATTAGTTATGAAAATTAAGATAATAAACTCATGTAACGCTTCCATGATCCTTTCAGACCATCATTAACCAAGTGTGCTAATACTTTTGGCACTGTATTTATCTATCATTCATTTAAATATCATTCATTTAAATAATCCATCCTGTCTTCGCAGTTCCACATGTTAGTTAATCAACCTATATTGTTTTGTTTTTTTTATTTAGTTATATACTGCAAATCTTCAAGGCTCCTATTAAAATAGGTATTCATTATCAAATAACACAAAAAACAACAACTGATACACACTTGATAATAAAATAAGGTTTTATGATTTAAGTGTAATCAAGTCACTCCTGGTTAACATTTAACTTGTTACACTTACGCATAAAAAATTAGAAGAATCAAAAGACATAAATGCTACTGGGGTTTAAGTCAGCCATGCCAGAATCACAGGGGACAGTTTTGCAAGTGACGACTTTAAGGCACTCACACACTCTTTAGATGATGTTGATGTACACAGTGTAGTTGATGAGTAGTGTAATTTGATGTGGCTGAATAACCTTCACCTTGTGAACGCCTGTATTACCAATAAGAGTCTTGTTTCAACTAACATTCTGTAACCTGGCTTATCACGCTTAGTGGAAATGCTATAAATGTGACAAGAATTTACATTTAATGTGGTTTCTTATCTTATAATTGTGACATTAATCAAACAGGGTCCCTCGATACCTGTGCACAATAACCTATCAGCACTGAGCAGAGCAAATCTGTGTGACAGGGCCATCACTGTCAGAGCAGATCTGTGCTAGCATCAGAGTGTGTGTGCTGGTGACAGGACTGGAGTGGAAGAGAGCAAGTCTGAGCACTACACTCAGTGAGTGGCACCAGAATGGAACGCCAATTACCGGCTTTTACCTCGCTCTGCTCCTGACGTACTCTGCCCCCCTGCCCCCCGGTAAAAGCTTTAACAGGGCTGCACTTTAAATATTTTAGGAATTTGCCCAATCTCATTTTGCTCTCCTGAACTGAAGGCCATTAATGTTTCAAAAAAGTGTCACGGACAAACAGGCTAATCTACATCAGCGTGGCTGCAGTGGTGAGACAGATCTAAAGAAACTGTGACCATTAAAGAGGTCCTGTTACACTGCTGGTATAAATGCTCAAGCTAGATTTAACACATGGATGGACTTACAGAACTCATATACAGAAAAATAGTCATTATAAAAAAATGAAAGTAACATTTGGTATGTAAGAATATACCCAGTTTCAAATCCCAAACTTTTGCTTTCCTCCAGGTTTCTCCAAGTTCTCCAGTTTCCTCCCACAGTCCTAAATAAAATGGATTCAAGGTAAATTGAATAATGCTCTAAATTGCCCCATATAGAGTGTGCTTGTGTGTGTGTGTCTACGTGAGGGTGTGCCCAGCAATAGATTGGTGCCCCCCCACGAACCTATTAGAGGATTAAGCTAAATATAATGAATGTAAGAATATGTAATTGCAGGTGTCCAGCCTATTCTAAAAAAGGTATTATACAAGCACATATTAATCAGCCACTCAATAGATATAGAGATAAGGATAGAAAATTAAATCAGCAGATATTGTTAATGTTTTTAGTCTGATGTGTCTTACGTGCTTCGTTGGGATTTTTTAGGAATTAATTATTTATGAAAGGACTTTGGAAGAAATTCCAAAGAACACTTGTCAAGAGGCCATAACAACGTCAACAAAAGCCCGACTGGCAGCCCAGTAGTGGAGAGGTGAGTGGGTCTGAAAGCATGCCTTTGAGGTAATAGCCTGAGGCCAGACCAAGCAGCCTCCTCTCTGCACCATGGCTGCAGGCGAACATGCTTTTCCTTCTCCAGTCCTCCACTGGGCAGACTTTCACATGGCTTTCACCACCAATTTACGTAAACTCATACCAGCATGCCAACTTAAGTTTAACAACTCGAAATAATGTGATAACTTATTTCATTAATAAAAATTACATAAAATAAGCAATATGTATTATTTTACATAAACATTTTTTTAATGTTTGAGACGTAAAACATGTTATTCAAGTATTCAGCAACTTATACAAGGAGACTTTTTCTCATATCATCACCTTTCGCTTACTAGTGTCTACAGAGACTAGGCTCACGGGGAGTTCCCTATGCCCATCTAGTGGAGAATGTTTTGGGCACTGGGTAGATGCACCCAGGACAGAGCACCAATCTATTACTAGGCACATACTCACTTACAAAAACACACACACATACACACACACACACACACACACTATATTGAGGCAACAAAGAGCAGCCCGTTTATCCTAAATGCATGTTTTTTGAAACCGGAGAACCCGAAGGAAGCCCATGCAGACATGCGGAGAACATGGAAACCGTACCCAGATTTCGACCTGGATCCCCAGCGCTGAAAGGAAAACATGCTAACCACTAAGCCACCATGCCATCGGGAATCAATATAACACCAGCAATTTTATTAGATACACATCCTGAATTCTGCGCCGATTATTTCATAAGTTTCAATTTCAGTATACAGTATACATACATTAGACATGGTTCTATTACAGACTGTAATCAATATTTTATCACTCACTTTATATATACTTTTTTTTCTCTTAAATCTACCCTCTTATGGTCATCACAACCACAAAGCAGCTATTACTATTTTGGTGGTAAATGATTCTCAGCACTGTTGATGTGATGGTGGTGTGTTTGTGTGTGTTGTACTGTTAGGGATAGATCAGACACAGCAATTCTGCAAAAACGGTCAATGTCACCACAAGAGTCCAACCAAAACAAAAAGGACTACAAACTGACAAACACAAATACTGTAATAACATATCAGCAACTTCTCTGATTTTACATCTAAAAGGCGGAGCAATGTAGATAATGTGTCTGACAGAATTCACATTAAACTGACAAAGTTTAAAACAACAAGTAAAAAAAAAAAAAAGCTCCAGATGCATTGCTGTGTTTCACTTGTACCACATTAACTGTGAAAATCATACCAGCCACAACGGAATAATACATAATCTTTGGCTGATTCTATGGTCTTGAACAATTAAGATCAATTTTATGCAAATTTACAAAAAATTAAGAATTTTAAAATAAAGAACACTGGACACAATGTCAATTACCACACTGAGGGTGAATATGATATCAGGCTGTGGGCAGGTAATAACAACAGTAAAAGCATTTAGTGCTTTTACACCCTGGCTGAATATTTCATTACATGCAACATGTTTCATCACTCACCGTATGGACCCCTGTCACTTCCATCTCTCCACATCACACAGACTGCTGCTCCACACCTCTGTCAGGATAGCTACATCTCATCCACTGTCAGTAAAGGCTGCTATCCACCAAAACTTACATGCCACGCCAACCATCAATATGATATTACTGCAGTGGCAAAAAATTATTAAAAAATCTCCCAAGACTCCCAGCAATGAGATGTCTTGTCTTATACTAATCTAATGTGGCTTATATTCACATATGGGTGTGGATTTTTAAATGGCAGCTTTTTAACTAAAATTAACAGCTATTTCTTTTAACATACAAGCTATAAATTACAGTAATGTTTGGTCCATGCAAAGGCACAAGGTTTTATTTTAGTTTTTTTTATTTTAACAAGCAAGGAAAATAATGTCTATGAATACAAACAAAAAAGAAAAAAAACATGTCTAAACTGTATTCTACAGATACACCACAAAATCACTGTGCAACTTGTAAACGGCACACTTTAATCTGCAAGTCCACAGCAAAGTGTCCTAGATGTCATTTTAGAGAGTGCAATTCAGTTTTAAGAGCAGAAGTTGCGTTCAGAGCCAGGCTAGCTGCTTTTCAAACAGTGCTTAGCTATTCTAGCCCATCACTTGGCAGTCACTGGCTCCCCTAGTCCCTCTCCAGCAGCCTATGAAAGGAGCCTTTTGCTTTGAAATTTTTTCCCCATCATGCAAACTGACAAAGGCATGCTTTTCGAAAACCCACAGCCAATCTGTTGATCATTATTTATTTACGATGGCCTAGAGGCAGAGGAGTGTGTAAAAACCATACTTGATATAGTATACACTTACTGTTTTTTCCTTCCCTGCTTGTAAAATAAAGTATCCCTAAGGCTAACTTAAACATCCACTTTTTGTTGTGCATAAAATAACATTTTTGAGCCTGAAGTATTTAATATGTGTTGTATTGACAGTGAGGGCAAATGGTGGAGAGGTGCACAGGTCTGCATTCAGTAATTTGATGCTTTGCTGCAGGGCGATGACTTGAAAAGCCTACACCTAGAACTGAGAACCTGTCAACCAGTACCCAAGAGCCAGCCAAATACAGAGGCGCCCTAAAGCACAGGAAACTTTGACACTGCTTTGAAGCATTTCAAAACAGAGTAAATAACTCCCAAGAATTATTATCACTCATAGATCAAAGACAAGACGCATTCATAACACTGTAAACAGGGACCATCAACTCGGCAGAGAAAAATCATTATCAGCTTTAAGTTAGAAATTCGAAACTGAAAATCTGTGTAAAAATCAACCACAGGGGGCATGTTTCCTTTCTAAATTTAAAACTATTAAACAGGTTCATATATCATGTAGAGCTACATTTATAGATACGGGTCAACTTAAATTATATTAGCCATGTTATTTTATATATTTTTAACTCAACAACCACTATGTATACCTTTATTTACAGTCATTGTTTATTTTTCCAGACCCACTATAGAAATACTTTAAAGTTTTATTTTTCAGACTGCAGATCATTTGTTTCTCTGCATACATTATTATTTCCCTTTATTTTCATTTCCAATGTTTAGGACTTTCACAGGATCATTTGAAAACAGGTTAAATTTAAGCGGTGGCCGATTATAAGCGCTGCAGTGACACTGGTGGTATTAGTGTGGGTTGCTTTGGATCACAGTGGATCAAACAGAGATGAGCTGCCAGAGTTTTAAACCCCCAGTGTCAATTCTGGACTGAGAGTAGTCCACCTACTAATATGCTCAGCCACCAACATTATGTAGGCAGTATCATATGTACCACATTGTAACACAAAATGTACAACAACAAATTAACCACAGTCTCTTATTCTACATCTTCAAAATAGAGCAACACTGAAGATGTTTTAATAAAGTGTGCAGTTGAGTATACAGTGTGTATACAAATTGAAGCAGCACTGCTGGGTTTGATCCCACCTAACACACTACAATGTCAGTGTCACTGCAGGTGCTCAGAATCATTTACCACCCAAATAATACCTGCTCTGAGGTGGTCCTGTTGGGCTCCTGGGCATTTAAGAAGAGAGTAAGGGAGATTAACAACGTATGTATAGAAACATATGTAGTATTTGGGGACTTTTTGGGGACTGTATTTGGGGAATTGCATTTATAAGGTAAATGGAACTGATAAATTGGGCAACAAGGAGGTGTAACTAAATCCTATACATTATATTTATCTCACTGGAAAACCAGAAATTAGAAACAACATATGGCACTGCAATTTTAGTCCATCCAACTAACAAGCTAACTATGCTTGTAGGCTAATTTGGATTGGACATGTCCCTGCATTTTTCAAAAGCTTATGCATAGACAAGAGTCTCTGTCTTCTGGCCACATGGGCAGAAAGCAAAGCCTTTTATCAGTCAAAATCAATTAGAAGCATTATAATTCCTCCAGACAACATAAAAGGAAGGTAATATTTGAATTCATTTTTGATTGCTATGATACATCTCAAATATGGCCTTAAGTACCAAAAACACTACTCACAGGGGCTCCTACAATAGATGAAGCGCCCGAGGCTAAGTAACCATGCGGCCATCACTGATTGGCTGCTGCTGTCATTAGTGCCAGCGCTGTTTAAGAACTACATGTGGACGAGACTGGGGGGGTGACAGCTGAGACTTTAAAGCAAGAGTATTTTTCAAACAGCTTTTCATAGCCTCTTTCATGACAGAAATATTTCAGCTCTATCATTAAGCACTGACAGGCTGACAGCTTAAACGCCTGAGCCTTAGAGGGCTCCTCTTCTCTCCTTCGTTCCCTCTCTCCCTCGCCACTCCTCCTACTGCCGCCAACCCATCACCATCTCTCCCATCTCCCTGCCACTCTCTCCTTCCTTTTGAAGGCTGCAGCAAGCGTCTTGAAATCAATGTCTTACCTCATCACTTTGGGTGAGCAGTTGGGTGAATTTCGCATGCCTCCATTTCGCTGCTTCTTTTTTGGTGACAGCGTTGATGGATGCTCGTCTTCAACTGCAAACACATGCAAAGAGCGTCAGACTCTGGACAGCGGGGATTGTAACGTGTGCTGGAGTGACATACTGAAGAACACAAAAGCCAACACTCAATCAATCATGTCACAATAAGTCAGGGACAACCTCTAAAAATAGAAAGAGAACATCATTAGTAGGGACAAGTGTACATTTTCAGGAAAGCCGGGAAGGACAAACATTAGGGACGCCATGATTTTATTTCATGTGAATAGCAGATAAAGAGTTAGCAATCTACAGTAGTAATGCATCACTCACTTCGACCTCATTAGCGGTGAGCTGTACAATGGTTGAGAAATGACAGATCCTAGACCAGCGTTTTTTTTTTTTTAGCCATGTAAAATAAAAAATGTTTTAGATACATCACAATATTACTAAATTGCTATGCCACAGGCACTTAGAGCCCACAGAGCTCACCTATTAACTGTTGCAACACCCCTTAAAGTGGAGAGCATCAAGTTTATGACTGTCACAAGTATTCCTCCTACTAAAGTCACAAAAATTGAGCTGCCTGGAGGTCAACATCAGCACCCACCCTTTTCAATGTCATTTGACCTTACAGCAAGTAGGAATGCACATATGTATTATATATATATAATATCTTTAAATGTCTTCTCCTTTTTCTGACCATTTTTACTTTTTTGTATGTGTATGTATTGTATGTATTTTTCCACCTACTGTATGTGCACCAAAAAAAAAAAAAAAAACTTTTCCCCAAAATAAAGACAGCTAAAGAAAACTTCTGCACAATGTAATACTTTATCTTCACTATAAGTGAAGATAAAAGTCCCTATACCCACAGTGGCTTTGCATAAAACTTTGTATTTTGTGAATTAAGAATGGACTAACATGCTGCATATTGATACCATATGTGGTTCTACAGGAAATATTTAAAAACTAATAAATTATAATTTTGTTTAAAGACCATTTTTTTACAGTCATTCATTTTTTAATCAATAAAAATTGCTATTTTATGATTATTAATAAAATAAACAAACATTTGCATAACACTGTACATTATACTTTAAAACCACTGCACTGCACTCCAATGACATTCAAATATGAACAATATTCATAATGAATAAAGCTTGCAATTTACAGTCAATTTAATTGCACTATTGGAAAAAAGGCAAATTAAAACACAGTGCAGAGATATGAACCAAATGCCATCATTTGACATTTACAACTACACAATGGCTAGAACCATGTGACACACTAATCAGCTTTCAAAATATCACTTGCAATAGGGCAGTAGTGGTGCAGCCCTTTGTTTCCCTATTATAGGTAAAGAGTGACTGGCCTGATTGGGCTGATGCTGTTGCCCTTGCTCTTACAAATTAGGCTGGTGAGATTTATTAGCTACGCCAGCGCCCTTCTGTATAAAGCTTCACAATAAAACAACTCCACCTGCAGCACTGCTCCATCTGCCAGGCCATGCGTGTTTCAAATTGCATTAAGCCTTATTTAAAATTTCGATCAAAATAGGACGAGTCTGGTGAAGTGCGACTGCCACTGTATACCACATGGAACACTTGTAACCACACTTTGTGTCGGTGGTCAAAACCACTTAGTTAGGCATCTGCTGTTTCTGGCTTTGACAAACACGCACAAAAACTTTTTTAATAAAACCTATTTTTCCTAGTCAGCAATTGCCAAAACGTTTCTTCAGCCCACATTCTTTCTACACTTTCAATATGTCTTCTTTGCATTTAACTTAATCTACAGATGTCCGCGCCACAATGTTCGAAATTCATAATATTTTACTTTAGTCTTTTACACACTTCTGCTAACTGTTACAATGTTCAAATGCTTTCTTGTCCTTTCTCTCTCTCTCTCTCTCTCTCTCTCTCTCACACGCACGCACGCACAGAAGGAAGGGTGATGTTAACTGCAAGCCATCATTTAAGCATGCAGCCATGCCTGCCAAGATTCAAATAAAGAGCAGGGTAGTGTCTGAGGGTTGATGCAGCCTTCTAATTGGCCACCTACGGGGCGTGGGGGATCGAGTGGAAGAACGTAAAGATGTAGAAGAGAGCAGTGATGAACGCAGTGAAGAGGAGAGTGTGGAGGTACTGTGGTGGTAGCGATATTTCCCGGGCAGGCTGCGGGCCCGGTTCAGGCCGGTAAGACTGAGACCCCGGCGTGGGGGAGGAACCGGAGGAAGCAGACTTCCCTTACGGTTATTAACGAGGGCCACAGTTGAGCGCTCCAAAGCAGCGTCAGCCAGAGTGTTCGGGACAGCCAGACTCGTGGCTAATGTAACTGTGCGATTTTGAAACGTTGGTATAACTTCCTCCTTTACTGTCAAACAATGAAAAATAAGAACAATGAAAACTGGTGACTTTAAAACACAATAAACAAAAGGCAAAGTAGTATTTATTTATTTCTTGTGTTATTTGTTTGTGATTTAATAATATTAAAGTAACAAAATGCGAATATTGTTGTGAAACGATTCCAAATATTAAGAATGAATAATACAGTTATAAAAAAGTTGGATATAAAACATGTAAATTTAAATTTTTAAATGTAAGCTTTAATGTTAAAGGTTACATATTTAAAGGGCAGGGATCTGTAAAATAAATTCTGCCATCACATTTGAACTAAGTAACTCCTTGATTCACATGTGCTTAAAGTGTCCATATGACATACAACTGTTTTAATGCACAAATAAATTAATTGCACCTTCTTCCCTCTTTCATATCTATATAGCATCACAAAGTAATGCATATAATTCTTATTTAAAACACACAAATGTTTCAATTAAATTACACAAATGTTTGTGCATAACAACCAAAATAATATAGAAGACTGTTATAATATATTATATATATTATATAATATATATTATATAATATATTTTATATATTATAGTATATTATAATATAATATACTACTTATAATTCTGTAAATATTAAATCCACAGACCTGCAATGAAATAAACAGGTCTAATATTAATTCTCCACACATCACATTTAGTTATTTTGCAAAACTGACAAAAAAGTTCAAGGCAAAATTCAGGTCTCCCTGAGAAAGTCGGCAACGAAAAGCATGGGGTGATATCAAATTCACCACCTCCCACCAGATACCGGAGACTGTAACCTAATGGCATCTACAAGAAGCAGGAGGTTAACCAATACATAGTGTAAGTGGGAAAGCAGTTTCTGTCCACTCCCCAAACCTAGCTCTAAGCAATAAATAGATGGTTATTTCTGCCGTCAGCTGCCGCACGGATTTAAAGGCAGCCACAGATAACTCCTAGATTCATCTGGCCCCTGTCAAACACATGCAACATTACAGGAGGAATATGTGCCATGGCACTTTCACTGTGGATTCACAATAATCCAGACGGCTACTGTCCCTCCCTGAGATGCAAATGTCGCGATGAAGCATGATTGCGTTCCCCTTATTAATGGACTACTAAATTCAGTGAAATGTCACTATGGGCTGTTGGAAAAATGTGTTTAGATGTTTAGGATATATTTTATAGCTATTAGTACTTAAACTGTTCATTGTGACGTCTAAAAATAATAAATAAAAATATAAGAATTACTATTATTAAATATAATTTATACAAATGTTATAAACAATTTACCATATTAAAGTAAACGTCTACTATAAACTGTAACTTATACAAACATATAATAATAATAATAATAATAATAATAATAATAATAATAATGATACTTATATAATAATAATGAAATAAAACTTAGTTTGCTATTTCATATTCTAATTCTATGCAGCAGAGCTGTGTTAAAAAGTATAGAATTTACCTAAAATCCACTCTGCTTTGAATCGAACCCCAGCCTCTCTCTGACATCCTGTTTTCACTGGAGTTGAAGCGCCATCTGCTGCTAAGGGCAGCACAATACAACATCACTGAAACCAAAAGTTTTAGAACCACCAAAAGGCACTATATACAAATATATATCTTTATTAAAAATGGATTTTTAACTGTCTTATTTTTTTATTGGAATGTGCTTTTGTTGCAATCGAGAAATCTGTAAACCATATTTAAAAAATAAATTGGTTTTCCTACTTTTGGCCAGTAATGTAGGTGTATTTAATAATCACAGATTATCCGCTTAAATTCAAGCTCTAATCAAACTGATGAACTTTTCTTCATCATTTGACCTTTTACCTGCATTTGTGTTAATAGAACAAAGCAGTTTGATTTACTGTGTTACTCTATCTGGCTACAATCCTGTCCTGACAAATTATCTTCACAGTCTCCTATCAATCTCCTGGCATCTACAAAGCTTTTAGAATGTAAGTCCTAAAGGGCTTAGAGTAAAAGCACAAAAGCAGAGCAGGCAGGTTAGATGAAGTGAGCTAGATGAGAGGAGCAGAAAAATATGGAAAACGGGAGCAAACTTACGCGATCTGACATATCCATTATACTTATATTTGGCTGAAGAAAGTGTAGATATAAATGAAGGTTTATGAACGATGATGGAGGGTAGGTGGAATGAGAGTGAGAGAGAGAGAGAGAGAGAGAGAGAGAAAGAAAGAGGGAATGATTAGAAACTGTACATGAATCAAACAGAGACAGATAGTTCAGAACAAATTAGAAGTATCGCCTATTATCAACTGTATATATATATATATATATATGTGTGTGTGTGTGTGTGTGTGTGTGTGTGTGTGTGTAAGCATGCAGGATGTATAGAATTGAAAATAATTAAAACATAAGTAAATAACATAAGCTCTGTAGTTGATATGTAACCAAATCATAATATTTTATAAATTAACAAAGAACAAATGATGAATTAGTTACATATATTTTGCATCCCAAATTTTGTTTTATTTAAAAAAACAAATGAATGCGGCAATACTGCTCTTATAAATGATAATAACATATAAGTGCCCTTTCCACCAAATAATACAAATAATATCCATTGCTAAATTTTATTTGGGCCTAGAAACTTAATTGTTCTCACTTACAAATCTGTATATATTACAGTTTTATATATATGTTTTAAGATTATAGTGTAAAATCTCAAAAAGTTATATTTCTCTGTGTCAGTGCCTAAACAATCCTTACTCATCTAACTCACATACTACTCCAATTGTCGAAATACAGATGCAGAAAAAAATACAGAAATGGTGTTCATACAATGGACTGTTCAGAAGAGTGGACTTGATAAATGTGGATCAAAAAAGGGACAAAATACCTCTAACGCCCTCTGGTGACTGGTTAGGTTCTATTTCTGATCCTACCAGCTTCCATGTAAATAAAAAGATCAAAATGAAGAGTTCAAGTAGTGTGGATGAGGTGACCGACAGCTTATGCTGACTGTCTGAAATCATAATGTACTAGAGCATTCCTTGACTCGATAACAGCTATGTTGACAGAGAGTATTGTTGGAGATGATTTAATACATGTTCAATAACCTTTAGTGTTTTTAATGCAGTTAACTGAGCAGATCACTGTGTAATAACTAATATAAGATGATACAAATAATAACCATTACTTAATTCTATTTTGTAGAAACTTGGTCTCACTTGCAAATCTGTATATTATTACAATTTAATAGTAGATGTTTCAAAATATAGTTTTGAGTCTCAATAAGCTATGTTCTTTTAAGTTTAATAACCTTTAGTTTATTTGATGCAGTTAAATGTGCCATCATTGTATAATAATCTGATAAGTTTCATCACTGTGTATAAAGATGATGAAAGGTTGTGCTATTAAGAAGCAAGGGCAAGGCAGGGCAACCACACTGCCTTGGCTTCTGTGTCTACTGTGTCTACTGCTCTTGCTCTGGTCCCAATTTTCAACTTAACTGCCTTTAAATTGTTTCTATAGGAGCAAATAGGAATGTCCTGTCCCTTAAAAGTCTTTAAAGTCTTTTCATGTGTAAAAAAAATAAATGAAGTACAACAAATGTTGATTACATGTTAAGCATATCATCCACCAAACAACATAAATGTAACCCCTTTCCTTGCCAAAAAAGGATGAGCTAAGCTAAGCTGTAGGTTGGAAATATGGCTCTCCCTAAAAAGTAACAGGTCGCCTTGAGCTGGGTTCCACAGCTCCCTACTCTGCTGCACTGTGCTACCAAAGCAAAGCCTGCTTTTTTAATTCAGATTCATCCAAGTCTTTAAAGGTCAGAGTGTAGGGCTGTGACACAAGTGCTCGAGCAGGGGCACCAAGCCGGCCCTGGCATCTGTCGTTTGTGATCTGCAAGGCACAGGATGACTGAGTGGCCTCTCTGGCCAGCATCTGTCCCAGGCGGCCGGCCCTGCTCCTGCCCAGTGGGAAAGAACTGTCAGGCTTAGTTTGCTGATGCACCAGCGGCACTAGAAAAATAAAAATGCAAACATAATTTTCGTGTCAGGCTGAATAAGAGCTGAATACAGTGAGGTGTACTAGCGAGGAGCAGACAGGATTAGCCCTTCAGATAGGCTTGGCCAAAGCTGACCAGCACGCTGCATCTATTCTAACTCAGCATAGCCTCTTCAAGAAAAAATGGCATCCGGGGGGAATATATATATATATATATATATATATATATATATATATATATATATATATATATATATATATACATACATACATATATGTATATATATATATACACACTCCCCCAGGAGCAAACCAGAAACCCTGACCTCTCTTTCTAGTTTCTATTCATAAGCCTGACTATGGTTATTTGTAAAAACCGCTGTGTCCTGGATTCTGCATCAACTATGCGACCATAACAGGAATAAACGCCCTTTGAGATGTTGGGCATGTCGCAGACTTTTTAAATCTTGTGTAATGAGAGGATAAGTCTCAGCAGGTGAAGCTTCAGGACTGTAATTGTCACTGTAACTTACAGCAAAAGCAGGGAAGTCATTGACAGTATGTGTGCTTCCCGCAGCTTGCGCTCTTCCATCGTATCAAACACTTCCTAATGGTGTGCTGAGCTCCACAGCTATAATAATGGCTGCACTACTTTTAACTCCTCGTCAGTTTTTTTTTCCTTAGTTCTGGCTGTAACTAACAGCAAAGAAGACTGTCATCTAGTACCCATGCATATTATTTTCAAACTAATCAATTTTGTCTAGCACTGGTAAAGAAATTCATTAGCATCCAGATGTTTGCATGCATGGAATGACCCAAAGATGAGTGCACTAGACCAAAAGTGCCTCTGAACATGCAACACTACTTGTCTAATACTGAATAGCTTTAGTGCTTTTACTGCCACACGTTTCACACATTCCAGTGAATTACTGTGTCCAAGGGAGCTGTATTTATTTCTGCAATAACTGCACACATATTAAGTGGAGGTATAACTCTAAGACTCCATGCTTAGTGCAGGCATGCTGTGATATACACTGCCTTGACCCAAGGGGTGCAAAAAGGTAGGAGTGTACAGTTCTCATTTTACTGAATGCTATTTTTCATCTCAATTGCAGCCCACTAAAGTAAACCAGACTAAAAGTACAGACTCAGTATGTCTGAATGTGACTGTGTGCATTTTGTGCCTTAATGTTTTCTAGATGTTTTTTTACGGAAATGCAAACAATATTAATTATTCAACAATCAAGTCAGTCAGGTGAGAGCTTGATAATTCTTGTTCAAAGTAATAATGTGCCCCATGTCATAAAAGCGCTAAAAGAAATCAAAAACCATTGCACGCTCAAACTAATCGCTAGATCTAAATGAAAACAAACTCCTGAGCAAAAAAAGAAAAGAACAAAAGCCTGTTCAAGGATTTCCTGAAGTCTAACATGGGTTGATAGGAAAAGATCAGTAACAATTTAATGTCAAGTAATTGGTATCCAGGGATATGACCTTGAATAAAAACACAAGCGACAAAGCCAAACTCATCATAGCACAGTTGACACAAATCTAGCAGGATGTGGAAAGTGGACAGGGTGCAGTTCAGAGGAAATGTGATCATCTGAACTGACCCCTGCTTTGATAAGCTGCCCATAATACTGCCAGAGCCTAATTGACAGACACTTTAGTAGTTCACATCTGCTCTGACTTAATAAGAAGGCGCCTGTGCCGCACTGTGTTCCGCACAGCTAACTGCGTCAGTCATTCTGATTCTTTCTTACAGCCTGAATCACTATGGTCTCAATTGAGTTTCTGCCAGGGGATCTCCTTTTAACTTTTACATTGAGCCAGACAGTCCCACTGTGGTATACAAGGCATTAAATAAAGGACATTGACTTTTTCCTTTCCCTGGTTTCTGGCAAAGAGAAAAGCATTGAGTGGGAAAAGATCAGATTCCGTGACAAGGAGAGAGTACTCCGTTAGCCCATTCAATTGTGTACTTCATTAAAAGCAAATTCTTCAGGACGAAAACAGTTTTCCTTCAGCCTGTGGAAAAACACGGACCTAATAGCTTATGGCGAGAAGATGATTGTCTCAGAATAAGGCCGCTGAGACCCTATTTCAAGTCTGTGCTTACTCATGAACTCCGCTGTTTTTTTTTTTTTTACCATCACCACTATCATTGAAAACCCTTTAGAAACAGAAAGTAATAAAGGCCATAAAACAACTCTCCTTCATTGAGGGAAAGTATCTAACACTGATTAAAAACTGGAATCCAATTCTAAGTCTACGTTTGCAATGCATTTGTATGTTTTTATTCTTTGTTATTTTACTACGCTACATCACACTTGACTTTTTACGCTGTGAAAATTTTTTACATGACAGGAGATTTGATTCTAACTTTTCACGCACTGTTAATTGCTAAAATATTGCATCATTGCATAAACAAAAAAATACATTCAGAATACATGTACATACTAATTCAATAAAGTCAATCCCAGGTGCTCTAAGCTTCCTTGTCAGGGAAAAAAAACAAGTTAAGGAAAACAAGACGTTGGTATTGTCACCATACATTGAAATAAATACATTAGTGGCAAATACATATATGGTGTGTAAAGGAAAGCCTATCAGATGTTTTAACATTTAATGTGTGTTATTGAAAAATACATGTACATTTTTTTCATTGACCAAAGACTGTGTCAATGCACCAGCACAGTACAAGTGCTTCACTAACACAGCATGCGCCAACACGCCTACCATTTACTGCAGCACCATTACAACGAAGCCACAACACTACCACTACCAATTACCACCATACTCATAAAGAAAAGACCACATCCAGCAAATAACACCTAAAAAAGTTACAGAGGAACAATGAAGGCAAAGAACAAAAAAATTAGCACAACACATGGAAGACATCACAGACACACAAACACAGGTCACAGACGTGAAAGAACATGTGGGTTGGCGATCGAACTTACAGGCACGTAAATTGGTTGAGCAATCATGAACAGAGACAGAAGAAAGTGGGAAGGCCCTCTGAAGGCTGTCCATGTTACTATGTACACTGCCTGCCATGCACGAGCAGTCACGCTCAGAGCGCCCGCAATCAAAACAACATGCCAGTTTCATTCGCTTGTAGACGGACATCTTGGCTACAGGTCATGTGTTGGATGAGAGGAGAGGAGAAGCAGCAGGTTAATGGGCAAGGAAAGAAAATTTTATCAACCAGGGATGTCTGAAGGTATTTTCATACAAAAAGTGCAAAGCCTTAGCAGCAAGCCTTCACATGCTTGACCCTTTGATGGGAGATGAACAAGTAGGTCCTGGCCAGCTACAGCACGGGCATTTAACTGAGTGTATTTAGAGGCCAAATTCATATCCATTAGAGTTTGATCAGCTTTGAATAAAAGGTTTGAGAATTTACAACAGACATGTGACACACAGCCCGTCTGGCAGGAAATCGTCATATCACCAGGGTCAAGCTGTGCCCTAAGGCTGATCATGTCATAAAATGTCAAAAGGTCAGATATGACAGTAAGATCAGGGGGTAGGGACAGGAACATTCAGGCAGAGAAGGATGAGTGAATGCTTCGAGTTGTAGAACTCAATTTAGAAATGGCCTTCTCTACATTTCAAAGAGAGGATCACGTACCTGTATCCCATCATGCAGCAGCAGGGCACAGTCAGTGGCATCACACTACACTACAGGCTCTATACCTGAACGCTATGCCAGCTCATCATACCACTCCCCCTCTGATAGTGTGATTCTAAGTAGGAAATGTGAGTTCGCTCTTTGGCTTGAAGGAGTTTTATTCACAACAGAGTTCACTGATTGGAGAGTGTGGCCTCAATGCATTGTGTGTACACTTGGAGATAGAAGCAGGTGTATGATAAGGCATTTGTCTGTCTTGGGGGATTGGTGGTGAGGCAGGCTTTATGATTTTGATGGCTGTTATTAAGGTTATAACAAAAAAGGAAACAAACAAACTAAAAAGCATTTGAATCAAATAATAGATAATAATAGATAAGTAGTCCCTGATACTTCTCACCATGCCGCTGTGGAAACAGACCTCAATTAAGTCTGGCACCCTGAACAGATTAGGCATCTGCAGGGAAACCCTTGCTTTTGGCTTTTATCTGAACACATGAGTCTATATTAGGAGGCCAATTTTAGTACTATACCAGCAAAACAAAGGGCTAGTTTATGAACTGGCCTTTGAGACCACAACTTCAGGGACTGGAGTTCCAGTGGGACCATACATTAATGCTGCAATTAGTGATTATAAGCATGCAAAGGGGTGAGGACAGCTTCAGCACTAAAGTGGAACTGAAACAACTGTTTGCAGGACAGAAACAATTCAAAGTGGTGCCCTGTCGTGCAGCAGTGTGCTTGAGACTTCAAAGCCATGCCCAAATGTGTCACTTCAAAGATTTGGGATTGACATACACCCAAGCATATGTAATGTGGATATGTTAGTCATAGAGACGAGAAGAAAGAAAGACACAAGACAACATGATGATGTGAGGGAATTAACGCAGCTTTACACAGTTCTTCACTGAAGCCTCTTAAACACAATAGTCATATTTAGCAAGAATGCTGCAGGCATCACCAGTGACAAAAGAATTACATGAATCAGAAGTACTAGAAAATCTACCAAATAACAGACATGTACATTTGGCAGGTATGTACCTGTGAAAAATAATGCTGTGAAAAATAAGTCCTGTAAAGATCTAGTTTAAAAACACACTCCAAGTCACAATGCATTTTCCCAAAGAACCCAGCTCAGGAAAATACATCTAACTTTGTAGCAAAATATATCACATCACAAGAACACAACTCACAAACAAAAAGTTTAAACACACACACATACACACACACTCACACACACAGGTTTTGACACGTACACATAAAGGGCAACCACATCACTAGGAGAGTTTTATAAAGAAATCCAAATGACAAGTGAGAAAAACTGTACTATTCACACCAAGCCCTGTGTTCACAGCATTCTTGCTAAACAGGCATAAGAGGACCTCAGTGTTTAAGTCCTACTTCGATCTCAACTGTGCAGCTATTCCGCCATCTGCTGGCTCATAACTGTACCGCAGCAAGTTCACTCTGTCCACTATGTGTTCAGTACTGATAGGTATTCTTATAATTGGCAGTGAGTGGAAAATCCAAAGGGAGTTTAAAAGCTGATCTAGATCATTTTACTTCTGAAAATAGTGATCAGTGCTATGAACATGCCCTGTACAGCAGGAGCCAAGCAATGGTGGAAGTAAACGAAAAGCAGTTCGAACTGTGTTTCTAGAGGCAGTTAGTTCAAAAATATAGTAATTATCTCCACAGGATTCTTGCCACTTTCTGATACAACAGCAGTTTGCAACATTTTGCAAACTTCAACAGTGATGGGAGAGGTAGAGGTGCACAACTTACCTAAAACTACTGTTCGCTCTTTGTGTGCTTGTTCTATCAATATATGTTGACTTTTAGAAACTAGGTGTAAAGTCAGTTTCAGCAAAGTTTTAAAACTCTCACAGAGGCCTTTTTACTAAGAACAGAAATAAAAGGTGGGAAGCTAGGAGTGTTCAGGAGCAGGAAAGAGCTGTGCTCAATTGTAGACTTATTTAATGATGTATTCTTGCTCGGGGCTAAAGACCATATGGGGGGGGGGGGGGGGGGGGGGGGGGGGGGGGGGGGGGGGGGGGGGGGGGGGGGGGGGGGGGGGGGGGGGGGGGGGGGGGGGGGGGGGGGGGGGGGGGGGATAGATAGATAGATAGATAGATAGATAGATAGATAGATAGATAGATAGATAGATAGATAGATAGATAGATAGATAGATAGATAGATAGATAGATAGATAGATAGATAGATAGAGAGATAGATAGAGAGATACTCAATTAGAGCCAGAGACACTGCTATGTGTCACAGGGATTCCATTTTTACTCACAATGTATCACTACCAGTCAGGGGTTAAATACAGAGGCACAGTCCAGGGCAGCAAGAAAGAAAATATATTAAGAATATATGTCAATTGTCATTGAACAGAAAATAATCATATAAACTTGAAATCAGCTTACAAACAGAAACCAGATTCATCATTAAGTCTTTCTTAATATTGAGGTGAAGAAACAGGTAAATCGAACAGTATTGGGTAGACTCAAGTGCCTGCTGTATGAACACAGTGTCCAGTGACCTTCAGCAACCCACTGCTGTGGGTTACAGGTAGCAAGCTTACTTGAAAGGCAGAATGCAGGGTGCATTCATTTTACAAGCTCAATAGTTTTGAGGCTCGAACACTGACCTTTCCCTTGTTTAATTATCAGCTGAATTATTCATCCCGTGCTTAACTGTTTTGGACAAGTGCTTATATAGGTCAGGTAATAATGATGCATTATTCCTTCTGTCATGTTAATGCCTTCTCCACTCAAACAGAAGACTAATGAAATACCTGCCCAAATGCACACCAATTCCATTTGGATCTAATGATCTGTGCTGGAGTAATTACTGACAAAGAGTCTAACAGGCAGTAGAGTGAGCTTCTCCACTCAGCAATACAAATCCTCATGACTCTCTCCTTTCTGCTTCAGTGCTTTCCTGTCAGAACGTGTTCGTGTGGGGCTGAGGCAGTGGAAGATGACGGTGGTAAAGCTTAGTAGCACTAGTGCCAGGATCTCTGAATAAACAGGGTGGATATGATTAGTAAAATGATTGGGGGCCACGAGTGTGTTTATGGTGTGTCTGATGAGGGTGGCCTGGGCCTTTTGTTTTTCCACCTGACTGGTGCCATTATCTGAACATGTCTCTCACTGATGCTAGCAGGGGCTGACAGCCTCTCTCCTCAGCACTGCTAATCATGTCATTGCCTCTTTTCATCTCCATTTCTCTATGTCTCTTTTATCCCTCATGGTCATTAGCATGTTGATGACTAACTGCTTTTCCCCCCCATAGTCTTTATTTTCTTCACCATACAATATTCTTCATTTATTTTTATCATTATTACTCACTGACCCCCCTTTCTTTCTTCTTTAATCTTAACTGTCAATATATTGTGTATCACTAGATCCGATCACTAAAAATATGATTATTTAACAAAAGAAAAATATAAAAAATAAGGTTAAAATCATTCGCTAAACAACTACATACAGAATAAAGCAACACCAGAATCATACAACCAATGTTGTTAACTGGATCTTGCTAAAACTGGTCAATGTGAGCAAGAGGATGTGGCATGGAGTACTTACGTCTCTTGCAGCCACACTTTTTGATCCTTTTGGGATCTGTAATGTCATCATGACAAGCTTTACAGTAGAAATAGGCTCTGAGAGGAAAAAAACATGAAATTATTATTCTGAATTTAATAGGTTTGTTGTGTCATTCCAAAAACAGGACTTCAGTACCTTTTGACCTCTTTAGCATCACTGGCAATGAAGAATCCCAAGGTTCCCTCTTGCATCTTTACATGGTTGCCAGGGTTGATCAGAATACTATTCGGTCAGACAAAACAAAGTCAGAGTTGTTAACAGAGAGCAAGCAATCTTAACAGCCAAATATTCTAATCAAGAGGAATGGTACGCCATCACACATTAAATCCTATTTTTTTCAAATTAAGTTTTTTGATCCTGTGGTATGCTGAAAGAATAAATCCTTGCAAAAAAATAGTATAATGTAGGTTTGGTTCTTTCATCCAAAACAATCAAAATACACAGAAGCACTGGCCAGTTCTGCTCCAAATGATGTTTCAGAATGATTTATTTCACAGAAGTAATAAATGAAAAATATGTGTCAGCCGTTTTGCGACAGAAAAATATTATTAGTTTGTCTTCATCTTCTTCACATATTATTTGTGATCATCAAACATGGAATACAGCAGAGACCCAGTTAATTAGACTTCTCTTCTGATATGAACTGTTTTAAGTGAATTTATTTAAATTGCATACAACACTGCAGTATTTGGTCTAAGTGCAGCTAGGCACACCTGACTTCAAGCTACTATTTTGCAGATCAAAGCGTGCATCTAGACAAATTTTCAAAAATGTGCCTGTCCACATCTTTGACAAGTATACAACAGAATTGCTTTAATAACGGGTATATTAATCTGTTTAAAAAATGACATGATCCAAATCAGGCTTGTCATCATGCATATTTGTCCAACAGTCTGACCTTTGGGCTTTAACTCAGTAGCAGGCGATTCGAAACAATATCATTCATTATTGTTTACATCAGCCAGCAGAGCCCAGGTCTCACTGTGAGCTCACATCATGGTAGGGGACTGGTGTTTTCCCAAGTTTTCTTGACACAGTTTTAGAGTCAGAGTTCAGTAGTGATGACAGAACTACGACTGAGCACTGTATCATTCCCCATTAATTAGACAGAGAATGGACGACACAACACAGTTGTTAATGCTTGCCTTTTATCAGGAGTAATAAATGAGTTGAATGGTAAATGTGAGACTGGACAGACACTGGGCCCAGAACCCAGATGAAAATAAGGAGCAGGGCAATGCAGCCCAGTTGTAGGGACAATCATAAAACCAAGCTACACTCTTTTATATCTGGTAAAGTTTTTTTTTTCATCTGGGCTCCACAAACAATCATGTTATCAGAAACGAAGACCACAAGTGGGGGGGATTTAATCAGTTGTAGAGCAGCAGAGTATTTCAGCAATATAAATTCATTCTAATTAAGATAAGAGTTCCCAGGTTTTTGTACTGAAGCTTTACATGATTAAATTTTCCCCACTTTATAATTAGCAGTACATTCTGCATGCTTTTGAACAGATGACAAAGTGAATAAATTGACTCATTCACCAACATATTCACACACATTGCTCCCCAAATCTGAGATTTAAAATGTTTGGCTTGAGCCTACAAGCCCCCTGCAACCCAAACATGTTTCAAATTGTCTGATCAAACCTCATATTATGGGAAACAAGGCAAGCATCACACATTACGTGACAGAGTTCAGACATGCAGTTACCAATAGTGGCACAACGATTGGCACATCTACGAGAGAGAGAACAGATGCTGCCACACTGAAGTGGCACGTAGATGCAAACTGTTGCAGTAACTTCTGTGCAGTTGGATTGTTGTATAGAACACCAAACTGACAGGAAGTGACCTCACTTCATAAACATCTACTCAAGAGACGCACAGGCAATACATGATGAGGGACAGTTCTACACGACATTGCCTTGGACACACACACAGACACAGACACAGACACACACACACACACACACACACACACACACACACACACACATACACACACACACACCCTGAACATTTATTAACATATAAAGACAACAATCAGAAGTATATAAACATATACAATTTAAACATTCACATAAGCAAACACACACACACACACACACACATTTACACAAACACACACAAAACAAAAATACAAATGCTTAAGGTGTCAGGTAAAGAAAGATGGTTGTATGAAAAATAGCCTTGTTCTACATGAACAGGTTTTTTTGGGGGGTTTACACGCCACTTTGTGTAAATTGACAGTAATTTCAGAAAATGTTAACAGTGTTGTCCAAGGTTCCAAATAACCAATGAAAATGGCAGACTTTTGCATATACAACTTTTGTTGCCAATAAAGATAACATTTTTTTAAACATGAAGTACTGTTAAGATGGGGATAACAGCAAACAACAGAAGGAAAGTAGGCAGTAGTTTGAGAAGATACAAGCACAGTTGATGGACAGCTAAAAATAAAAAACAAGAAATTGTAAAAACATAAAAAAATGGAGATGATAAACAGTACAGACAAATAAATGGGACTCAAATAGGAACTACTCTTTCTGTCTGCAAAGAAGTTAGTGCATTAAGCACAAGGATCACAAAAAAATAAGAGTGAGACATTTGGTCATATTCGAGAATGAGGGTAGTACAATATCCTTAAGTTTTTCCAACAGATGGAGCATCTAAAGTGTTGAGGGGTAAGAAAATGAAGAGGGCATACCGCTTTCTGCTTCTGCAAACAACAAGAAAACATTACAAATCACACATTTATTACAGAGGGACCCAAAAAGGAGATGAGGTTAAATGTATTACTTATAGCCGTTCCACAACTGACCCTGCCCTGAAAGCAGACCCGTAACTGAGTGCAAACCACATCCTTTGCCGTATTGGGAAAAATGCCTAATAATTGCTATTACCTTTGAACTTTGTTATCAAAGGTAAAACATCCCAGTATAATTTTAGGATCCATTGGGAAAAAAGTTCAAAAAACAGCACGGACACTATTATATCCACTAATGTTTTGTACAATAATAAATTAACTATTTTAAATTGTGACATTTTACAGGATTTTATGCTATACACCAGATTACAAAAAAAAAAAAAAAAAAAAAAAACCTTAAGGTTTTTATATGTGAAAAAAAAAAAGATGTTGTGGACTAGATGATCTAGAACTCGAACCCCAGGATTATTAGAAATGCTTTTAATACACAAAGTAACATATATATACATCCGATCTAAAAACACGATTCTGTGCTATGTTAATTCTCTTGAACCTTCATTTAACTGCTCAGACAAAGACATATTTGTCATATTTGGCAAGTATAAATGGAGATATGTAAGTAGACCTTTTGTCTAGTCTTGCATTAACAGGCCCTGAGCTTCTGAACTACAACCCATGGGCCGCTGCTATGCAAGTCCCCTCTTCATGATACCCCACATGATACCTCACTTTACCACTTTATCATGTTTTCCAAACATTCTTCTTCTTCTTGTTTTTCTTATTATTATTATTACTATTATAATAGTATGAAATATTGCATATTTATTTGGAGTGATCGATTGGTGCTATGTCCTGGGTGTATCTGCCCCCCTCCCCCCAATGATGAAGATAATGAAAGAATAAATATTTGAAGGTTCAATCTGAAGTTGGAGGGTTTAATTAAAATGTTTTTATTTAATCTAAAAAATTCACAGAATTCATTCAAATTTTGCTCCTGTCCCAACATTTTTTTTGAAGTGCGATGTATGCATCAACATTCTAAATTTTTGTTTTTACAAAATAGAATTTAGCTGATTGGTAAAAACACTGAAACACTAAACTTCAGACAGTTACACAATGGTTCAAGAGAAAAAAATGTGTTTTATTTCACTTTACTAAATTATTTTGTTTGTCAAATGGGGATTGTACTTCAGGATCCAGGAATCAGAGGAAACCAAACCTATTCAAGTGACACAAGTCACAAAAGAATCATTAATTACAAAATTACAAAACATCATCAGGAACAAATGCCATATAGACTATTTTTTATTAATGCTAAACTTGTTAGTTGTATAAAAAATATATCGAAATATTAGTAAGAATACAAGAAGATCAGAAGAAAGGTTGTGGAAGTGGGAGGAGAGGTGGGATTTGGCAAGCGGAGGTTTTTGAGACAGAGTACTTCATGTTACTAGTTTAATGGTTTAGTTATTAACAGAATGCACGAGAAATGTATATTGATCGAAAGCCTTTAACTACTAAGAGTCAAGCCTTCATCAATAGACCACAGTGAGTTTGAGCAGATGTGATGGCTCCATCATATCAAGTGGACTCATACAAACAACTACAATCATTGTTTACAAAGCGAGGGCAACATCTTCATAAATATTTTTGTGGACTGACACTGCTTTAATGATAATGGCTTGAAAATTGTCCAATCAAACATCAGATTTAATTATATATGTTTTGATTCATACTTATGGGAACAGAGGTATCTGAGAAATTTGCTGTTGTAGAGAACCAGAGAGACCCAACTGACTCGCCACTGGTTTGGAATGTGTATTATGACAATCTAAGGAGCAAAGAGGGACAAACCTGCTTTCCCTTTGCTCTGACTTGTATTCAATAGCAATCAACAACAATTTGAGTTTCACATAACACAGCCTAAAAGAAAGAAAAAAATAAGGTAAGTGTTGCTGCATCAGTTGTAATTTTACAACAATTTGAAACCCACACAAATCACACAATATTAATTAATATTTAATTTAAATAATTATTGAATTTAAAGTCTTACAAGCTAACCTACAAGCAACTGAAAC
This sequence comes from Corydoras maculifer, assembly GCA_019802435.1. Classification (NCBI taxonomy): domain Eukaryota; kingdom Metazoa; phylum Chordata; class Actinopteri; order Siluriformes; family Callichthyidae; genus Corydoras; species Corydoras maculifer. Next base: position 1,400,739 of record JAFMOD010000419.1, on the reverse strand, counting down.
TGAATGAAATCTTTTATAAGGTTTTAAAAAGTGTTAATGAAACTAGGTTGATTTAATTTATGAACCCTCAACCAGCTACAGTGCATAAAGAATTAATATTTGAACGCACATGGTATCTGATGCAGTAAAAATGAAACAAGACAATATGTAACACAACAATTTTACTTACTCACAAACTGTAGGAAAGGAAAGGCCCACAAAGGCACTGGACAGGTACTCTGTATACATTTCATTGGCCACTCCCTCCAGATAATACTTCTGCCACGTATCTTCCTCAATCTGTACAGCAGAAATTTATTGGGTTATTTACCATTAAATGCTAATGTCCTATTTTCCCCCTCAAAGGTGTAAATTAAGATTTTTACATTATACAATATACAGTGGGGCTTTAATTACTTTAATTACTTTTTATTCTGGACTGTAGTTGATAATAAAATAACATTCTATATCTATTAATTAATTTTAAAATATATTTTTGAAGAAATACCGTACTGGTGTATAATTTCAAAACTAAAACATACGTGGAAACTACAGGTAGCAGCTTTTGTTAGCTATACCTAGTGGTAAACGGTGTGTAAGGCAGTCTAAGCTGTTTTCCTTGTGCTTCATCATCCCATCACATCACTGATGAGCAGGGCAGGTAGAACTTTGATAAGCAGTAGAGCCATTAAGCAAAGCTTCCATTATTACTCTGCCATCTCCAGCACAGCATTTGTGTGACAGCCACAATGCAGTGTGGCTTTCAAAGGCAGGCACGACACAAAGAGAGCTCTCCCATCTCAGCTGGGCTAAGAGCTGCTGAGCAATTTTAAGGACTGTGCTAATAGAAGGGGTCTTGTCATCTTACACTGAAGAGATGGCAGCCATTTACTTTGGACTTCCTAAATTATCTCGCACATTGCTGTCAAAGCCTGTCGGGCCTGATGTAAATGCTATGAGCTCTTCCAGCAATAGAACAATAATTTCTTTGAGGTCCTAAGGAAAGCAGGAAAAGCAATGAACAAAACTCTTCTGTTTACAGCCCATTCAAGGTGAGAGCCATGACAATGGAGCACTTCAGCTAAGTCATTGCTCCTATAGTTAGCTAGTCGTCCTTCTGAAAATCTGTTCTTCAAACAATCCACAAGCTACCTATAAACTACAAGTAACAGTGTTTGTAAGGGTCTACAAGTGTCTCATTAACACCTCTCTATATGCTGATGGTTTATTTCCTGAATGGCTACTAAAGCACTTGATTCTCCACTCAAGGCTGTATATTCTGTCCTCCAAGTGTGTTCAATAACACAGATTGGTGATGCACTTTCAAACACTGTCATGTTGGGCAATCAAAAATGACTAAAATTCACCCCTGCTGAAATATTATTCGTATTTGTTTTATTGGCAAATTTAACTATTTTGTTGAATTAAATTAAAGGTGGACAGCATTGTGGCTTAGTGGTTACCACATTCGCCTTTCAGCACTGGAGTTCCAGGTTCTCCCAATGGCCATGTGGGTTTCTTCTGGGTTCTTCAGTTTCCTCCCACAATCCAAAAACATGGATTCAAGGTAAACTGAATGCTCTAAATTGCCACATATAGTGTGTATTTGTGTATGTGTCTGTGTGAACGTTCTACATTCCCTGAATGTACATGTGGCACCCTTAATGACCCTAGTAGAGGAATAAGCTGAATGCATGAATTATGGATTTTGGAGCTTGTATTCATAAAAATGCACATTGAATGATCCATGCATCTTCATTCCTAAACCAATGTGCTATTTCCATGTGTCGATGGAAAAGGTTGGTTTTAAACATTGCTTGGTACGGTGTATACATGAATCTTTATCAGAACACTGCTTTATATGTAGATTTTTAATATTCTTGGTCCATTATTTATATTGTAAATAATGCATTAAAATGATATGCAATTCAATGTCAATTAATATAGTTATTATTTAAATAAATCCATTTATTTTATCTGCCACTTATCCTAAGTTCCCCTGACATGCAGGTCTTTGGACTGTACTATTAAAACGAAACCTGAGCTCCAGGCGCAAACTCATGCAGACAGAGGTAGAACATGCAAATCCTACACTGAAAGAACCCTGGTTGCTTGCCTGTACATAGAACCCAAGAGCTTCCAGCTGTGAGGCCACAACACCTCTCTGCATCACAGAGCTGCCAGAGGTCTAACATAGCAATGATGATTCATGTACCATATACGTATTAGGAAATACAAAAAAGTTGGAAAAAAATACAAAATCAAAAACGTGCTTTTCAAATCTTATTTTATAAAGAGCTTATGACCTCATATGTAAATCGTATGGATACTTTAAAAATGTGTATCAACTGAGGAGATTAATGCAGTTTGAATCTCAGGTCAGACATTAGTGCTACGTGTTTGCGGCACTCTGGCCTAGAGAGTGTTTTATTGTTTCTAACACTCAATAATATATATTGCTTAGTCATTCCTGATTATATTGTAACACAAGAGCAGTATGTAAGAGTTACACCATAAAAGAAAGAAAGTGCAGGAAATCCAAAAGTCTTTACATTTTGAAAAAAATCTCAGTTTTTCCTTTCCAATTCCTGTTTCACTATATATACTGCATTTCTTCACCTTCAGCCAGCCTCAAACTGTCACCTCAACCACAGTCATCCACCCTATTTATCTCAAAGCCACAGACTAGAAATAGACAACCTAACTAATGGAATTCTATCCCTCGTAAATTCATGTTTCCCCATCCATTAGGATAGTTTTAAAGACACCGCTGTGTGAGTGTGTGAGTTTATATTTGCTCACCAGGATATAAATACAGAATGCTTTGAGGTGCTGTTTGTTGTCTACGGAACTCACACATGGTTCACATTTCTTTGTTATGTCAGCACACAATGGGACAGTAAATTCAGCTTGACAAAAGCCACTAATTTCCATTTGCGCCTCTGCATTGCCATTAACTCGTGTCAACTATTTCATAATGGTGACAGCATTGCAGCGCCACTGTCCTGAGTGGGAAACAAATGAGATGCCATAGCTTATGTGATGATTTATATCACAGTGTAATGGCCACAGTGATTGAGCTTCAGTGGAGGCTGACTGGGAAGCCAATTCTTCTGTATGAGGCTGTGACAGACGACTGCGAGCTTTATCAAAGCCAGAGGTCAGAGCTGACATTACCTTGATGTATGACCTCATGGAGAAGAGGTTGGCGAGCATGGTGGAGAGGCCCTGTGCCAGGCAGCTCTGGGCAATGAAACCTGCCTTCAGCTCAGCCAGACAAATCGCATCATCGCCCTCCTTCCAGTTCCAGCTGGGAATGTTTAACAAATGGGCCTAAACACACATGGGATAAGAAACCTATAAAGTCAGGAAGATGCACTGTCTTGATGTTTAACAATTAGTTTTTTGAAAAGTGCATATTATTTATAAGTATTTGCAAAATCTTCCTGCAAAAGAGTTAAGGGTAACTTAAGGACAAAAACCTCAAAATTAAACAGGTTTTACCTTATTGTGGTACTGCAACATTTGTGTGATTATTCTTATCTTTGGGTGGTAATTCTTGATGGATATTACTCTGTAATAAAACACAGAAATAAGTTTGAGGTGTAAATTTAAGTGTGTAGAGGAGTTGTGTGTTAAACATTAGTCCCTCAATTCCTCAATTCCTCTTAGCATTTACACATGTCTGAGTGAACTAAATATAACTTTATAAAAATAAATTGCACCCATATAATGTGTGTGTCTGTGAGTGAGACACACACACACACACACACACACACACACACACACATATATATATATGTATATATATATATATATATATATATATATATATATATATATATATATATATATATATATATATATATATATATATATATATATACAAACTGTGTGCTGGCTGATAGTCCTGTGTGTATCTTCCCAGCGCCCAAAACATTCTCCTCTGAGTGGGCATGTGGAACCCCCCTAGACCCTAGAATAGGATTAAGTGAAAGATAATGAGATGAGATAATGAGAAATAAGACTTCCTTTCTTTGCCTCTGGTGGTGTTTTGCCAGGTCTAAAAGCATGTCAATGTGTCCCAGTCTTAGCAGCTTTACCACCAGGTCAATCTCATAGCGATATAATACAACAGACAAAATGCAATTATTATAAGAGAAGAAAAAAATGTGTTATGACCTCATAATGTTGGAGGCATCTTCAGCATCAGGGTCAGCACAGTATTTGTTGGCAAGAATCAAGCAAGCATCTGCAGACTCAATCTACAGTGATGAAACAAGGCTACATCAGAAATGCACTTCTTTATCTAGTGGTGCAACTCTACAGTCTACAGCACGAATATAGTTACCTTGACTCTAGCAAGATCATGTGGGTTAAGAACAGATCCCTGGTAGAACTCTACCTGAGTAAAGTGACGTTTAAACAAGGCTTCCAGCTCAAGATTAGGGGAAATACTGCAGACATACACAAATAGGAAGACCAGGCATCGATTTCATACACATTTTAATTAGCAGAGTCCATTCGAAATGTCTTCACTTGTTTAGAAATAAATATTATGTACTTACTTATGGAGAAAAACAATTTCTACATTGACATCATCCCTGTCCTTGTGTAGGAAGTCTTTTAGGAAGTTGGATACACTTTCAAGTGTAATATGACCACAGACCACAATGTGCCTACAAAGAGGGGAATGATCTTAAAATGCAAAATGATACAAAACAAAGCTTGACACTGAGTGAAAAGAGAGCACTCAATTTTAAAAATAATAATAAAAAAACAATGTATATTCATGATTTTAAATCATCCTCTACATTTTTGTTCTACATTTTGCCAAATGTTTACTATTAAAATAGTTGTACAAGACATGACCCTAAATAATTAAGAACACAGTCCACCTTCTGATTTAAACCACCTACTGGTGGTATTATTGACCTCAAGGCACATTGACTGGCTAAAATGCCTCTAGAGTTCTCTGGTTTACATACATTGTCAAGTCAAAACATGACTTAGGGCTTTCTGGCATCTCCATGGGAATAGATTATTAATGTTACCACATTCAGGCTTAAGGTAGTAAACAGTAAAATAAATAAATAAAAATAAATAAATAAATACATTAAAAACAATATGCTACACTAGGCTGGTTTATCTACATTTGTTACTAGTACATAATGTCACAACTTAATAATTATTAGTATTTTCTTTGTAATAATAGTCATAATACTATAGTCATCTAAGACAAAGTGTGCATGTTTTATAGGGCCGATATTACTAATACAACCAATGATAGCTATTTGAAAGCAAAGCAAAACATATCTTAACTTAAACATTTGACTCCACAACTTTAAGAAAATGCCACATGTTAAAGAGTGCTCTCTTTGTTAACCAAATTTGCATGCACATGGACTCCAGACCAGCCCTAATTCTACATAGGAACTGTCTTTGAAGTCTGTGGAACACCAAGTCTATTCAAAAATCATTCTAGACCATTTACACAAAAAGCTGTTTTTGACATTGGACGCAAGAAAGCATTTTCAGTCCTTAACCCATAAGTGGTTTTCAACACTCATGTTTGTAGTCAAAGACCTGAGCACTGCCAAACAGCACTCAAATGAGCCTGGAGGGGAACAGGCTGTTGCAGGGTCTGGATATTATTGAACATAATAGTGTTCACAGATCCTGTCTTTATCTCTGTGTTTTAAAAAACAGTCCCAAATGCAGAGCCAGCAGCCTCTGGTATAACACTGCTATGAAAAACCCAATATTACTTATGTTTCCTCTTTAGAAATATGATTCTTACTTTGGCTAAACAGCCTACCAGCACCAAAGACTACATTCATTTGAATACATAATCTTTAAATTGTGTAAACAGTTGGGAGGGGGAGTGTGGTGCCATCCAACCATCAACCATGATGACATGTTTTTAATGTACAGCCAATTAAAAGAAATAATAAAAAAAGAAGGAATATTAAAAAAAAGAAACATTAAAGTAGCCTGATTTGAAAGCTTTAAACCAAAGTTTTGGGAGGTCAAGATCAAGAGGGTGGAGAGTATTCCCAGAACAATAATAATTTCATAAAGACTAAGTAATTTGTAAAATGTTAATATACAAGACAGCTAAGAATACATAAAATTTCATTTCAAAATGTTGTGTACAATGTATATACTGTAACATAAAAGCATTTACACAGCACTACACTATACAAAGCAACACACAGTGGAGAGAACACTTGGATTTAAAACAAAGTATTATCCATGTAAAGAGATGGAGAACAAAAATCACAAAACTCAGCAAGCAAATGCACAAGGCACTCATCTAGCATGCACTGAGAAGCATGCAAAATCATGGAAATCATAACAAAAACAAAACAAAAGAAAGGGGGGGGGGGAACAAAGCTCGAACATCAGCATCAGCAGCGACACCATCAATACTGCTCTAATCCTTAAACAATTTACAGACGATTACATGAAATCTCCAGTTTGGGTCACATAGAAAATACGCCAAAGATATGTACTGATTGTATTGAGTTTTTAGTCCTAGTTTGTCAAGCATTAATTATATTGATGTAATGATCAAATACTAAAAATATGCTTAAAGTTCATACTTAACTTTAGTTTAAATAGTCATGTGCTTTCTAAAACTGTAATAGTGACATGGTTTCATGTGTCATTTCATTCCAAATACTTTATATTTTATTCCGGATTGGACAACCATGTCATGTTAGCATTTCCCCACTTTTAATGGTTTCTGCCATGCTTTAATTATTATGTGCATGCCTATATTTTAAAGCATTTAATGGGAATGTGGTCTGGTGATTTTGCTGACCTGTCAGGAGTCCTTGGCTCAAATCAAATGTAACATAACCCTTATATCCATATTTTGCCCCATCAGTAATTACTCCATCACGAGTTCTAAACACATTAATATTTAGCCTAAAAAGGACAAATTAAAAACATTTAATATAGATACCCTATAAGGAATATGGTGTTTATTCAGTGAATTAAGCACTTATTATATTAGGTAGGTACTAGGTAAAAATCCTTGGCCCAGAGTGAACATTTCCAAAAGGTCACGCTGAAATTATGGGGGAACTCTACATTACTTGCTGTTAAAAATTGTAAAGCTTAATATTTAATCAGAAACATAATCTCATAATGACATATCTAATTCATTCTAAATTTCCTAATCCATATCAAATAAGCCTTAAACCTATGGTGAAAGTGATGTAAGAACAATGAGCCCTGCAGAAATGTGGCATGGCACCTACAGAAGTCTGACCAATCCATCAAGTCTGTCTGGTATTACATGAGGAATATGAGAACCAGATAATGTCATGCTTAGCAGGAGTCTCACAGTTTCCTTTCTCTTAGTCTCTCAACAGAACTATGCATATACTTCTAAACATCTTAAACCGACACTGCAACCCAGTAAAATGTAGTTAAAAAGGCTGAGCAACACAGAGGTTTGCACCTAATCACCAGGACAATATTCTAAGTTTTGAAAAGAATTTTCTCTGATCAAATAAATAACAAGTTACCGCTCGGCCATAATGAGCTACACTATATAGTTAAAAAAAAAAAAAACAATAAAGCTTTTATTCAAAATATTTATCTTCCAGCCATAAAACATGGGGGGTATACAACCTTGGTCCTTCCAAGATTTCTATTTTTAAAAAAAACAACATAACAGGGAGTTTTTTCTTGCCACTATTGCTGAGGCTTGCTCTTTGGGGGTTCAGGCTTGGATTACTGTAAAGCTGTTTTGTGACAATGCACTATTGTAAAAAGCACTATATAAATAAATTAACTTGAACTTGAATCATAATGACACTTTGACCATGAATAGAACTATAACAGTATTTTATTTTTGGCTATAGAGTGTATGCTTTCATTTTATATAAATTAAGTTTAGCTAAATGTACTGTCCTATACTGCTTAACATCTTATGACTTACTATACTGTATATTTCATATATCTCCACCTCAGCAATAATGTTCTACTGATCACATTGCATTTAATATTATTATGAAGGCCATGTCTTTTATAGCATTTACATATGCCCTTTTCCTCTCTACAGTTTAAGCAGCAACATTTAAACAGAACATCGTTCTGCAGGTCTAGGCAAAGCAAGCTCCATATAATCACAGAGGCAGCTTTTCCGCTCATTGGAAGTGGATAAGCTAAGAGGTCATGCAGGGTTTATAAGCATCTCATGTCTCGTTTGCCTGATTCAAAACTGCTCTAATGGAAACCACAGAAATGCAGATATGTGCCAGCAGCACTGCTTTCTACTGACTGTGCCTTACTTGCCACTGACCTGATGATTGAACACTATGCTACACTCTTGCATCCTGGACACTATGACTCGTGTTCCATTACGTTTTTTTATAGCATAGACTTATTAGATTTAATTTGCACTTAGTCAATGCTAAATGCTGTTTACAGGCTGGTTATGTAAAATATCTTTATTACAAAACTGTATGTATCAAACAAGGCTTTATGTTATATTAATGAACAAGAAATAAACACAAAATAAGATCCTTAAGCTATGCTAAATATGAACTATATTCAAATGTTTAGGGCAGCCACAGTGTTGTAGACTGTATTACTGATAATCAGTTGAAGTATTTAGTTAATACAGTATTATCTTGGATTTAAATGAATTTACTTCTACTCAGCCTCTAGGAAACGTGCTGACAGGAGAATTAAATTAATGGCCCGCTGCAGATATTTATGCGTCTTCATGAGTTCATTCATGAGCACACACTTCCTTTAGTATTTTAACAATAATGCAAAGCCTGGCGCCTGTCTTTTAACTCGGCCACAGATTTGGACCCTGGCCTTCTTTGCAATTGCAACCATATGTATTCATGACATAAGTGAAAGAAGGAAAATGAGTGAGAGAGTATGAAAGAAAGAAAGAGAGAGAGAGCGTCCTCTTTTCTGACAAGCCTTTCTCTCAACACTATAGTCCAAATCCAATCGCAATAGTAAAGCCAAACATAACATTTCATCAATCTTGTCTCCTGACAATGAAACGGAATCAAACAAAAGGGCTTCTAATGGCTTTACTCTCTTTTCCTGTAGCATTTGCCCTGAAAAGTCAGCTGATGAAAGCTATTCATGGCCATGTGCCTTTTCCACACAGAGAGTAAGAGAAATTGTGTGACTGAATAAGAGACAGTGATTGAGAGAGAGAGAGAGAGAGAGAGAGAGAGAGAGAGAGAGAGAAAATGAGTGAGAAGTCATCACTGTAGGGCATAAACGTGAGCACTTGAAGAGAATTGTCGTGCTGATGACGGGCGTGTTTGAGCCAGTGGGTGTTTAAAACAGCCAGATTTTGCATTCAGAGCAACCTCTCGAAACAAATAACAACTGTAAAGAACATGATAAAGCATCAAATGGAGCACAAAAGCAAGCCAAGTGCAATTGAGAGGCTCCAATGTTAGAGCTGAGGCATCCAGGCATTCAGGGTGACTGAAGATCAGGGCCAGAGTCATGTCAGACAGAGATGAGGTAATGGGTTAGCAGTGATGCATTGCTACACAGGCTTTCCCATGGCAACATGCATGAAAAAACAAACCTCCAGTCCCAAAGGGCATGCAAACAGTCAGTAAACTTAATGCAGATTAGAACATAAAGAAATGAAGGAAGCAAATGAACAAAGGGTAAGAGGAATAAAAGATGTTAAAAGCAAACAGCATGCTTTAAAGCTGTTGTGCATGTCATTGTTATCTGCGTATAAATTCCATATGCTTTTTTAGTGACTGGTAGGGTTTTCATGACTTATATTATATTAATTTGTAGGATTGGACAGGGGCTGACAAACCTAACTTAAAAATAATATACTGCAAAAGTTAAATGTACTAATATACATATATATATATTTTAATATTACAGACAAAATAACAAAACAAAGAGTCATGAAAGCTCTAGATATTAAAATGAAATTAACAAGCAGCAGAAAGGATGTGTTGAAAACAAAGAAGCCACAAACAAAAGGCACAGACATGTGGCTTTCATGGCCAAGGTCTCCAGTCACAGTGTGACATTCACTTAAATTCCATGTCTAATTTCACATGTCTTTACAAAAGCCTATGTGCTACACTAAACCTCCTCTATCAGGAGGGTCTATGTCACACAACCACACCTGCTTCTGGACTTGGACTTACTTTCTGCCTCGTGTTGAGTTATAATTCCCTCCGTATTTCTTCCGATTAAGGATGAGAGCAGCAATTTCTGGCACGTAGCGAGCAAACATGGCCTACATGCATGGAACAGAAAAAGAAAAGGGCATGCAGAGAGGGATTCTACTGCAGCCAAGGCAGCAGAGCCACCTGAAGTACTTACTTTCTGCCATTAACCGCACTATAGGAACCACCATATTTCTTGCGGTTTCCTATTAACTCTATGATTTCAGGGACGTAGCTGGCAAACATGGCCTAAGGAGAAGATAGAAGACAAAAGCAGAGGCTAAAAAAAAAAAAGGAGCGGCCGCTCTGGTCTGGGGTGGCACACGCTTACCTCTCCGAAGAGTAGTTTTGTGAGGGTAACACTAAATAAAGTGTGCATACAGCATGTGGAGCATCTAATTTGAGTTTAATACTCAATGTCACTGGGTTTTAATGATTTTATTTTAAAGGATAAAAGGGTGTAGACCTAAAAAATTACTACAAGTATGGTTTGCAAATTGTTGTAAATTTAATTGCCTATAAATGTGTAGAAAAATGTGTAGCTGGTCATCATCAGAGATATCACAGGAAAAAAAGAGATTTAAAAAAAACCCTATGTGCCATGTTTTGTCCAACAAACACTGATGATGTGGCAGGCAGATTTGAATAGTTCAGCCTAAATGTCCACAGCTGCAAAACACATTAAGACTCATTAGGGTGGTGGGAAATGAGCTGGATGTGTTTTGCATAGTTTGCAGCCACCTGTTGTGACAAACGTTCCTATGTGTCCCACATAAGGGAAAAAAAGCTCTTTTTGTCTGAGGTCTTCATACAAACTGTGTTTTACCGCAGCTTCTCTAGGGCCTGAATGCATGATGACATCTGCTGGGTCAAAGCTGACACTTCACAGCAATTCCACACTGAAGCCATTAAATGTGATGCATCTGACTGAAAGCAGAGGACAAGGCTTTGATAACTTCCAGGCATCTCTGAAACAAAGAAGGGACACATCTCCAAAGTCCATGGCAGATGGAGCTTCATCTAACCTGTGATTTAGGGATCTGTCTGATCTGCTTTATGTCTGATCACAATCTTTATATGTGACCTAACGTGCTGGAATAGAACCCATGTCTGTTCTGCACCCTGTCTGCTCTTTGGCTCTGCCTGGAGCTCAATGTCTGGTTTTATAAGAAATGCTTGAGCTAAGGAAAAGCATAAAAGTAAGAACAGTAGTATCAAAGTATGTTTTATCTGTTTTAATGTGTTAAACATAATGAAATAAAATTCACAGTGCAAATGTTTAACAGATAACACCAATGGAATGATTTAATGATGTTTTTGCATAGCCATAATAAGGATTTGGATAATATTCAGGTCAGAATTCAGGCAACTTTTAATGTTAACCTATAAAAGACTGACTTAATTCTATACCTGCTGAACCTGTCATAACAGAGTTTGAGTGGCATAATTGCTTTTAAAGCTTAGCACATGGGTATTTCATTCTAAAACAAAACTTAAGGTACTAAATAAACCATTTTATTTTATAGTAACATATATATTTTTTTTAAATATTTTAATTTTATATCACAATTATATCACTTTTTAGTGATACTTATGCAGATTGGATTTGTATTCCAAAATAAACACTTTTGGATTTATGGAATTATGTGCACTATAGAATAGTATTTTATAGTAGTTAGGTCCCAGGATGACTTTATATACACTTACTGATATATTATTCTTTACATACAATTATTGAGAAATTGACAAATTACACCTACAGCAAATGTATTCCATTCTATTCTTGTTGTCACTCCCCCTCCTCAAGGGAGGTTTTCTCTAAGATTTTGTAGTGTGCCTGTGGAATTTTTTTGCCCAATCTTGCAAAGAAGCATTTGTAAAGTCAGACTCTGATGCTGGTAAGAGGGGAATAATATAATATTTTAAGTTTAAGGAAAAAATCATAAATATATGAGATGTATCCAAATTAACAAAGGTTAAGTGCTTTTCTCAAAGACCCACTTGGGTAACTTAATTGGACCTGGGATTTGAACCCACAACTTTTAGATTGATGTGCAAAATCCTAACCATTAAGATACCAAAACCTACCAGCGAATATCTGTGATTATGGTTTGTTGTGGGTATTATATTGCATGGATATTATATTTCAATACCTGTATATTGCATATTAATGAATGGCTATTGAGATTATGTAGTATTTTAATTGAAAATTTAATGAGAATTTAATTTATGTGAATATATTTATATTAAGGTTTGCGATGGTCTGATTTTTAATTTGATACGACCTTAATAATGCTAAAGATTGAACTGTTAATGTGCGAGACGATAGGCTGCTAGTGCTGTGGTAACATTCAGAAAGAACTATGGGCCATCGGCCTGCCACTGTGTTTGTTGGAATTTGGGGAGAGTCACAGAAGGGTGGGGATCCTGAAACCGCAACAGCTTTAAGAGAATAGCAACAACATTATCAGGATTTATCATAATCATTTAACATGGTATCAAACTACAACATATTCATTATGAAATATTAATATAAAAAACTTTTTAACATACATAGCAACTCTACAGGGTACTATACTTGCAATACAAGGGGTAAGGGGTCATTTTTGATAGTGGAGGAGAGGCATCTGTAAAAACACTGTGGTACATATTTTATTATGACATCATGAGGGCTAAAGGTGGGTGACAGGAAAAGGGTTTAAATTAACAGCAGCTGTTTCCAGCTACAAAGTGGCAGGTGATGTGGTTCATGAAAGGGGTCAGACAAAGTGCAGATTATGGAAAGACATTTTACCAGACCGCCGAGAATGAAGAAGATCATGAAAAGGCGGCCGAGAGTAGTTTTCGCGCAGACATCCCCGTATCCCACCGTCGACATAGTAACCATGAGTAAGTACACACATTCCCAATATGAAAGTGGTTGAGAATTCTGGAAATTTTCCCAGGGATCCCCTGAATTTTCCACCTGCAGATTAGAGAACAAACAGCAACATTATATATAAAGCCTCAGCTTCAAACCTGATCCGTACAGCAATCTGCTGTTCCATCAGACTACAGTCGCCACTTAATGTGGGACACTTATGAGGGATTTTACATGCTTGAGAACTGAAAGAGGAACCAAAGAAGTTGACTTTACGGTAGATCAGAGTCTCTGCTGCCATCTAGTGGCACAGATGTCCTCTGGCATGTCCTGATGGGGGAATAAAAACGGTTTTATGACCTTTTTTTAGTTTTAAAAAATAAATGTGGAAAAAACGAAACAAAATTGAGTTCCTCTTTGTAATTATTTAAATTGGCTTGTTTTTACTTTGTTTCACCCACTCGTGTATCCATATTTCTTAAGGGGGCTTGAGACAGGACTCGCGTGTGTTTTTCCACTCACCAGATGAATGAATCCTGCAGCTGTGAGCCATGTGCTTATGAAGATGGAACACAGGTTTACCAGCTTGATGGAATTACTGTGAGAGACGAGAGTTACATCACACCTCTCAAAGTGAAACGCATCGCACTGGTGTACAGATAAGTCAGTCATCTATTGAGCACAACACACATGATGAGACCGGCCAGGGTTGCAACCACATCAGCTCTTGTAAGGAGCAAATACACAGTGATCATTAAAAAAAAACTGTTAATGCAAAATTCGAAATAGCCGTCTGCAGCTTAGCCTATGTTTGTTCTGCTTTATTAGCCACTCTGTTGCCAGTAACGCAGATTACAGTCACGATTTCCCAGGTAATCTTTTTCTTCTGGTTGATGAGACTGTTTCCCATTAAGTGCCATTAACTGTAGAGCTTTAAACATTTAGATATTTGTATCTGGTTCTAAACAATGTTAAATGGAAAAATCGATTTAAAAGAATAGCTATGAAAATAAAGTGGGTGAATATTAAACATGAGTAAAGAGCTGCTGCGCATTAAAGTGCAATAGAGAAAATCAGCAATGCAAGAAATTACAGCACAATTTACACCGTATAAAGGTACAATAAGGAGAATAGGGTGTTAGAATGACAGGTAGATGAGAAATGCAGGTGAAGGCAAACGAACAATAATAAAAACGGGTAGTTGTCAGAGAAGGACTGAATAAAGTGTATTTGTTTTTAATCAGGGTAAAACATGATCCAAAAGTTGTAAAAGGTTTTTGGTACCAGTAGTGTGATGAGCAATGAACTGAAAATAGAAGAAATGAATAGCTGCCTACTTATTGTGCCTTTATTGTCTTACCATTACATAATGAACAACAATGGAAAGCGATGGACTGAATGAGAGCAGGTGGTCAGCCTTACCTTGTTTTTAAGATATTCAAAAACTGTAAAATTTCTGAGAACTGTATTAATCTCAAAGCTCTTAGAAATCTCAGACCTGGAATATAAAAGAAAAGTAATGAGATTAAGCTTCAAATAACATAATTAAAAATAATTAAAAATATTAATATAAACAGATTGATTCCTTAGTAGGTATTGAACATTAAAACCTCTTTTACAGAAAAAACATCATAAGTGATATATAAATAAGAAAATCTAACAGATTAAAACCTGAGAATATTCAGATTCTGATGTTATAAATATAAATCTTCCAGTAAAAGATATTAGAGCCATTAAACCACATTACATATATTTATTATATAAATACTATAAATTGTAAACAGAAGCTGAAGAATGTGCTAAATAAAGTGGTGCTACATTATAACAAACAGATCTGGATGTTTCAGATGGCTTTTGACTTTTAATACACTTTTTTTTTTTTTTTTTTAACATAGGGCTGTAGGATTTTTTTTAAAACATTTTTTGGGTTCCTTTGGCCCAAGCATAATAACTTTATGGTCCTGGCCCTTTCTTGTCCTCATTTGAATTGCATAAAGCTAATAGAAAGATGCCTGTAAATAGGTGTCCTTTTTTACAGTTCAGTTCTAATGCCGGAAAAATAGCCGTCTTTTTTAGAATAAAAGCGTTTGGTTTTATTGCATCCACAGTGTGCATTCTATGTTATGCACACAGTACAGTGGGATTGTTTTTATTTTAAATTTAGTTCACCCCATTGGGTAAACCCAGTCCAATAGTAATTTTTCACGTGGTAGCTCGAAACTGCTCAACCCTGCCTTAAGGAAGCACACATTTTATCTGTTTTATTTTTTTTAATTAAGCAATAAACTGACATTGTGTGTAATTAAACATAAAAAATAGTGGTCCACACTAGTGGTTTGTAGTATGTTCCACACACTAACAGGTGCATATACACACACACACTCACACACAGGTATTTGGTATGGGGCACATGGTTTGGTACACATAATCACATGGAGAATACACGATACATGCATCCCACAAGAACACATGTAAGGTGGAACTAACATTCATAGGTGATTTGTACTAACGAGCCGAGTTGCACCTTAGCTGTATACACTGCAAAACCTGCCATGCTGAGCGTAGCTCAGTTTAGATTCTGTGTATGGCGAGTGGAAATGATGCACAGAAACTAGGTGATGTGCCTACTTTCTTCAAATCAACCCTAAGATTCAAAACAGCACTGGAGCACAGGTGATCGATCAAACACGGACGTTTCCTCGGCATTTTGTAACCGTTGTGGGGGTATGTTTGTTGATATTATGCTAATGCATATTGCATATTCAAATAACAAGAGGTAATAAAAAAAAACTCAAACCCAACTACTAATCTACTTTTAACACTTAATGTCTGACTGTTTAAAATAAATTGGGGGGGGGGGGGGGGGGGGGGGGGGGGGGGGGGGGGGGGGGGGGGGGGGGGGGGGGGGGGGGGGGGGGGGGGGGGGGGGGGGGGGGGGGGGGGGGGGGGGATATATATATATATATATATATATATATATATATATATATATATATATATATATATATATATATACATATATATACTTTGTCCTATATTAGGGTTGCGGGGGTGTTCCCGCACACATACACACACTATATGGGGCAATTTGGAGAACTCAATTGACTTGATCCATGTTTTTGGACTGTGGGAGGAAACTGGAGAACCCGAAGGGGGAGAACATGGAAACTCCACCCAGATGGGGATTCGAACCGGGAATCCCTAGTGCTGAGAGGCGGACGTGCTAACCACTAAGCCACCGTGCCGCCTAGCTAATATAAGCAAAACAAATTTAAATAATTATTGAAAATGCTACATATTTGCTAAGATATGAAATTACATCACATGCAATAAAGCAGTGTGTGTGTGTGTGTGTGTGTGTGTGTGTGTGTGTGTGTGTCTTAGCTGGAACAGTAAGCAGTAAGGAAAGGTTTAGGTTAATATAGACTGGACCATCACTACCTTGTCTCATGCTAATGGAACACGTGCAGAAATGAAAGCAGCTCATTGAAAGTCTGTAAGTCGCTCTGTTTCATTCACATCTGCAAGTCCAAATGGCAACAGTTGGCCATGTGACTCACTCCTTGAGTGACTGTTGCCATTTTTCAATCAAAAAGGGATGGACAATTGGTGTAAAGAGATAATGCCATGTGTGCCGTCTGGATTAGGAGTCCTTACAGAAAAGCAGATCCCTGAATGCACTGAAGCTTGGGTCATCTAACACAGCGGGGCTGGCCACGTGAGTGGAGGGCTTATACATGTGCAAGAGGCTTAAAGCACAAATTGGTTTCTTGTCCTTGTATTTTTCTCAAAGAAGCTTTTTGTCTGGCCAAGATGAGGAACATGTATACAAGCAGAGTGGGAGTAAAGCTGCATTAGTCAGAGACAAACAACAGCTGAAATGTGTATGGCGATGTTATGAAGCTTCAAGCCACCAGATGGCAGTGCTATCTTACAAGTAAATCAATGTAATAAACACAAAAATTTGTATAAGCAATTAAATCAAATGGAGAAAGATTGATAAGGTTGCATACTATATCACCTGTTTTCCAATTTTACCTCAGTAAACAATATTATAAATTTAGTTTATAATAGAGTGTATTCCAAGAGTTGAATTCTCCAAATTGCCCCAAATAAAGTGTGTTTGTGTGTGTGAGTGAGTGTGTGCTCAGCGATAGATTGGTGCCCTGTCCTGGGTGTATCTGCCCAGCGCCCGAAACTTCTCCCATGGATGGGCATGGGGAACCTTCTCGCGACCCTAATAGAGGATAAATCTGAAGATAATGAATGGATGGATGGTATTCCAACAGGTTATATCTGTAATCATATTCACATTTGAAGTTTAGGGCCCATAAGGATCCTGTTCAGGTGGTCTTACAAGGCCGATGTAGGAACAGAATTTCTAACTGTACTTGTTATGGGAAATGAAACCGTTATGCTGTGTTTATCCCACATATTTATCCTGCTTTTTCAAGAACACACAAGGAAGATTATTTGTTGTTGTTCTAAATGAAGCCTGAAATTGGATTTTAAGTAGAAAAATGTATGTGTCTAAATAAAACAACAAGAAAAAAAACAGAAAAATAAAGAAGGCAAAAAGCAAACTAGCCCTCTTGAACATCCATCCATCCATCCATTAATGCTGTATTGGGGTCGCGGGGGGATTCCCCATGCCCATCCAGGGGAGAACGTTTCGGGCACAGGGCAGATACACCCAGAACAGGGCGCCAATCTATCGCTGGTACACACTCACTTACACAATCACGCACACATACACACTCTACTATATGGGGCAATTTGGAGAACTCAATTGACTTGATCCATGTCTTTGGACTGTGGGAGGAAACCGGAGAACCCGGAGGAAACCCACGCGGACACAGGGAGAACATGGAAACTCCACCCAGATGGGGATTCGAACTGGTAATCCCTAGCGCTGAGAGGCGAACCACTCTCTAACCACTAAGTCACCGTGCCGCCCCCTCTTGAACATTTTTGTTCTAATAATAATACAATAAACATGTAATCTTTTGAAACTATTACTACTACTACACACACACACACACACAGTATTGCTATGTAGGATGTACATGGTATGCAAAACAACAAGTGTTTGATATTGCTGCAAATTTCAACCATATAATTGTTTCGCTTTCTTTCATCATCTTTAAGCCTTTGCTTGCCACAGCTCAGTGCTTTGTGCTAAATGGACTTTAGCCAGTGTGATGGATTTAGACCTTGACAACCATTAAAGATCAAAGTGGCATAATTAAGTATATTTTAACCTACATGTAGTTCATGCCTGTCAAACGTGTCTAATTATCTTTGTAGAGAAACACTACAAGAATTAACATGGAAGTTTTATATCAGGATGTGAATATGACCTCAATGTTTCATCGCATTGCGTTTAAGTTGAAGTTTATTGCCACATAAAAAACAAGACAAAAAAAGTAGGTGTAGAAATGAGACAGCAGTTTAGGTATAGACAGACCACAGTTCACTAAGAATAAAAGTGCCCTACTTTCTCCTAAGATAGTCACCTGCAGTTGTTCATTCAAATAACAGCTCAGTCCCAGGGCAGAGTAAGTCTCCCAGGGAATTCTCATTTATAACTCTGCCTGCAAACCTATTGTTCCATTTTAAACTGGGTTTCCCAGGATCAGTGCATGATGCACCTAATGTTCATCAACTTTTGATTTTATTTTAGGCGATTTATTTTGCCTGCTGTACTTAAACACAGCGGAATTCCATACATCCATTATCTTCCGCTTAACCTCTACTAGGGGCGCGGGGGGTTCCCCATGCCCATCCAGGGGAGAACATTTCGGGCGCTGGACAGATACACCCAGGACAGGGGGCCAATCTTTCGCTGGGCACACACTCACTTACACAGACAGACACTATATGGGGCAATTTGGAGAATTCAATTGACTTTGATCCATGTTTTCTTGGATTGTGGTGGGAAACCGGAGAACCTGGTGGAAACCTACACGGACACGGGGAGAACATGGAAACTCCACCCATATTGCGACTCGAACCAGGAATCCCTAGTGCTGAGAGACGAATGTGCTAACCACTAAGCTATTGTGCCACTCTCACAGAGGAATTGTTTCTCCATAATAAACCTGTCTGTGCAGTGCAACACACATATATACACACACACTGGTGAAGTGCTGAGCGGTGCCCTGAGCGATGGGCAGCCTTGTATATGGTGCTCGGGGAGCAATTGGGATTGAGTGCTCAAGGGCACGTCAACCATAGTACTAGGTGGGACAGGGAATCAAACCTGGTTCCTTAACCACAAGCCCATGACTACCCATATTGCCCATACGTTAAAGCACACTAAGCATATTCATTTCATTATCTGTACGTGTTTAAGCGTCTCTGCTCTGCTCCAGCAAGAATGCAAAACTTAATCGGGATCTTTCTAATAAGTAAAGAGGTTCTAGTACTTCCTCATTTTATTCCTTCAAGACCTACTCCAACCTGATCATTTCTTTTCTGCAGAGGTGGAAGAATGCCCTGTCACTTTGAATAAGCAACATAAAGTAAATGTTGCTCCAGGCTCTAATGCTGATGGCTCAAGATAGTGGGAGAGAAGATTTGGGGGCAGAAAAAGAGGTGTATAGAGACTTACCAAGCCAGCTCCTGTTTAAATACACGGACACAAATACTGGTGGCACAGTAAAGAAATCCACCACCGAGTTTACTTCCAGCCAAAACCACAGCTTATCGTTTGCTGCAATAAACTGTGGGCACAAGATCGAAATATTAACATTAAGAATAAACCCCACTTGAGCTAGTTTTATTGTTCATGCTAATGAGAAAAAGTACTTACACGCAGACCGAAGTAAAGCAAGAAGAACACGTTGAATGCCATGTCGATTTGTAGTGTGAAGTCTTTATAAAAATTCTGACAGGATTCTATAGGACTGAGAACAGAGAACAGGTTTAATGTGTGAAGCATCATCAGGATTTTATGTTGCTAAAAATTGGGCTAACTAACACAAAAGCTACAAAGAAAACACATATAGCAATCAGTCCAGAATTTAAATGTAAGGATTAAGTTAAATTCCAATGGATTTCAATTAAGGTAAAATGCACTTTCATAAACAACCATTAGCTCCAGCAGTGAGGTTAATTATGTGGTGCCCTTTTAGAGCCATTTACATTGATTTGACACCATGTCTTAATTATCCATTAACTGTTAAACCTTGGAATTAAAATGACTCAAATTTAAACAGCAAAGGCACATATTAAATGCTTATGTAAAGAGAGCTTTTGTTTACTGAACATGTTTCATTGTCCTATGTCTCAACGGTTTCAGTGTAAACGGCATGCACTTTATTCAAAATATTTGAAACAATCCTCAGATATAATCATTTACAATACAAGGGCAGGTGATCGTTTTGGTCCTTTGGGTACCCTCCTGCAGGATGGCGCATTTGGTACAGGCTGCAGGAGCCCTCAGGCACAGTTCTGCTCTCAAATTACAATACTGTGACATGCTGCACTTCAACCTGGATGTAAAGCATTATCAGAGCAACCAATAACAAAAAACAGAATTTGTTTAAGTAGTACAATAAGTAAGTACAATATCTTTACAGCTTTATTAACCAAGGTACAGCTATTAGCATAGGACTAAATGATCACTAAATAGATCAGGGATATACAAAGCAGGAAAGGTCTTGATAAATGTTAATGTAAATATGCCACAGACATAGTAATATCTTTACCATGGTGAAATACCTTTGACACACCATGCAGTCATGAATTCAATAGGCAGGAAAAAGGCCAGACAAAGAGCTTATGTCTGATGCATCCCTTATTTCTGCCATGGGATGAGAAGCCTGAACTCTCAGGTGCAAAAGGGACAATTTGTCTTCCAGGGGCTATAAATAGAGACGGGCTGCTCAAGCAGGTCAAGCAGAGAATGCTGAGGAACCAGGCAGCTGCAAAACTGGACCTTGCAGCTTGTAAAGCTTAAAATGTACACTAGGGGGCCTCACTAGTCTGCTTGAAAGGCAATCTCAAATTTATTTTCAATCCTGGTTCCTTTGCTAGCATCATCTTCAATATAGCAGCTTTGTTAAATCATTACTATCTGCAGACAAATCACAAATAATAAAACAATTTCTTTGGTTAACCAGTCTGTTTGCTACAATTTGCTTACTAAATTAAGTTACCAATTAATTAACTTTGCAAATATGTAATAAGAAGAAGCAAAACAGTCATGCAACATCTAATTTTAATTTTTTTTAATAACCACCAGGATGTAAAAGTCTTTATTGACAGTACTGAGAACAGACACATTGGTGTTTGGTTTGTTTAATTAGAAAGATGTGAAGCAGGGGTAAAATAAAAATGTATATATATTTAAATGAATCTTTAAGTTGTGCAGCACGGTGGCTTAGTGATTAGCACGTTCGCCTCTTAAAACTGGGGATCCAGGTTCAAGTTCCAATTTGGTTAGCATTTCCATGTGGGTTTCCTCCGGTCTCACCGGTTTCCTTCCACAGTCCAAAAACTTGGAATAAAGGTAAATTAAATGGTCTAAATTGCCCCTATCTAGTGTGTCTGTGAATGTTTGCTCAGCGATATATTGGTGCCCTGTCCTGGGTGTATCTGTATATTTTAGTTCCATTGGGGCATTGTTTAACATTCTTTGGTCACATTAAAAAAAAAAGTTTAATTCCTCAGCAGGGCAAATGAGGACCAAAAAAAATTGTGTAGATATTGCCATTTGTATAACATGTCATTTAGCAGATGCTTTTATCCAAAGCAAAATACCCATATCCCAACTTGATGGTTGGGGTCACAACACAGAGTTGGCCACATTCCTGTGGAGGATTACTCCAAAAATTCAAAGAAATAGGCAATATATTTATTTGCAAATATATTAAGTCCAATTAGTCCAATTATAAATTGTCATATAGAGAAAACAAACACATAGAAAAAGGCCTGGACACTTCCAATTTTAAGAAATCAAAACACATGTTGGATAACAAATGTTTGCATCCTTTGCTGCATTTGCTTTTAAGCATTTTAATAGTATGCATTTTTTATATTCTAATATCAGTTCTAAAATATTTAGCATTTACAATGAATAGCAAGAAAGCCTAAGTCCGAAAGGATAACAGGACCAGATTAATAAAGTCAGAGAAATTTGGGTCAAGACACCATTTTCTAAAATAAGAGCAATTTAGCACCTGCATGACCACTAGACAAATACAACCTCAGTTAAGTCCCTAAAAATAGCCAGACCGAGTTAAATCTCCCTTAAGCATGTCCTGTATGTGGTTCACGTAATAGATTAAGCTTACAAAGCATAGTTTCTGTGACTTACTAAATGAAATACATACTGTAGAAAAGGTTTTAAGTAACAGAGGATAAAGTACAGGATTCTGAGGAAATATTACAAAGAACAGCAGTCAAAATATTTCATTCTCTACATTCATCCTGTTGGAGGACAGACAACCTTATTACTGAAATTAATTTAAAAAATCCTGTTGGGAAATTATACAGAAGAGCCGAAGTAAACGCCATGTATTATCTTACTATTGACTGAGGCTTTTAGTATATGAGCGTGGACTTCAGTATCTATTCACCGTTTAACTCTTGGCAGACAATGAAAGACTGGCTTATATTACTAGGACTCAAATGGTAAAAATCTGCTGCTACAGAGAGCCTTTCTGAGTCAGGACTTTTCATCTCCCCTTAGAAAATTTGATGTAACCTCATTTTTTAGACACAGACCTATATTCACTGTGGTATAGTATTTATAAAAGCAAAAACATGATGGTTATTTTAAAAAAGAGGTAATAGGAGATTCCAACTACTTTGTAGTCATGGAATGACACTTGACTATTAAAGTCTTGTTTAAACCACTTGAAAGCATGACTCAGGTCCAAATCATGACCAGACTCAATTTCAAGCTAGCACTGCAGTTTGTTTAAACCACTTGAAAGCATGACTCAGGTCCAAATCATGACCAGACTCAATTTCAAGCTAGCACTGCAGTTTCAGGAGCTTCTGCAAACAAAGACAGAAGATCAGTAGGTGCTGCCAAGTCTGATCTAAGTGATGAGTACTTTAGCCGACTCTGAATTCGGCAGTTGAAGAAGCCCCTACTCCATTAAGGGTAGGATCAAAGGATGACAGTGAAAGTGTTTCAGAAACCTGTGGTTGTCTGAATAGCAGAAGAGTCACCCAGCTACTGACACTATTGGCTGTACAAGTCTCATCAGATACATAAAGTGTTTGCAAGTGGTGGATGAAAAGTAAGTGATAAGTACATTTAAACCTTTACTTATGGCCCATAAATAATTAATTATTTATTTATTTTTACAGCTGAACAGAATAACAAAAATAAGCTTCACAGTATTTTAAAAGATTTTAACAGTTGGATTACTGGGATATGATATATAAGTGTAATTTATTATCAATAGCAACAGTCTCCTGATCACTGTAAGTGCTCTTTATTCTGGTTACTTTAGCCAATATTTTCCACAAAATTTTTATATTTCACAAAATGTAACGATTGTAGTTTCGCTGTTCCACTACAATTTAGAAAATATTATTTTAGTGATGTTAGAATGTGGTTTGTAAGAAATTGGAAAAACAATCAAACCTTACTGGGCTGCTTGGAACCAAAAATATCTGGCAAATTACAGACACAGCACCATTTTAGCTTTTGACCATGTCTCTTCCTCATTCATCTGTTTTCTGATTTTGTTTATTCACTGTTGCATTAAAGCCCCTCTCAGCTGTTATTAGACTAATAATGTTACTATTACTTGGCTATTTAATAAGCAGTATACACTCTACACACCCTTTATGAGGCTTCTGATGATGAAACAGCATATGATATGATGTATATAGAAGCCTTACAGCTGTTGTAGTCAAGTTATGCTATGGTATATCAGTATATGTACGGTATATCAGTATAAAACTTAAATTCCAAAACTTCACGATTTCACTCAAATGTTCCATATTTATTTCATATTGCAGTATTCCAAATTCAGGTTAAATGTACAAGATTAAAAATTTGTATCGTAAGTCTTAACATTTAAAAAGCCTAAAAGCTATACATTTTAAAATTACAAATATGATGAATGCGGTGTTGTTATAATGCATCGAGTGTACTGATGCACAAACCAACACACACATCACAAAATCAACAGTTGAACTACAGATAGACCTATGCAATTTGCATAGCAACTATATATAAACTCTGCCACTGTGAGTGTATATGTTTCCTAATAATATTGTATTTTGTTTACAACTTATAAATAAAGAAAAGTGGGCCAAAACCTTCTAATAACACATAAAATAAGATAAGTAATCAAAATCTTTTTCAAAAATTATGTCAGGCATCATCCATGCATATATAGAAGGTCACTAGTTGGCCACCAGAGAAGGCTATCTAAGCACTGAGCCATCTAATGTAGACGCCTGAGAGACCAATGTGACCAGTGGAGTATGGATAACTGTGCATCTTTACAATGGCATAGAAACTGGTACTGCATTTTACCCTTCATTGGATCCTTGCTTACCTTAGGCAACCCGAATAAAAAAAAATCTAAAAATCTGAAAGTTAAGATGTTTTTGATGGCCTTTTTAATGGACCATTACGTTATGTACTTCAGCGCCGACAGCAAATTGCATGCATCCTGTTTCACTCTAAATTAAAGAAATTGTTGGGAGATTTTATTTCATCTTAGAAATACAGATATAAATAAAGTATCGATCCACATCACCCGGTTTTGCCTGCCATACTGCATACTTTCATAATCTATTGAAAGGGTCACTATTTTGTCCTGACAATAAAGCCCATTATAAAATATGTTGACTACATACAGTAGAATGTACATTTCAAATGTGTAAATATTTCAATAAACAATGCAAATAAAATCAAACTTTTTTTTAACATCACATTGTTTGAATATTGACCATATAAATTCATTCATTCATTATCTCCTGGGGGGGGGGGGGGGGGGGGGGGGGGGGGGGGGGGGGGGGGGGGGGGGGGGGGGGGGGGGGGGGGGGGGGGGGGGGGGGGGGGGGGGGGGGGGGGGGGGGAGGGGAGAACGTCTCGGGCGCTGGGCAGACAGACCCAGGACAGGGCGCCAATCCATCGCTGGGCACACACTCACTCACACAGACACACTCTACATGGGGCAATTTGGAGAATTCAATTAACTTGATCCATGTTTTTGGACTGTGGGAGGAAACCGGAGAACCCGGAGGAAACCCACGCAGACACGGGGAGAACATGGAAACTCCACCCAGATGGGGATTCGAACCGGGAATCCCTAGCGCTGAGAGTCGAACGTGCTAACCACTAAGCCACCGTGCCGCCGACTATATAAATAATATTGATATTTTAATTATAACTTATTACAAATTTCTGAGTGAGTTTGTGGAAATGTATCCAGTGCATTTGTAACATTAGACACAATTTGTACAAGGAGACCTGGTTTACCATGTCCATATAAGTTCATCTCAGAGGGTTGAGGTCAGAGCTCTGTGTGCACCAGTCGTTATTCCACACCAAACTCATGGTTTGGACAAACCATGACAAACCAAAACTTGTCTTTTTAGACCTTGGTTGTGCAGTGGAGCAAAATCATACTGCAAACATACCCACATAGATAAAAACATATAGTTTTCCAACATATATCGCTAAGTGCTTGATTTTCATCTACTCCTGCAATCAGACTGAATAAAATAAAATCATGAGATTTACCCTAATAATTAAATTAAGCAATAAAAAACCTAGATTTTTTACTCACTGTTATGTTAAAGCTGTGACTCACAGTGTTTTTACCTGTGCAGCAGAGGGCTGTGTTTTTTCCTCGAGAACTCGAGTGTGCTATGCAGTATTTTTGGTCCAAAGAAAATGCAGGCTTGTCTTCTCTGTATATCAAGCCGATCACTATATGACATCAGAATATTCCTTGCAAATAAATTCAGTGAGGCACTTTTTAAAAAGAAGCTTTTTTTCTTAACACCTTGATATATAGGCCAACTTTGTGTAGTTTGTGAGAAAGTTGCCACATGAGCACAACAAACAACCTCAAAAGCAAAAACTTTTCTTCAAAGTTGTCCCTGGTCTCTTAGTAGCTTCACAGATCAATGTTCTTCTCACAGAATGTGTAGTCACAAAGGATGGCTCAATCCATGCAAGGTGGTAGAGATGACACACCCTTTCTGATTCTTAATAATGCTCTGAACACTACAGAAAATAAAGTTAAAAACCTGTGACTTCCACATCTATAACAGAACCTTTTTTTTTGTTATGTATGCACTACTGATATAGGGTTTTTTAGAACATGTTTATTACAGCATGTTTTACATCAGATCCAGGTTCAAATCTCGATCTGGATGGACTGTTCTACCCATGTGCGCATGGATTTTCCTCCCACATATGAAAAAACGTGGATTGAAGGTGAACTAGCTGCTCTAAATCTGGATTGCCCCAATAGTGTGTGTGTGTCTGTGTCTGTGTTAGTGAGCGTGCGCCCAGTGATGGATTGGTGCCCTGTCCTAGGTGAAGCATCCAAATGCCCTGGATGGGCATTGGAAAGTCATGAAGCCACTTCCTTTTTTTATTACATGACTCATTTACCATGACAATATTTATATATATAACTTATAATAAGCATCATAACATTTTACTTCTGGTCAAAGTTTCATAAATTGTAACACAAGATCTTGTCCAAATTCAGTATTCTGACAATACTAATTTAATAATGATTACTCAGAAGCACTTCCTGAACGGCCACAAACTGAACCAGATGTATATTAGAAAGGCAAAAGATATTAATGTATAACATGGTTAATCAGTTAACATATGTAAATGAATTATTTGTATTGCCGAGCAACACCAGAAGAGAATACTCAGAAGCCAAAATATTTAACTAGTAAAACTAGTTGTATGTAACTAGTATATAAGTTTATAGTAGTCACAGGTCAGTTTAAGTCATGTAAATAAAATAAAATGGCTGTTTAATTCATTCTATTTTTACTTTGGAAAGAGGGTACCACCCCCCTCCCATAAGTTTTAGTTTTGAAGTTAAAGGTAGCATGTGTTTAAAACACTAAGGTCCAGGGTAATCCTCATTAGTGATTTGTGTTGCATCAGTCAAAATAGATATTATCTTCTTTTGTGACAAAAATATGCACAAGAAATAGTCCGGATAATATGAATCCAAATATGTTTTAGCATTCTGCAGCTAACTTTTTACAAGTATGAGTCATGCCAAAAACCAAGGCCAATTAAACATCATCAGCACAGATGGCAAGGATGGTTAAAAGGTGTGTGTTTTTTGTACACATATCCTTGTAGCAAATAAACACTAGGGAAAAGAATTTTGGCTACATAAGTGTGAAAAGTATCATGCAGGCGTAATTATATATCCTTACACAGTTAAGATTATTAAAAGCAGGTCTCAGTATCCTGCACTGCTGCCTGATTTGAAGCTGACCCAGGTGAGAGATTAAGGAAAATCATGTGGAGCGTCCTAGTTCCTTCCTTAGACATAATGAGATTGGGGGGGACCCCTGACAATCTTCTTCCACTTCTATGATGAGTGTTTTCATATTACTTTATAATTCATTTCCTTTTTAGACCATGGACAGCCACATCAAAACCCAACATTATTCGATTAAAGGAACACACTCTCTGTATAGTAAACAATGGAATTTAAACAGAGCCCATGAAGGCAGTAAAACAAGGAACATTGAAAAATCTTAAGCAGTTTAAAAATCTAAATCGACAATATTAAATATACAATAAATTATTTTGTTAACAAAACTAATACTTATTGTCAGTATGGAAGTTTGAAAGAGGACAGTATCACCTGAATGTGTTTTCAGTACACTGATACGAATTCGGCGGCATGGTGGCTTAGTGGTTAGCACGTTCGCCTCTCAGCGCTAGGGATTCCAGGTTCGAATCCCTATCTGGGTGGAGTTTCCATGTTCTCTCCGTGTCTGCGTGGGTTTCCTCCGGGTTCTCCGGTTTCCTCCCACAGTCCAAAAACATGGATCAAGTTAATTGAATTCTCAAAATTGCCCTATTTAGAGTGTGTCTGTGTGAGTGAGTGTTTGCCCAGCGATGGATTGGAGCCCTGTCCTGGGTCTATCTGCCCAGCGCCCGAGACGTTCTCCCCTGGATGGGCATGGGGACCCCCACCGCGACCCTAATAGAGGATAAGCTGGAGATAATGAATGAATGAATGAATGATAGGAATTCCCGAAGAAATACTACTCTGCTGATGATACTCTAAGATAATTCTTAAAGTAGCTTTAGGAAAGAAAAAAAAAGATCTTGACCATGGTATACTGATTTCCTTTTGCTTTGTCAAAGCCCATTTGATAAAAAGTGTATCAGAATACAAAAAAGTTTAAAGTCTGTCATTTTAAAATTTGGCCAATTTCTGACATTTGTGATATATGTATTTTTTTTTATTTTTTTTTTATTAATAATAGGTGTAAACCTGGTGAGGTCAGCATGATCACCTATACACACATGAATTAATTATGGTTAAACACATAGCCATGACTGATTATATTTCCCTTAAAAAACCTCCATTTTGTTTATTTTGTCACACACACACACACACACACACACACACACACACACAAACATGCATGCACACACAACTAATGTTAGTTTAATAGAAAAAAACTATTTGGAAATATCCTGTCAGTACTGCTACACTGAAATGAAATCCATCTGTGTCTATGTAAGGATTTAACATTAGATTTTTGATGTATTAAATTTGAACTGAATATCTAATTATAGTGCAAATGTTCAGATAGTGATATAATATTTTTGAAACTTTACCTTTAGGCTCCCTATAAAGAGGTTTCATCAGCCAAAAAAAAGCAATATAGCTGACTTTAAGTGTATTTTGCCTAAAAGGCAGAATGTTTTGCATTTGTAAGGTGAGCATTTTTATAAAAGATAAGAAATGCATCTCACCTTTTGTGATAGGTTTGTTATGGAGGCAATTGTGGCTTTCAATCACATAACGATATATTTAGATTTTCCATACTGTCTATATAATTTGGATAAAGTTAATAAGGTTCTCTCAGCATCAGTCTAACACATTTTGTAAGGTCATTCAACACACCAATGTTTTTCCTGTTGGACTGTAAGTCTGCCGCTTAAAAACTTTCAATTTTACAATAACCTATTGCTCCTTACAGAAAGTACATCAGATTAATTAATACTCAAATACAAAAAAATTGAGAGATGGCTACATTATAAGAGACAACTAATGTCAGTACCATCATCTATAATGTGTAATGTGAAAAAAGATAAAGTGAAAAGAAAATAACCCCTGCAACAATTTTGAAACACAGTGTAATCTATGCAACAATGAATTACTGAAGTTCTGAAAGTCAAAGGTAAAGGACAGTACCAACTTGTGGTCTCTAATAAACTGGCCTTTTATTGTATTGATAATAAACACTGAAGAAATTGGGGATTTTAAACAAGGGCTTAATGATTGGCAAATAAACTGCTTTACAACCAGATACAAGTGTATTAATGCGCAAGAAATGTCTGAAATGTATTAAATTTGGTCTGAGCCTAAATGGCATGATAACAGACATGTGACCACTCTATTTAACTAACAGTTAGTTAGTTTGTTTCGCAGTATTTTCTTTTTTTAATGTGTTTTATAATTGAAGTCATCTTAAAGAGTTTGTTTAATTATCTTAAAACTCTAGACATAATATACAGGAAAAAAACTGTGAAAGAATAATATATACCAAACTGCTGGTAAGACTTTAACTTTGAATTATTATTGTGTCAAAAGTAAACTTCCTCACTATAGGAATAATGACAGAAATCACAGACAAGAGGAGATGAAAGTTTGGTTTGTAAACAATGCTACCTGGTTGCCCTGGAAACTGCTGGGCTACAGTAAAGTGACTGTTCCTGGGAATCATAGGAGTCAGAGGCAGGCACCAGGGATTCTCCATCTTGTAACCATAGAAACTGACTCACCCTGTTTTCGTTGACAATATCATGGCACAACAAGGCTGGGTATAATTCGTAATATCCTCAGAACAAAGGTGTTACATTCTTAATGGTACCTTCGGCATTAAAGATAATTGGTGGCTCATTATACAGTTAGCTGCATGCGAAAATAACAGCCTGGCAAAGATGGATGAGCCCACCTGTGCTCTGTACTGGCATAATATGTGGGTAGAATCCCATAACAATAATTGTATTATTATTCATAAGACATTTTCAGGAA
Source organism: Corydoras maculifer (assembly GCA_019802435.1). Lineage (NCBI taxonomy): Eukaryota > Metazoa > Chordata > Actinopteri > Siluriformes > Callichthyidae > Corydoras > Corydoras maculifer. Next base: position 1,370,455 of record JAFMOD010000419.1, on the reverse strand, counting down.
AGATGAAATGTCCCCAATATCTGAAGCAAGAAAAATATCCTTAGCTATCTGGTAAACAAGTACAGGGGTGTTGACCTGACCTACACAAATACTTTCATTTCATTTTAAATAGGAATTTAATTCATTCTGCATCATGAACTAAAACAATCACATTCAATTCAAGCTAGAACACATATTACTCACTCAGATGAGTCTATGAAGTATATTCCAAGAGCTCCAATACTGAGAGCAAAGACTAATACCACCTAGGAAAAAAAAACAGGAAAAATAATCATTAGTCAGAGTTTCTTCTGTATTATTTAACAGACCAGGTGCAAACATAAGCATTCATTTGTACACAACTAACACATAAGCAACAGAATATCTAATATTTCATGAGGTTTTTATTCACAAATACAGTATACTCATTGGTAACTAATATCCACCTTAAATACAAAAAACACGAAACCTTAAGACTAAATTGAAATGAAAAAGGTAATAACCAGCAAGGACATCTAGTTAACTAATAACAAACATGCACCCTTTAACCTAACTTGAATTGGGTTTTATTATATGTATTTTATTTCTGTAATGTTTAGCTGAGAGTATTACAGTGTACAGTTCAATAACGCCATGATATATGAACACTAGCATTTCAACAAGGTCCTGCATTTGTTGGTTTAATTTGTTTTTGTTGTTGTAGTACTAAATGTTTGGAACAAGATTCTTTGCATACTGCTCTTACTTTTATAAGATACTTAGCAGCTATACACAATTTGTTTAACTATTAATAAACCAAGTGTTCATTCACAGCTTAATGAGTCCACACAATTCTCAAGTTCTTTGCATAATTTAAATAAATAAAACAACTTATTATGTAGGTCCAAATCTGGATATAGACAACATAGGCATCAAATTAAGTTATTATTATTTGGGGCTTGGAGGTGTTACTAAAATACATTCACATGTTGCAGGGCCTTCCATATATATTCATCCATTATCTTCCGCTTAATTCTTTACTTCTTCATAACTACTGACTTGTGGTGTTCTCATTTGTAAGTCGCTTTGGATAAAAGCATCTGCTAAATGACTAAATGTAAATGTACTAGGGTCGCGAGGGTGTTCCCCATGTCCATCCAGGGGAGAATGTTTTGGGCACTGGGCAGATACACCGAGGACAGGGCGCCAATCTATCGCTGAGCACACACTCATTCACACAGACACACACAAACACAGTCTATATGACACGGGGAGAACATGAAAACCCAGATTGGAATTCGAACCGGAAATCCCTAGTGCTGAGAGGCATTAGGGGTTAGCTTTGTGCTAAACACTAAGCCACCGTGCTGCCCAGACATATATAAGAAATGTAAAAATGTTTGAAACATAACAGAAAAAAATTATTTGTTAAAATCTGTGATATTTAGTTTGGTTGCTTTCTTATTTGATTTCACTAAATGTTCCCATAAAAATAGCTGATATTTAACAGAGATCAAAGAAATTTTCACATTTTGGCTATTAATGAATATATTGTTTAGATTTTCATTCATTATTTTACTTTGATGTAAGCTTTTTATTATTTTTTTTTAAATGTATCACATTACCACTGTACTACTACTATACTGTTTGGCCAGTTTAAAATTGGTCATTTGATGAATTTCGGTGCATCTTGAGGTCTCGGGGCTGAATCTAGCCTGGGGCACCAAATATGCTAGAGCTGCACTAAACTAATTAATTCAATTCCGAAATTCAATTTTAAAATCGACGAAAACACCCGACCTTTAAAGAAGTCAATAAACAAGAGGTAATTCTCCAGGCGTGTACAGATGGTTTTAATCAATACAGGTACTAGCCATGGCTTAGCTTAGGTTTGCCAATTTTTCAATAATGTATAAAAAATGACCATGTTTAAAAATTGAGTGCATATAATTTCATTCTGTATTTACATTTTAAACACTAACTAGCACAAAGACAACATATAAGTAAAACTTATACTGTCAAAACCTATTGATGGCTTTAAATTGCATACCTGTTAAAATGACTCAGTTTGTCAATTGGCAACAGTCCAGTAACATGATATAACAAGAAGGATCCCATTCAATTTTAAAAGTGATATACAATTTCAAAATATGTTTACTCAAATTCAAAACTCAAAAAAAAAAGTAGGGATTTAATCATATTATTATCATGCACTGTTTAAAGAAACTCATATTCTCAACATCAGGGGCCATTCCAGCGCTGGGCTACTTTACAACTTAATGGATGTCTTTGAATTTTATTAAAAATAGAAATATATATATATATATATATATATATATATATATATATATATATATATATATATATATATATATATATATATATATATATATTTATATATTTTTTGTGTGTGTGTGTGTGTGGATTCTCAGAGGCTATGGATTCTGGTGAAATGATGTTAGCGGAGACAAAATTACAGCAACACTGTTCTTATTGCTGTTATTGATTAATGCTCAATCATGATTCTAAACAAAGACTTGAATCAGGGAAGTCTGATTAATGAGCCAGTGAAAGTTATTGCCCTAATGTTGGCAGGTCCACACACGTATAAACTAAAAGTGCTGAGGGAACACAACAGCACGATTCTTACATGTGAATGACTATGCTGTTGTAAAGTCAAGAAAACAGATTTCCAGTACTAAGCAACTTAAACCTGCATCTGGAAAGAGATTGACCCAGTAGAGGGGTGCAGATGCATCCCAGACCTTTACGGGTCAAATCATTTAATCTTTTTTGAGGTACTTCCTGTGTGATGGACACTCTCCCTGATCAAGTGAAATAGAAACTACCACTATCAAATGGCTGCTATGCTACAGGACATAACACCCTGACTACACACACACACACACACACACACACACACACCTATTTACCCAATGTGTATCTGTTAAAAGTAGGCACTCTACAGTAACCTGATTCAGGACATATAATGAGAACAACACTGATGTGCTAAGTAGCATGTGTGGAAGGATTTGCTGACAACTTTGTTTACTAACCCTGTCTGAGCAGTTATGAGTTATTTAATTGAAAGAGGGTTATGAGTTATATCACAATACAAAAGTATATCTAGAATTGTGTACCAATAAGTAAAAGCTACATTTTGAAATAAGTTAAACAAAACAACAACAAAACAAAAAAGTGTAATTATATTTGAGTTTTTTTTTAAATCTACATTACAAATGCACTGTATTTAAATAATGAGATCTATTGTTTAGAAAAATGTACAAAAAAATCAACAAATAAATTATTGGAACTTATGTTTTACTTAAAGCATGTATGTCATGCAGTTCCAAGCACAGGAAACCAAAATCTTATCTAAAACTGGAGATCAATCAAGATCTGCCACATGGCAAGTTTGAGTTACATGTAATGGAAAAGGTCCTGCTCCGTGGTCAAAGGTGAGATTGAAAGAGTTTAAAAGGCAAAAAGCTTTATTCATTCTGTGGGTGCCTCAAACATTTAAAAACCACATCACTTTTGTTCGGTGGGTACAGGTTTATAACAATGTAAAGCTGCTTTGAGACAATGAGCTATCATAAAGGGTGTTATATACAAACAAATACAGCTGAACCTGGGGATCTACTTAAATGTATGGGTGTTTTGAGCATGTTAAGTTGTTTTAAATACAAAATATAGGTAATTCCAACAAGTTGACAAAAAGTGCTCTAACGTTAATTCTAATTATTATAAAGCACAAATATATACAGTTTAGTTTTTTAAATATTTTCTTGTGTGTCTGCCCATCACAACAGAAAGAGGTTTATTTAATTTAATTTAATTTAATTTAAATCATATATAATTTGGTTCAGTTTTTCAGGTGTATTTGTTTAAAACCCTTCTTCTTAACTGGGCTTGGGACCAGCTCTAAAAGTGTAATGACATGTACACCTCCAATGGCTGGGCAATTTAGTATCTTCAGTTTACCTATCTGCATATGGCTGGAAACCAGAGATCCTGAAGGAAACCCACACAGGTATGAGAAAACATTCTGACTCCATACAGAAATAAAATCTAGGACCCTCTAGCACTAAGCTTTCATTTCCTCATATACAATTAATGGTCACTTTATTAAAAAATGGACACTTTATTAAAAACACCTCCTTGTTTCTGCAGTCACTGTTAATCTTATTAGCTTTGCTTAGTATATAGATGCATTTTGCAACTTTATAACACAGTTATGCTCTAATACTTCACCCGCTTACAAGATGCTGGTGGCAGAAGACTTTGGTTGCTGGATTACATAGTACACCACCATCACATCCTGACTATAAAAGAAAAGCATTAAGGTAACTAACAAAGTATGCAGAGGGACACGTTATTTACAGTCTATAGTTACAGAACTACAGCTACAGTGGGTTGCAAAAGTATTCATACCCCTTGAACTTTTCCATATTTTGTCACATTACAACCACAAACATAAATATATTTCACTGGAATTTAATGTGAAAGACCAACACAAAGTGGTATACAATTGTGAAGTGGAATGAAAGTTATACATGAATCAACAATTTTTTTACAAATAAAAAACTGAAAAGTGCGATGTGCAAAATTATTCAGCCC
>JAFMOD010000419.1:1342399-1361710 GCA_019802435.1 Corydoras maculifer | reverse complement strand
ATATATATATATATATATATATATATATATATATATATATATATATATATATATATATATATATATACTGTACACACACACACACTCTGTGAGAGTGCACCGTTTGCAGATAAAACTGGTAAATAATTCACCACATGATTTAATTAGAAAATGTCACCTGCTGGACACTGGCTGCCAATTTGCCTCTCTGCAGGAAGTATGTAACTGATTTTCAGCTTTAAATTATTACCTCAAACACATCTATGTACCTGCATACTGAAATACTCAATATGGAAATACATTACAGACTCGTACAAAAACATTCCTGGTAAAGGTCTGTTATATTAATTTGCAAAAAAATGAGATGTGGGGAAATGCATGGTGGCTTGGTGGTTAGCATGTTCGCCTCTCAGCGCTGGGGATCCAGGTTCGAATCGCAATCTAGGAGGAGTTTCCATGTTCTCCCTGTGTTTGCCTGGGTTTTCGCTGGGTTCTCTGGTGTCCTCTAACAATACAAAAACATGAATTCAAAAAAAATTGAATGCACTAAATTGCCCCATATATTGTGTGAGTAAGTGTGTGCCAAGCGATAAATGGGCGCCCTGTTCTGGGTGTATCTGCCCAGCGCCCAAAATGTTCTTCCTTGGATGGGCATTGAAAAACCCCACCCCCACGACCCTAGTAGAGGATTAAGTGGAAGCTAATGAATGAATGAATGTGGGGAATTTTTTTTATTAATGTGCAATTTTTGTTACTTTTGAGATGTGCCGTTAACCTGTCCAGGGTGTTTCTCCTGCGTTCCTGGGGTAGACTCCAGAACCCGCCAATATTCTCATAAATATTTCAGAAATGTAATAAAAGACAAAATGTAACCTCAAAAAAATCTTGCATTTAAACACAATATGTTTCCTACAGACAATGTATTGCCATTCATTATCTTCCACTGAATAAGGGTCGCAGGGGGTTTTCCATGCCCATCAAGGGGAGAATGTTTGGGCTGCTGGGCAGATATACCCAGGACAGGGTGCCAGTCTATCACTGGGCAAACACTTACACTCACACTTACACAAACACTATATAGAGACAATTTAGATTGGGGCAGCCAATTTATCTTGAATCCATGTCTTTGGATGGTGGAAGGAAACTGGAGAACTCCCGCAGACGCAGGGAGAAAATGGACATACGGAACACCCAGATCGAGAGCTGAGGCAAATGTTCTAAACACAATGCCACCTTGTATCACCTTAATGAGACTGATATCAACAAAATAAAATTTAGAAATTAGATTATTAGGATGGTATGAACACCAAAAATGACAGTAGTCTAAACAATATTACTCCTTAATACCATAGGAAAGCACACCAATTGAGGAAACCACACAATACAAAGACACAATAAGGTTCTTATTTAATTGAATAGTAACTGAATTAAACAAAACAAACCACACTGGTTTGAATACCTGATTCACTATATTCATTCATTCATTCATTCATTCATTCATTATCTCCCGCTTATCCTCTATTAGGGTCGCGGTGGGGTTCCCCATGCCCATCCAGGGGAGAACGTCTCGGGCGCTGGGCAGATAGACCCAGGACAGGGCGCCAATCCATCGCTGGGCACACACTCACTTACATACACACACTCTATATGGGGCAATTTTTGAGAATTCAATTAACTTGATCCATGTTTTTGGACTGTGGGAGGAAACCGGAGAACCCGGAGGAAACCCACGCAGACACGGGGAGAACATGGAAACTCCACCCAGATGGGGATTCAAACCGGGAATCCCTAGCGCTGAGAGGCGAATGTGCTAACCACTAAGCCACCGTGCCGCCCTGATTCACTATAATTATCAGAAATAGGAAGTTTAAGATACAGTTTCAATAAAATAAGCAGTTTCAGTTTGTTTGCCACCCTGGGTGAATCCTCTCAACACCCCTATACAAAAACAGGCATCCCCAGAACAAATATTGTGTCCTCTGCCTGACAGTCAGCACACAAAAGCATCATTCTGCACTTTATGTTATGAAATAATAACAACAATAAAAATGGAACGCGCCCACACGACAACAGATGTGGATGAATAGAAATTAGAGCAAATGCTCAAAGCTATATTTATTGGACTACTTCTCTAGAACACCCTCAGCCCTAACACATACTATATGGTAAAAGATACTGAGCCTGAGATAGTCACCTAATAAACACAAACAGAAAACACAAAGACAGTAGCTTGACTTCAGCATATAGGTATACATAAACCAAGAACACAAACACATTCCAGACATGAGCCATGGCTGACTGGAGTCCTGGAGCTCCAAAGTCAACATTGCCAAAGCTGAGGATTTAAATATTACATATGTCACATGCAAATGAACAGTAGTATACTGTAGTATACTCATTAAGCCAAATTTACCATTTTATTTCATGAAGGTACACCCCACACCAGCCCTGGAAGAGGATGCTCTGGGCCAAAATTCACATCACAAACGGCAAGCTCTAAGGAGTAATTTAGCATTGTACTGTAATTCCACTACACTCGTTGGTAATCAGATTATATGTCTAATCATTCATTTATTTATTCATTCATTCATTCATTCATTCATTCATTATCTTCCGCTTAATCCTCTACTAGGGTCACTCTGCCCGTCCAGGGGAGAATGATTCAGGATCAGGACAGGGTGGCAATCTATCACTGGGCAAACACTCACTCACACAGAAACACACACAAACACACTCTATATGGGGCAATATAGAGCATCCAATTTACATTGAATCCATGTTTTTGGACTGTGGGAGTAAACCAGAGAACCAGGAGGAAACCCATGTGGACACAGGGAGAACATGGAAACTCCACCCAGATGGAAATTTGAACCTGGAATCCCCAGCGCTCAGAGGTGAACATGCTAACCACTAAGCCACTGTGCCCATGACTACATAAATAATCAAATTACACGGTTGGAGTAACTACCAAGTATACCAAGTAGCAAATCTCTAACCCCTCCCTGCCTCAGGTGCTGCATCTCAGCTGACCCTGTGCCATGTACCTAACTATCAAGTTTGGAACATCAAAATTAATTCTTTTCTATATCTTCTAAAGCTTTACACTGAATGCAAACAAAACTGTTCAATACTGATGATTGGTCTAATCCGTTAAGCTCTGATTGAGTGCAATGACCAAACTACACTGTTGACTTAAAGTCAATGTCCATATGTGAGATAATAAGCAAAACAGAAGTTAATTTTTCTAGCAACAAACTACATCTATGTTTTATTATTCGTTAAGTAACCATTACTTTTAAAAGATGTAATTATAAATGATAATGAATTACTATTTTTCAGTAATGTGTAAAAAACTGCATGCCAAAGTACGATAAAAAAAATACAAAAACCCAAGAAAAGAATAAACTTTATGTATTGAAACAAAAAACACAAAGTGGTGATTCATTTTGTTTGTTTGTGGTTTAAAGAAACACAAAGATATAAAATGTAAAATTCTGCTTTTGAAGAGTACATATGCTTTTCTGAACCCAGTGACTCAGTTCTGATTTTCTGTCCTAATGTGACTCAGACACATCAAATCCAATCTTTTCAAATGAGATTAGTGTCACTTTAATGTGGTTTTAAATCGGATGCGTATCTGAATCATCGCCATGTGAACTAAATGAGAAGAGTTTGAACTGAATTCATGTGACATTTGCCTTTTCATGTTTTTTTCACAAACCACAATATGCTGCACACAAAAGCTACTTCTGCATCGATTTGGCCAGTTTGGACACCAGTATGACATGTTTTTGAGTAATACAACTGCTTCATGGAAAAACCTATTAATGTGTGCTGTTTTTGGGGTCAATTGCTTTCATTAATGTGTCATCAAACAAGCAAATCTAACTGAACAGAAAATCAAAATTGAACAATGACAGCTGTAATGTGAACTTGACCTAAGGCCCTGTTTACACCTGGTTTTAACATGTTGCCTTGGTGATCATTACACAAGTGGAAAGGTGTGAATGGAGGCAAAATGCATTGAGAATGAATTGAAATCCAGTCTAAATAGGGCCAACAGTGTCAAGCAAAAGTTTAAATCTGGGCAGAAAATACTGCTGTGCTGGTCAAGTGTACAGGATTACTCATATAATGTATTCTACTCTCTGCAGCTCACTGTATGTGATTAGAAGCTGTCACTGTGGTTGTCCACTATGTTTCTTTTCAAACTGTGTACGGGATAAGTCTGGAGTAGAGCAGACGGCCATCATCTGTCTCACAAAGGAATGATTTAAGGGCAACTTAAGTAGAAACAGCTGTTTAACTGACAAAAAAGAGCCTCTGAGCCTCAAAACTAGTCACACAAGTTTTAAAAACATAAATCAAATTTTGTCTTTACAATACTGATATACAAAATGTATGTGCTTTAAATTGGTCTATTGGTCAGGACCATCACAGAACAGGTAGAATTTGGGTTGTGTATAGTTTATTGTCAGTTCTGCAGTGACACTGATGCAGTGATGGGGTTTTAGTGTAGCAGTGCTGCTGTAGTTTCATTTAAACACCTTAGTGACACTGCTGGAATAGGAATAATGCACCATCCAAATAATACCTGCTCTGTGGTTCTACTATTGGGTCCTGACCATTAGAGAACAGAGTAAAATGGACTAATACAGTATGCACCATAGTCCACAAACAGATGGAGTCTGTAAATGCAGAACTACAAAGTCCATCTTTACAGACAGTGGAAATGATATACAATGAACAATAAGTGAAGCAAGAAAGCGGTGTGTTTTGAATGGTATTGTACATACACAAACATAAGCAACAACATTTTTTAAATTAAATTTAAAAAAAAAAAATTAAAATTTTTTATATTTAATAAAATCATAAAAAATCATGAGGTATTGTCCTAGACACAATAATAGGACATTCCGTAGAATTAACAAAATTATATAATTGTTAAACTGTGTTTCTGCAAGGTATAGCACACATGATCTGGGGACATAATTACAATACGGCATTACTGACATATGGCACAGCTTCAACCAACCTCGTTGGAATTATTAATGACCAAGCACATAAACAAAAACAAATGTATCAGCACAAATCAGCCCACTGACACTCTTCATGCTTCAGCCCATATATCATAAGAATGAATTGCAATTACAGCTCAGTGATTATCATTAAGCCCACAGCAAGGCCGTCATAAGTATGTGACTTGGTTGCTGTCTAGTCTACTGAATGAGATGACTGCAAATGCCTGTAACAATCACAGATCTGCAATATCCTCAATTCACTGAAAACTATAATGATATAAACATCCACACGCTCGTTTCATTACTGTGGCAGACAACTATTTAAAATCATCTGGCTCATCGTGACAGATGAAAAATAGGCTAGGCGCAAAATGTCCCAACATAGTGCTTATCTTAGATGCATGCTGACAGCAGATATTGAAGAGAAAACTGACAGGCTGACGTGTCAGAAAATGATGTGTCAAAAGGAGGTGAGCTTCATGAGAGCACATTGGGGTCTTCCAGCTGATAGAATAAGGCACCTTGTCAACAGATTGCGACACAGCTCTATGTCTCTGACCTTGAGTGATGCCCGTGATGGAGAAGCCTAGTGGATAATATAATGGGGCATCACTGTGGCCTGTCAAGCATGTGGGCAAAGGAGCAATGTTATTGGTTCATTTTAAAGGGAGGAGGATGCACTGTGTGTGACCAGAATTTAGACTGGCTCCCTGTGGTGCTGCCTCACAGGCCACTGTCTGCATAGCAAGGACATTGCAACACTCATGTCTCTTGTATAGAAATATATTAGAAAGAGATTAAATTATAATTTATGTGATTAAATAATAAATTATCTTAAAATTAATGCTTAATTTGTGATGCATCCTGTCTGAAAAACATATAAATGAGTAAAAAGGAAAACCAGATTAGATTGGGTTTTAAGGCTGTTTGCTTTTTGTGGTTGTGAATTGAACGTTTGTCCCTTATTCCATTTTCCTTTCATTGTTGCAATTCATAGCAGAAAGGACATTACAAAAAGTCAAATGACAGTCAATCAATAAAAAAGAGAGCGAACAAGCGAAAGATAGAGAAAACAAGAGCAAGAGAGCAAGAAAGAGAGAGAGTGAGAGAGAGAGAGAGAGAGAGAGAGAATGTGTCTACCTACATCCACTTCTAAGCGTAAATAAAGTGTAAATAAAAATGTCTTGCTTATAATAACTGTAAGGAGTGCTAGGCACTCCTCACCTGTTTTCATTTTCTTTTAAGTATTTTTATTCATTGGTTCTCATTTAGTTAATGTATTTGTTATTTTCATTGGTCGCTTTTAGTTTGCACATGGTCGGGGTTTTTGTATTTATGGTTTCCGTTTCCGTTGTGTTAGCGTTCTGGCGTCACTTACGTCACGCGTGTTCGTTCGCTATGCATGAGAGTATCAACTCCCAAATAAACTCCGTTCACCTTACCTGCGCCTCCTGGATCCTTTCTGCGCTTCTTCTTTGCCTTTGCGGACACGCCCCTGACAATAACAGGTTTAACAGCTATTGCTATACCATAATAATCAGTTAATACTTATAATATTAACAAATAATATTAATAAAATAATAATAATTTTGTAAGTGTATGCTTTCCTTTCCAAATTTATGAAAACCCTACAAGGCCTTTCAAAAATGTGTGTGACCTTGACATTTAACCACAAAATCAAAGCAGTTTATCCTTAAATCAAAGAACGGACTTTACATAAATAAATCTTAAAGTATCTTTAAGATTAAGCTAGATATCAGTATGTAATTCATATATGCGTGCCAAAATGTATAACTTATAAATTTATGCATGGTAAAATTTCATTTATGAACCATTTTCTTCCGTTTTTGTTGGAAATTTTGTTAAGTAAAATCTATAACTTAATTAGTTGGAACATACATTTAATCCTATGGGATCCAATATGTCATTGTTTATTTTGTTATTTGCAAGACTCAGTATCATAACATTATTGAATATATTTTTTCACTTGAATGATTTATTGTCAATATTAATGCCATTAATGTCTTGTAAGGCAGAAGTGCTTAAACAGTTAAACATTGCAACCATCCACCACCATTACTTTGGAATAATGAGATTAGAGTGACTAAAGAATTTTTTTGTGATTGCCAAACTTCTGGTAACACTTGCAAGGAAGCCTCTGTTGATAAACCTATAAAATAGGACATCTAACTGATCTTTAGCAAAACCAGCAGCACTGATAACCAGTTAATTTAGTAATGACAAACATTTCCCATAAGCATAAAATGAGTTTCATTAATAAACTTTATTTACAAATTAATTAACATATATTTAATGAGTAACAGATATAAATGGATTTTTAAGTAATTTAATGAAATGTTTTATTAAGAGTAATTCAGAACAGGTAATGATAGAACAGAAAAATAGGCAAAATTAAAATGAAACAATAACTTTTAAAATTGGAAATTTTGTAACAGCATAAATTGAAATGCTGAATTGTTTAATAATGATAATGCATTTTGTATTGTCATTCAAAAATATAATCAGTTACTATAGAGGTTTAATAATGTTTAGTAAAAGACACTTCCACAGAAGTGTCCACAGATGTCCACAGAAATAAATCTATCCATGTAGTGTGAGTACAACTGGATATGCCAGTATAAAATAAATAAATAAGACGTACATTAAAGACAACCTAATGCCTAAAGTGCTTTGAATAATTGCTCTAAACTAAAAGATGTACTTTTGGAAAACCCAGGGGGTCTGTAATGTTTCATGGTGATAATCCTTAAATATGGCATTAGTAGGGAAACAAGCCAGGCTGCAGCTGAAAGTCCATGAGTAGCTGTTTCTTCTCTTCTGACCTTTTAGAAAATCGGATGGAGGGCATCATGTGCCTAATGTGCTTAAGGCTATGGTTGGGTGCTAATGGAGACAGAAGTGATGAGGCGTTTAATAAATCCAGATGAACTAAAGTAATAAACCTGGCAAACCTTTAAATGTGGCAGCCAATAACAAGAATGCTACAAAAACAAATTAAGCTGCCTGATAAAGACACCTTCAGATTAAATCAGTCTATAATAATAGTCAGCATGTGTGTTTTAACAGAGGCTTTGGACCATCACGTGCTTACCGTTTCATTTTTTCATAAATTTTATAAATCGTAAATTTAAAACACTTAAATGCAGCCAGTTTTTTTTCCTCATGTATTTTATTCCTTTTTATTAAAATATAAAACAAGAGCTACAGTTTTAAAACAAGAATTATTAGATTATTAAACTAAACTATTAAAATTTTAATATACAAACGCCACTAAGCAAAAAATAAGCTTAAGCTTTAACAATGTGATTTGTTATTGTTTAGCAGCTGTAAATAAACTGATTACTTACAAAGTGTATTTATTTTAAGGTGCATGCAGCATTTACACGATCTTAGCCATAGGGAGGTACTAAACTGTTTTGCTTAAATTATGTGCATCTCTGAACATTGTTACAACAACAGATATTTTGGCTACATTTACGTTACAGCTCTAATTGTCCAGTTCCAATTCTGCCTTAATTGGATTTATTTATCTATATGGAAGGTTCTAATCCATACTTTATAATTCCTCCAAAATATAATGCATGAGCATTGTGATTTATTTTGTTATTACGTTGTTGCATCACTCAATACAAAATGCTTTATATACATGGACAAACCAATGAAACACACAGACACATGCAGTTTAAACTTTGCAAACCATCAGTCCAACATAATCATCTTCCTCATGAAGGAAATGGAAATGTGTTTGAGTGAAGGCTGAAGTTAAACTGATCAAGTGATGCTGGAGGTAATCACACAAGCATAGGAAAATGTTTAACTCATTTAAGTCGCATGATCAAAAGCTAAAATTTAACCAAATTTAGGATCACATGTTTAGAATCTGGCATGTTCAGAAAAAAAACTCTGATCGTAGGCACAGCACCGTAATGTAAATGTACCCTAGACTAGAGTATTTTTTTTCCAAATAAAAAGGCAGTATAGAAATGTTAATTTGCATCAAACCTCACCAGGACAAATCCTACAAACACAAAGTCTAAGTATAATTTCACCACCTGCAGTAAACAGGACATGTAAGTTACAACAATGTTAACAACTTTCAAGTGTCAAAGCTTTGAGCTGTAGTGTCAATTTGAAAAAGCACTGGGCTAATTACTAATTGATTTCCTTTCTTAAAGAACTGCTTTGATCCAGCTTTCTCTTAAGTTGTTAGCCTTCCTAAATCCAATCATGCATTACCTCACTGCATGGTTCTGCAGTTTTCACTCAGCACTGACCAGATGACATTCTGCTCATGGACCATGATTCTAAAACCCTTTAAAATGTCAAGATTCCAAAGCCACATCTTTTAGTTCTTATTTAATCTCTAAATTTTTTGGCAGACAATCTAAGCATTAACAGGTTGCCCTTTTCATTTTTCTAAATGGAATGTAGTGTTTATTTTTAGCCCATAATTTTCTTTAAAGCTCCATGACTTCAAAGTGACTGCAATACTGATTCAGCACTATCTTTCAATGCAGTCACAACAGTGGGGAGGCTGGAGCATAAGCCAAATAAGCTGTATTTGTCGCATCATGCTGATGACACCCAGAGCCAAGTGTGCAAGGAGCTTTATATATCCAAACAGATCAAAACAAACATTTAACATACAGAATAGTGTGCAGTAAGGGTATCAAATGCAGCTGGACTGCCAAATGCATTAAATTTATAAATATATGAACAACTAAAAAAAATTCCCAAATACAACAGAAATCATTCTTAAATAAGCAGTTGCAATATTACAGTGACAAAGCCAAACCAAATTTATTTCATTCTCTTTCTAAAACTAATACCAATTTTATTTTTAACATAAATACAATGTCAAATACTGAAACATTAATTCCATTGTTGTTGTTTTTTTAATTATGTCACTATATATTTGGTAAAAAATATATATATATATAACCTAATATATGCCAATGTGATTATTTTATAATACTGGTTAATACTAGTTAGCTTATTATGTCACTAGATAACATCAGCTTCAATAAACCAGAGACAAAACACTGCCTCTAATTAAGTCAGTATTTTCAAAAATAGAGATTTATTCCTTCTGGCATTAATCACATTAAATCTCATTTTTACTCCAGATTGAGGTCTATAAAATTAAAGAGCCATCTTCATAACGAGGTTGTTTCGAGACGGCTGAAGTTTGCAACAGTGCTTTATTATTTATGCCAATGTGATCCAGGAAAGGTATCTTGTTAATTATCTTGTCATTTCTGGCAGCCATGCACAGCCTCATATAGGTATTCTGCATTTTAATACCAAGATTTATTCATTCATTCATTATCTCCCGCTTATCCTCTATTAGGGTCCCGGTGGGGTTCCCCATGCCCATCCAGGGGAGAACGTCTCGGGCGCTGGGCAGATAGACCCAGGACAGGGCGCCAATCCATCGCTGGGCACACACTCACTCACACAGACACACTCTAAACGGGGCAATTTTGAGAATTCAATTAACTTGATCCATGTTTTTGGACTGTGGGAGGAAACCGGAGAACCCGGAGGAAACCCATGCAGACACGGGGAGAACATGGAAACTCAACCCAGATGGGGATTCGAACCGGGAATCCCTAGCGCTGAGAGGCGAACGTGCTAACCACTAAGCCACCGTGCCGCCTACCAAGATTTATAATAATCTAATTTTGATTTATCCATTTAATAGATTTATTCTATTCAAACAGCCATTTACTTTTTTCCCCTATATGTCAAGTCTTATTTTTATAATAATTAGATACCCTTGGACAATTGCAAGCTTATCTAAAACCACGCAGATGCAGAAGTTAAAAAATATCTGGTTTAGATTCACATGTCACAAAACAAGCATGTCACCAAAAACACTGGCAACCATCGTAGAACAGAAGGGACATTGTTTTGAAGAGACAAACTGGCTGACTGAGGGTAACTGAAAAATATGTGTATAAAATGTATTTTAAACATGATGACAACTGCAGAATAAATGTACATAAACTATTACAATGTTAGCTCTTATGTTTAAAACTATGAAATATGGCAGAGTTACTACATGCCATTACGGAACCGACATTTGCAATTTTCTATTTTGCTATGTTAGTTATAAAAATTTTGACGAAACATAACACAACAGGGGCGGCACGGTGGCTTAGTGGTTAGCACGTTCGCCTCTCAGCGCTAGGGATTCCCGGTTCGAATCCCCATCTGAGTGGAGTTTCCATGTTCTCCCTGTGCGTGGGTTTCCTCCGGGTTCTCCGGTTTCCTCCCACAGTCCAAAAACATGGATCAAGTCAATTTAATTCTCCAAATTGCCCCATATAGTGTGTGTGTGTGTGTGAGTGTGTGCCCAGCGACGGATTGGCGCCCTGTCCTGGATCTATCTGCCCAGCGCCCGAAACGTTCTCCCCTGGATGGGCATGGGGAACCCCACCGCGACCCTACTAGAGGATAAATCGGGAGATAATGAATGAATGAATAACACAACAGTGTAAGTTAATACTAGGGGTTTGATCTATTTAAGTGTTTCAACTGAATAATTTTTTTCTTTTTAATTGTACTCCTTTTTTCCTTATACAATATATTATTTTACTTTACTTTAGTTTATTGTATTTTACTTACAATTTGTATATAAAAAGGCAGCATGGTGGTGCAGAGGTGTAGACCACTGGGGATGCAGATTTTCGAACTGGGTGGAGTTTCCATGTTCTTCCCGTATTCGCATGGGTTGTCTGTGGGTTCTCTGGTTTGATCTAAAAAGCCCCTATTTAAAATTGCCCGCACATGGTGTGTGTGAGTAAGTGCGCAGCAATGTATTGGCACCCTGACTTGGGTGAATTAACAATTTATTGTCAAGTTATACAAGTTATATATAATATTTTCTCAAATGCATGAACCATCTTGTTGGCACATTAAACCTCCCCCCCAACACACTCTAGTTGGATCTACCCTGTCTGTGGAAGAGAGCTGACACAGTTAAGTTAAAACAAATGTAATGTAATTGTAATGTAATCAATTTAATAAAAAGCTATCAAGATAGCAACGGAACAACTAACAAACATTTGGTACATGTTCCAGCTAACGGCTCAGCTCCATGCTGGTTTGTGAAATATACAAATTAAGTACAATCAACAAATCATATTAACAAATCTCAGTCATGACCTTATATGTTATAAATATTAATGATACAATTTGTAGTCTACTGTGTTTTCTGTGTGGCTTTTATTGGTCTGACATACTCCAGAGTCAAGACCCCTAATTTTGGCTTTTAAAATAACTCCAAAACTGCTCCTTTACTTCTTAGGTTTCTAACTAAGAGTGTGTGACAAAGAGTCTAACGAAAAGTAAATGTGAACAGGTTTCTGGGTTGCAAAACAACATTTATGCCTAAGTAACCATTAAGAGCTCAATGCAAGAAGAACAAAGGCAGGGTAAAGGTAATGTCAAAATAATTACATAAAACGAGACACAGCTGCATGAACTGTATGTTAAATGGCAGAAAAAATATAATTAAAAACCTCCCACATTAAACTAAAAGAGCCAACACTGATCTCAATGCTTTATATTAATATATTAATATAATTAATATATTAATATATTAATGCACAGCTGTTATATCTAATAAAGCAAGGCTTCTGATACAGATGATAATTTTATTCCAGTCCAGATTATAATGGCTGCTAATAAACTACATTAGTACTGTTTTTAGTAAAGAAAATCTCAAAAACATAAAGCTATGTATTATTGTTATGTGTATAAATAATAACTGATGAATGAATGCAACAGCCACCAGTCAAAATCTTGCTCTTGATTCTACATTAGTGCCAACTCTTGAAGTATTCAGTGCCATAATATATAGAATTAGGGCAAAGAAGTTATCATTGGTTTATATCTAAATTCTCTCTTGCGTTTGGATTATTATATCCTGGTGGCTTCTGATTCTTATTGAAAAGGTTAAAAAGTGTTCAAGAATATTGTAAACTATTTAAATAAGATAAAGCATTTAAATTGAATCACAATTTGCTTTGAATAAATTCATACGCATTATTTTAAATATTGTAAAATAAAATACTTATTCTGTTAATTTTACGAATTAATGGAAGTTTAGAAACAGATTGCATGGCTTGAATTCTGAATATTCATCCAACAATAGGCCCATCTGATTTGAGATCATCAGATAAGAGCCAGGCCTGAGGCTGCTGTTCCTGTTGGATGTTATTCTCATCACAGCCACCCCCACACATGCACAGAGTTAAATCACATTTGCAGGCCAGGCCAGCTGCTCAGTAATCCTTTGTAATAAAACTGAAGTCTCCTTTAGGTAGGTAAAACATTTAGTGTACATTGACTAAGGCGCTGTCAGGACATCTTGATGCACCTGGTCCATAATCTATAAACGTTCCCCATACATAAAACTGTGCTGATACCTGCATGTCAGTTATTACTGGGACACATACAACAGTAAAGCAGTAAATGTGCTGCTTTAACTGGAGTTATATAAACATTGCTGTATGAACTGTTGTATGATAAGGGAATCGTCTGTACGTCATCTAAAGAAAAATAAATAGTGGCAAAAAAGGCTAAAATCTTTAGACATATAATTTAGCATTGCCTGGGGTTAATAGCGTTTAGAAACCATGCTAAATGACGATAGGCATATTTAGATAGATCTCACAATTAAATTACCTCCCTTAGGAAACACTTGATCTTTTAAAGTCCACAAAGTCATTGAGGAAGCCAAATGAAGAATGGTGGGGGGTGTACACACTAAGCTCCTGGCTGTAGTTTTCAGTCTTTACTTGCCACAATGTCACCCTGGAAGCACAGCCTATTGCCTTTATCTACGAACACAGAATTTAAAAAGAACATGCTATTCTCAGCTTTCTTTTTTTTATTTTTGCTTATAGCCAGAAAATGTAGGGCTTGAAGAGTGTTCAACTTTATCGAGGTGCTAAACAGCCAGCCACTCCTGCACATTGCATGACGGAGCAAAGGTAAACTGCTGTTTCTATGGTTACCAGGCAGGCTCAGCGTACATGGATGCTCACTAGAATATTAAGCTGTAGAAAACCCTCATAGAGGGCATGAATTCATCCACCCACACATTTATACAAGCATACACAAGGCCACAGATTACCTATAGACAGTTGCATAAACTATGCAAACACAAACACCCACACATATCCACTTATAATAGTACATTTGGTGAATGTAAAACCACTAGTGATGTGTACATCAAGCACAGACTAAGCGGTATTTGTAAACTACACAGATGATAGGACGATGGCTGAATAGCAAAATTTTGCCCTAACACTTTGGAATCTCACAAACAACACAATACAGGCAATGCATACAGGCATAAGGTAGTGTAGAGTCTCAATGTAATCCCAAACAAAGTTAAAGATAAAATGACAAGATTGTAGCTAGCGTAAAAAACAGTAAGAAAGTAATGAAAACATTAGGTTTATCAGTCAAGAGCATATAATTCAAACTAACCTCAGTCTCATATGCTTCCCATGTCTAGACAGTTTTACGGTGATAACTGTGTATATAAATGTTACCAAGAACTTTTTACGAATTTTTTAAAATCTTCTGTATGTAATGCTTTTTTAAAGTCCCATGGTCACTGAGCAATACTGAAAGGGACAGACTGCCAGAGCAAGATTGGGAGGAGATTTATGAGTGTTATAAAGTATACCAGCTGGACACTGTACAGGTGCGTAATGCAAACAGCACTGCTACGCCTTCAGCACATTTCACTCACTCACACAATCAAACCAAATCAGCTTTAAGGAGAGATGACCAAGCCCATAAAAAGTAATCACTTACTAGATTTGTTTATTCATTTGTCTAATGAGTATTTTGATGTATACGCAGCATTAACTGTTATTTTCAGACAGGAACAGTTCCAAGCAACACAGTGAAGGCGGCAATACACTATCTACAATATATCCACCAGCATGTCTTTAGAATTTGGAAACCAGTCTCTGAGGGAATTCCACTCAAGTAAGGAAATGGAATGCAGACTTTCCACAAAACATTAAGGAGCTTACATTTGAAGTCAAACATAAAAGACAACATGAACTTTTTCTGCAAAATAAATCACATGAAGAGAACCTAGTAGGCCTAATAGGCTGTGCAATATTGTAAATAAATCACAGAAAAGAGTTTTTAAATTGTTTAAAACTTTTCTTTTTAAATGAGGTTCATAACAATTCATAAGTATGTTTATTTAAAGTAGGGCTGCAACAACGAATTGATAAAATCGATAAAAATCGATTATGCAAAGTGTCGATAACGAATTTTCATTATCGATTCATTGGGTCGCACTATTTACGCGTTACTCGCAATGTCGTAACCGCTTACGTCACCTGCAGCGCTTTAACAACGCTGGAAAAAAATAGTGGGTTGAACAGAACGAGGCGGAGTCTGCAAAACAAGTTGATAAATTGCACAAATGAGACACAGCCAACACAGAAAAAGCTTCTGCTTAAATCAAAACTGCGGGAGCTTGCTGTTTATGGCTTGCTGTCTATATTCATCTGTGTTTTCATTAATAATGCATGTTTTTAAAATATAATGTTTTACTACAAACACATGTTTCATGCATTGATACGAATATGAAGCAGTCAGAAGTGTGCATTATTGTCAATAACGTCACAGCTGGCCAATCATATTTAAGGACCGAAACTACCCGTTTTGCAAGAGTGAATGTTCACTGCTACACTGCACTAAAGAGGTGAGCTGCATTAATCTGCACTAGATGGGTGTCGACTGTTCAACATCATATTCATCCGTGCATATTAAATTCCACAGATGCCTCAGCAGGCACAGACACGCTGACATTTTAAAGCACAGAAAATTCTAGATTTCTTTTGTAGTTTGTCAAAGGTCATAAAGATAAAGTAGCCATAATTTATCTTGGCAACCCGAAGTAAATGATCTTCATTTTGTGTTAAATTACCTCAATAAGTCATTGTTAATTGACCTGTTCAGTGGTGCTGGTGCAATAGCAGAGATTACAAAAAAAGAGTCATTCATCTCCACATTCAGGTGCACCACTAAAGAGCATCACAGAGCCACACAAAATAAAACTGCACTTGTATATAAACTAATACAATAAATACAAATAATCGTTTGACTCAGTAACTTCAAATAACACCTTTGTTGTTACACTGACATTACTACAAACTCAACACTTAATGCACAATTATCTTCTTTTATGAAAAAAAGTTAATTGTGGACACCCAAATCGAATGCAAACCTATAAACAACAATATTTGGCAGGAATTACATCTTGGAAATGCTATTTTAATTCAGTCTTTTGTAGTTGCAATTTCATCCCATTCTTCTTTACAAAAGGCCTGCAGTATTGAGATATCTTTTGATGTTGCACAGTTTATTTTGTATATTTATTGTGCATTCACAATTTATCAATGATGTTTAGGTCTGGGATTATTAAACCTTTTATTATTATTATTATTATTATTATTATTATTATTATTATATTCTGTCATACATTTACAATACATTTACATTTAGTCATTTACTAAATTTGACAAAATTTGACATTTTATCCAAATTTACTTATAAATGAGAGAACAGCACAAGTCAGACACAAGTAGAACATACAATATCAGTATTTTCAGTATTTACTGTTATTTTGTGAAATTTATTATTGGCAACACTGACAACAACACAAAACCTAGCACAATAGATCTACCAATATGCTTCATATTAATCATTAAATGATTTTTTTTTTACCTTTGCTGATTGTGACCAAAGGGTTTGTTACAGCCAGTGTTGCAAAACCTTAAGTGACTTGTCTAGATTCAGGTAAATGTTGAGCTCTTAAATGAGGTTTTCTACCAACAACACTTTAATGACATTTATCATTATAGTTTCGATGCTAAACAGTGGAATTCTTGACTCGTTTCTTCCATGTTTGTGGCAGTTTATGGGTTTGCCTTTCCTATTATTACAAAAAACTTTGGACCAATTGTCCAGAGTTTATCTTGACTATTAAAGTTTCCACATATTTTTTAAATCATTCTGAACCACAGAAACATCAAACCTCGCTGTGTGTTTATCTGTGTTGAACAAAATATAAATTTTCTCAAATGAAATAATTGCTTAGAGAAAGAATCCTATGGTTGCTAAATGTACGCACAAAATTTTAAGAGCTTTAAATTGTATTTGACTGACAGTTCTTCATTGACATACCCCAGCAATTATACACAAATCCAGACAAAAGTAACCCATTACAAATCTTAATGAAAGTTCATTGTTTGTGGCTTTACTCACCAGTACTCTGCCTGTGAGAGTCTGCGCTGAAATCATGACACCTGCCCAGTCTTTCACAGAGGTCATCCAGCCCACTTCACTAGCTGGCGCATCATCCTTTTCATCCTGGTTCTTCACTGGGCCATCAACCTGACCGGTATTTACTTTCTGGGCCTCCTGCCAAAGATACACAGAAAAAAACGACTGTCACAATTTGATCCTGAAGACATTACTATCCTGAAGTGCAAGTTCGAATTATATGACATAGTTATTCTTGAGTTGACTTGGTTAAGTAATTTCATGAATTCATTCATTCATTCATTATCTTCCGCTTATCCTCTATTAGGGTCGCGGTGGGGTTCCCCATGCCCATCCAGGGGAGAACATCTCGGGCGCTGGGCAGATAGACCCAGGACAGGGCGCCAATCCATCGCTGGGCACACACTCACTCACACAGACACACTCTAAACAGGGCAATTTTCAGAACTCAATTAACTTGATCCATGTTTTTGGACTGTGGGAGGAAACCGGAGAACCCGGAGGAAACCCACGCAAACACGGGGAGAACATGGAAACTCCACCCAGATGGGGATTCGAACCGGGAATCCCTAGCGCTGAGAGGCGAACGTGCTAACCACTAAGCCACCGTGCCGCCCTAATTTCATGAATTTTCATAGAAAATTTTAAAGATTGTTTTTTTTTGTCAGAAATAGATTTTCTAGGGTTATGTACATAAGCATTGATGGATTCACATAAAACTTTTTTTGGAAATAGAAAGGTCAACAAAGCAGGTTACAGAAACTATAGAATTTTTATACACCAAATTCAAAACAATATATTAGCACTTAGTACTATATATTATTAAGCCATATCGTTACTACGCTAAATGGTACTTTGACGGTGGTGCTGCGGTGCTGGGGGAGGAAAGGTAAAGCCGACGGTGTTGACACTGATGCTTGTGTGAAGCCTTTACAGTATAAGCTGTAACATCTCAAGTCGTGGGTGGAGAGATTTCATTGACTGATGGGAGTGGGTTGTTTGGCGATACCAGGTGCTGGCAGCTGACGTTTAAAATGTGTTTAAAATATGGTCTGTTAATAAAGCCCATTCGTATTGGGCAGTAGACCTGTCTCTGATCTTCATTTGTGCCCCCCTTCGTTACAGGTACTTTTTTACCAAAAAATGTTTCACTGTAAAGCCACAGTTTCACACTAGTCATTAAAGGCTATTGATTAAAAACTTGACTTTAATAATTTTATACTAATGGTGAATATTGTACTAAGTGATTTGATAGTGAGCTTTTAAATGTGGGCATAAAAGTTGGTGAAATTGCTTTTAAAATTTATCACATCATTATAAAAACTACAAAAACTGAAAAAGTATGATTACTAAAAGCTAAAGTCCATGCTTGACTGTGTGGTGAAAATGTGATTTAAGGTGAAGCACAAGACTGTCTCCTGTTGGCTAATGATATTTTATTAAAGAAGACTGGCAGGGGAAATTTATAGCAGCATGTGAGATATCTCTCGCATATTGGCAATGCTATCCATTTCTGAATAGTATTACACAATGTGACAGCCTTTCTGTACATGACACAATCACACAAATTAGTTGGTTTACACAATGTCCTAGGCTAGTTTCATACCAGATGCAGTGCATGTGGATGAAGGCTGTTACCACTTTTTTGCATTTCGCTACCATGCAAACAAGTTAGACGCTACACACTGTCTTTATAAGATCTCTGAAATGAGGTTAGATTTATGTTGCAATAGCAAGTCATCTGTTAAACTGCACATTCACTCATTTCCACTGACCTGAAACTGTAGTGTGACTTCTGATTTGACACTGCCTTTTTACAAGTCTTTCATTGTAGTCAGTAGCTCAGTGACTGTCAGTGTAGTTAGTAGCTCTTGAAATATTCTTACTTTTATAATTAAAAAAATTGGATGTCAATCATATCATTCATAAATATATATATATATATATATATATATATATA
>JAFMOD010000419.1:1290605-1335849 GCA_019802435.1 Corydoras maculifer | reverse complement strand
CACACACACACACACACACACACACACACACACACACACACACACACACACACAAACACACAAACACAAAGTAATGAAAAACACCACAGACAGGTCTGCAGTTCATGGGAGGACAGACACACACACAGAGTCACACATAAGTTAAGCAGCTTTCTACATGAAGTATTTTAGGTTGACCTGACTTACATGTCTGTGGACTGTATGGGGACACCAGAGATTTTTTAAATCATAAAGATGCAGGATATAGATATTTAAAATATACAAACTTTACAAAAAGCTCTCTGGCCACTTGGGAATCAAATCCAGCACATTCCAGCTGTCAAAAATAGTGCTAACCACTGACAGTAATGCCAAAGAGTCAGAGCATTAAAATGCCAAAATGACAGTAATACCAAATGTCAGAGCATTAAAAATCTTTTCCAAAAAATGCATGTATCATAGATGTTCACCGTATTATAAGGCGCAGTCTGAATTACGGGGTCTATTTCTATATTTGACCTACGTATAAGGCGCACCGTACTATAAGGCGCAGTCTCAATTACAGACTCTATTTCTGTACGGTACTTATTCTGTACGGCACCGCATTATAAGGCACTTGCTAAAACATACGATTTACAAGAAAAGTAAAGAATGCAAAACGGTGATTTATAAATGAAGTTTATTCTACCACTTGACAAAACGCACATTATTTTAATCACTCTTCTCCCACAAATTCATCAAAGTCTTCATCTTCTGTGTCTGAATTAAAAAGCTGCGCAATTTCACTATCGAGCGGCTGTTTAGCAATAATGCCGGCTTTCGCGAAAGCTTGGACAACGGTTACAGCAGAAACCTCAGCCCAGGCATCCACAATCCATTCCGTAACTCGCCCGCCGCTGCCTCCCGAGTTTTAGTAAACGTGTGTTCGCCGTCTATTATCCATCGCTCCCACGCCGCCCGCAACTTAACTTTAAACGCCCTGTTTACGCCAATGTCCAGCGGTTGGAGTTCTTTAGTCAATCCTCCCGGAATGACGGGAAGCTCCGAATTAATTTTCGTAAAAAAAACACCCGGTCGCACAACAATACTTTTATAGATTTTGGAACTCAGTACACGTATAAGGCGCACCGGATTATAAGGCGCACGTCCGATTTGTGGGAAAATTTTAGGCTTTTAGGTGCGCCTTATAGTCCGGAAAATACGGTATGTAGGTTGCTATTTACTCAAAACTTTTAACAGCCAAAATTTAGAACAAGATCTTTTGAAATTGATACCTGAAACACACACAAACACAAAGCTGGGATTAAGGCAAAAAAGGTTGTAGGAATACTGTTCTGGAAGTTTCCACAATTAGTTCATGCGATAACAGCTCATGCCATCAAGAGTATAAAAGGGACTTTTACTACAGGCTTAGTGTTTACAAGCAAGCATAGTTTGTGGTACTTCACTTTGCCAAACCTTTTTCAGGTCTGTCAGTTCGAAGACAGATTAGTCAGTACTCAGAGCAGGATCACAAGAATTTATGTCTTTCACCATCTACAGTTCTTAATATCTCAAAAAGATTTAGAGACTAAGGGGAAATATTAGTGTGTAAAAGCCAAGGGTAGAAACCGCTATTGAATGTCACAATAGTGGACATAGTCAATTGAGCTGAGAATACTATAAAAATCAGTGTCATTTTCAAAATTGCACAATTGCATCAAAAGCCTGAAACTGTATTGGTTAGGAAATGGCTACACACTTTCTGGCCCAAAGCTAAACTGAAAATATTGAGCTGGTATTATAATGACAACAATGACAGAAATTACCTCTGCTGCCCCTCTCGGACATAAGATCCATGTATTGCTGAGTACTAACCACTGCACCACCATGCCACTCCACTAAAGCTGGATAATAATAACAAAGAAAAAAAATTGAATAGAACACTACTTAAATCTAAAGTATATAAGTATATAAATAATTTTTTATAATAAAATTGGTTACTTATCTAATGAGAAAAATATCCAATATTACATATGTATAAGTGGCAAAAGTATGGCTTTTAGAATTAGTAGATAGTCACGTGATGATAAACAGGTATGTTTATTTGCCCCATTTCATTCAAAGAGCAAAGATCTATTGAAAACTGTTAACAACACAGCTGTGAAAGTGGCATGGACAAAAGAAATTTCTGATGACCTGAATACATGGAGTACATCAAGGTTACAAAATATTTTGAGGAGAAGAGAGAATATTTTGCTGCAAGATTAATGCAGTAAAAGATGAGAAAGAGACCACATACACCCACATGGTGTCTTCAATAAAACAAATGCAGTGCTAAAATTTAAGACCAGATGGCTAAATGGCTTAGTTTTGAAACATGACGGGAAATAACAAGAACAGAAAATATGTGAATAAAATAACTTTATAAATGAAACTAATTTTAATTTATTTTAAAAATTCTCTTAGCCTTCAGAATATTCTTAATTTATTTTATGGGATTTTTAAACCAGTCCTTAAAGAGGAGAAACAAAATCAAAGTAGGCAAATTGGACAAAATTATTACACTTGGCCATTATTTATTAAGGAAACTTATACACTATTACATACACACGTGGACAAATATGTTGGCAGCCCTCACTTAATGAAAGAAACACCCACAATAGTCACAGAAATAACTTGAATCTAACAAAATTAATAATAAAAAAAAATCTTTGAAAATGAACAAATGAAGGTAAGTTTATCTCAGCGCTGAGGATCCAGGTTCGAATCCTCTGGGTTCATGGATGAAACATGAATTCAAGGTAAACTGGCTGCTCTAAATTACTCCCATATTATCTGTGTGTGTGATTGAGTGTGTGCTCAATGATGGATTGGCGCCCTGTCCTAGATGTATCTGCCCAGCACCCGAACCACCCCCAGTAGAGGATTAAGATAATGAAGGATAAATATTTTATAGTTCCTTTTAATATGTTGCCTATAATATAAGACCGACAAAGGCAAGTGAAAAATAACTGGATAAAATTAAGTTTATTTTAATTACATGCTTTTTTAAAACCCCTTTTGTGATGAAAGTAGCAACTGAGAATGTAGGCTCATATGATGACTAGTGCTGACTCTTCTCGCTTATCCTTGGCTTCATATTATGTCAGCAACTCATCATGACTTTTAGTGTTAAACCATTAGGACAAATTATGCAAAATGACTCATCAAGCATAGCCGTTGGCTTTTAAAGCTTTTTGGTACGTCCAATTTAATAATCTCTACTCTGTCCCTGTAATAATAATCCCTCCAACTTCAAGGTGGTTTTGTGATGTCATTTTCAGTCTTAAATCTGTTAAAACCCTGCATATACATGCTTAGAAGCAGTGTTATAAAATTGTTAACATCATCTACTTACCTTTTTTCTTTTTTATACATGTTTTTTGTGAGAATGTACAAATAGTGTCTGCTTAGACATTTTGTAGTAATTTACAGCACAGTTATAATAAACTTGTTATTCCTCAGTAGAAACAAAGCCACGATATTTCCTGGGGTGCACACTTTGCCACTGCTGGATAGCATTAAACCTGAATTAACACCGCTCATAAAATAGTTATTGTTGTGATGGTATAATAACGATATGTCTTAATGAGCTCTTTATTTAATCTTAGTACTAAGACCTTTATGACTGTTTAAGGTCAGCCAGGTACTAAAGACAAGTATCCCTCATAGTTCAGACACCTGACTACATTGGACTGATAAAAATGGTTAAATGTTAGGAGCATCAAAGAGAAACTGAACTCATTCTTCTGCTAGACACTTTAAAAGCTTCAAAGAAGCATCTGAACTCTCTCCTTTCAGGCAGAGTGATGCCAATCAATGACCTTGTCTAAAAATAGCTCACAAAAAGCACTCCAATGAATTTTTAAAACTAATAAATAGCACCATTCAAGCATATTAAGCAGTTAAGAAGTTTAAATGTTTAAAATCCACTTAATCATAGTAAAACTGTCCTGTAGATGTTTAAAGGCTGATAATAGATTTGCTTCAGTCGTTGTGTTTGCTGACTTCATTCTGTTTAGAGCCAAGAAATTACATCCTATTAATATTTTAGGACATAATCATGAACATGACAACATCTTCACAAATGGCAAGCTAATGTATTGCTAATTGTGGCACTGTGGGTGGGTCTACTGTTGACTCACTCGCAGTTCTTATAAAGCTGTGGGTGTGTGTCACCGATGTTGGCATTGACATGAATGTTAGCAAACAGATCCCTGACTTACATGCCAGCTACTAAAATTAATATTAAATGTTATGTTTAGCAGGTGTTTATTGTCAGTAAACACTTCCTTACTGTAACCTTATTCTCCTGCTGAAATGCAAGTTATCGTTTAGAAATAAAATACAGCATTTGACACCATTTACTAGTCCACATGGTCACCTTAAACCTTATTTCTCTCAACTCCTGACTGCATCATAAATCTACCATGTATGGATAAAACCTGAACGGAAAAAGTAACATGACCAAAGAAGCACTATTACTGTCACTGTTTTATAACTGATACTTTACTATAGATACTGTAGATGTTTTCCCAGCTGATGTTATGACCAAAAGAGATTACTCATCGGCTGTCAAGAGCAGAATCCAGGAAGTAAGGTATTATCAGGCAGCTATTACAAGACTGAGAAAGAAAAACATGTTACTAAAGCCAAGCCTGAGTAACATATCACCTGGAACATCACTACCAGCAGTAACTATTAAATTAGAAACTGTCAATTGGGTCATCTGAGTGATTGTAGTGTTTCTAACCATGATTGTTGGCACCAGTTGGGTTGGTTTGAGTGTTTCTACAACTACTTATCTTCTCGTACCTTTACTCAAGGAATTCCTTTACTTATAATGTTAAATTAAAACACAAAACACAGCAAAAGTAATAAGGATGAAAATATTATGTTCATGAGATATTTTAAAATGACTACTGAAAAGAGAAATGAGGGGAGTTAACATGCTAACATGGTTATGTACTACAGAAATACTACACTTAAAATGCAATATATCAAAGAATTGCTGAAACAAGAATTTTATCTTGAATTAAAAACTTATTTGATGAATTCTGGTTTAAGCATGATCTGTGACAAATACCAGACAATGTCTGTAGTGAAAAGCATTTAACAAAACATTTTAATAACATCAAAACTTAAATTTACTTATAATAAATCCAACCATAGCTGAATTTAGAAAGATAGAAATATAATTTCCTGCAACTTTAACTCTTTGTTGCTGTGGGAATGCTTAGGGTGCAGACATGAAATTTGACTCCTACCAGTCAGTGTGACAAAAAAATGTTACAGTATGGTTCTATGGGCTGCCACTCCAGCCATTAAAACACAAATGAAGAAAACTGTAGAACTACATAGTGCATCTATATGGTAAGTAGAATTCACAAAACAAACAATGAGTGTAATAAATAGTTTACTTAATAACATGTTTTATATTTTATTTAATTATTTATATGCAAAATGAAAAATTGAAATGAAAAATGTTAAATATTTAATAGTTATATATTTAAATATATGTCCTGTATAGGATATAGGAGAAAACATGACATTAATAATAAAATACGTCACAGTAACTAAACAGCACAATAGGAACAGAGTCTAAACAAATGTATACATTTACAATTTTCAAAATTACAGAACAGTTTTGGAGAGAATTACATTTACACATTTATAGTTAAAATAGACAATAATGGCGTCACGGTGGCTTAGTGGTTAGCACGTTTGCCTCTCAGCGCTAGGGATTCCTGGTTCGAATCCCCATCTGGGTGGAGTTTCCATGTTCTCCCCGTGTCTACATGGGTTTCCTCGGGGTTTTCCGGTTTCCTCCCACAGTCCAAAAACATGGATCAGGTCAATTGAGCTCTCCAAATTGCCACATATAGAGTGTGTATGTGTGAGTGAGTGTGTGCCCAACGATAGATTGGCACCCTGTCCTGGGTGTATCTGCCCAGCGCCCGAAACATTCTCCCCTGGATGGGCATGGGGAACCCCCTGCGACCCTGATATAGGATAAAGCGGAAGATAATGGATGGATGGATAAACAATAATCAGTAGACAGTTAAGCTCAAAGCATGATTTTGACATGCCGCAGGAATCCATTTCCAATTAAACTCTAACAAGACTGAAATTGCTGGGACCACAGCTTTTAAGTGAAACACAATAATACATACACAAGCTTATTGCATTTTAAATATCCTTTGCACATGTGTGTGGCTGTATGCTGTAAGTGGAGACTCTTTTCTTGTGTTTGTCATGTGAGTGAAAGGTCACTGCTCTGAGGGGAGCTGAGAGATCATACTCTGAGGAGTGGAAATCCAGCCGCAGGCATGCTTGGGGGTATTCCTGCTCTCGAAGCCCTCCTTTAGTCACATCAGTTCAGTTTTATTTCCACCACTTGCTAAATGACTCTCTCTAGCATTTGCTGACATTCTTTGTTATTTGAGCTTGAAAGACGTCATTGTTAGTGTTTGCTAAATAGATTTCAGACAAAACTATGTGATGGTTTTTATAGAAAATTAATATATTTAACTATAAGATTTGACGCATTTATATGTGCTCTGATATTTTAATTAATGAGGTACAACATTGTAAATTTTCTTCTTGAATACAGGAGTAAATTAATCATTTATAGGCCTGTGGTAATGACCTTTCTGAAAGTCAATCATTACAATTTCTCTGATATTAAAGCTGTTAGTTTATAGCAATACTTGTCTGTGAATTTCCCCATTGTGGAACAAATGAAGGTCTATCTAATCTTATCTTATCTTATATAAAACAGTAATTACCCCCTCCCCCCCAATTACTTGTCAAATGAATAATTTAACATCAGAGGTAAAAGATTATAGAGATGCATGTAACGTCTACAACTAAATGACAGAATGAGAAAACAGCAATGATTTTTTTTAAAATGGCATGTCCTGATTGTTGGTCACAATTAGAAAAGCACTTACTAAAAATAGTGTAAATATGGTGTTGTAAAAATGCATTACCACATCAAATGGTGTGAAAAACGTAATTTGTCAATGTATCACAGTTTTCTAAACAAAAGCAAAACCAAATCAATATCAGTATTAGGGATGAACTGATACTACTTTTTGTCAAACCAAGTATTTGTACAGGACTGACAATGGGTGCTTGTAATAATATAAGTAGGACAAAATAAAAATTTAATAACACAATAAAGATTTAAAGACTGTCCATTTTTATCGGATGTTTCTTATTTTCCTACTGTTCCTACTGTTACATTGACTTGATGATCTTAACAATGTGTAATGCGTAACTTCACAACGTAGAACTTTAGTGGAATGATTGTCTTACGTGTTATACAAAGAATATTATAAAAGTCTACAAAAGTAAAATTGTGAGCAAACTCTTTAGTGGAAACTAAAGACAATAATACCAATTAATTAACATGTTGGTACAAAGTGAACAACTTGGAATGAAAATAAATATTAGAAAGTGTGCTTATAAAGGATGTGAGAAAAGAAATAATGTACAAATTAAGAAAACTCTTTTATAACAGGATAAAAAATGTTGATTAAGGGACTGAAATGATGGAATGTGTCTGCTATCAGCATGAGAAAAAGTTCTGAACTACTTACAACAATAGTATGGTTGATGTTCCTAATTTAATACTTACATATTTATTTAATTACTTAGTTGACTGTCTTGTTCATGGACTGAGTAGAACAAACCTTGGGTTTAACTCATATACCCAACATGCATTTTAGACAATTGTACGCCCTTTCTAGTGCACAATGTAAGATTGAGAAAATTCTCTGTGGAGAAACTTCACTCCAACACCATCAAACACTTTTGTAATGAATGAGAATAGAGATTGTAAGCCAGACCCAATTGTCTAATTTCAATGACTGAACCTACAAAAAAGCAAGAAATTCCTTCCAAAACTATAAAATTAAGTAGAAAGCCATTCTAGAACATTGGAAGCTGTTAAAAATGCAAAGTGGAGATCAACCCAGTATAAAACGTCGTAAAAGCTTATAGTGTCCCAATACTATTGTACATATAGTGTATATGTGTTTTTAATTGCCATAAACTGTCATAAGAAGCTAATTCCCAAATGATGTTGTTTATGCTTCTCAACTTTGGCCAGTGTAACCACGTCATAGTCCTGGTCAGGCACAAGCATTGGTAATCTTATTTCTAGACCTATTAAAGTTATTAAAGTTTTTGTGATAATACAAAAGCAGAAATTCAGTTCTTGCAAAAGATGCAGAGTCTTTGTTCATAATTGTAATTATAATTGTTTTGTACTTTACAACAGGTGTTTTCACACTGAAATCGTCATAATAAAATTCCACTGTGAGTAGAATCATAATGCACAATGAAGTGGGGGAAGTGGAAGTAAGATACCATCACAGAAATATAGAACAACGACCAGCTGGCAGAGTCCATTGTGGCTGCTGCACATCATTTAGCACAACACCTCACATCCCGCTTGGTGTTATCCTGCTCTGTCTTAATTAAACCCACTTTGCTGCTCAGGCAACACAATGAGAATCATATGCAGAAGAATCTTCTTTTAATGTATTACCAAGATCAAAAAAAGATATGAAACAATTACCACGGTGAATCAACTCGTGCCATAGCGTACATTCATGCACCATTTCTCCTCACACCCACACAAACACTGGCAGTTCAGCTGTTACCACTGGCTGGCCACCAACAAATGAATTAGTAAACATGGAGTACCCCTTTTATTATGCAACAGAAATATATTCAGTGATAAGGGAAACTTATCGATAGCTTAAGAGATTCAGCAAACTGAAATGGAAAAATTTATGTTCTGTATGCATCGGCCTGTTACGCAAGCTGTGCCATTCTATTTATACTATTATAGTACACCTGTTCATTCAGCTGAGGATATTTTTACAGACAAGTCACTCCAGCATGTTACTGCAGCACTCCAAGAAACCAACACATCACATTAACAGTGTATAAGACAAAAATACTAAATCACAAACTGAGGAAAATACTGAAACCTCACTGTTTATAAGGGCCACAGTCGTTACCAGAAGAGGGTTAAGCACTGCCCTTTAGCATTACTGTAAGCTAATCAGCATTGCTAATCCTAATCGTTCTGTATCCACTTTAAGAAGGGTGTATACAACAACTACATCATCAATTTTGCTAAATAATACACCACAATTCAACAATACTGTACTTTTTTTTAATCACCCTTGATCTGAAATACACCAGAGACTACTACAACCTGCACATGCTGGCCCAGCATCTGTTTTGCAAAATTTTGTAGTTAAACTATCCTTCTTCTTCACCCAAATCATCATTCAATTAAATACTTTAATGCAGCACACTTTGCTACCATTCTAACTGGACTTACGATTTAAACTTACCAAAAAAATTAAAGAATCAGCTGGCTCTAAAGATATAAATCGTACTGGACTGATGTCACTCATATGAGCAGCTCAACATATATCGCCTGTCGCCTAGCAACAGACCTGGATGGTAGACTAGAGGTGTGGGCATGAGGAGTGTGTGTGGGAGATAGAAGCAAGAAAAGAGAAAAGGGAAGAGAGGCTCTGAATGAAACAGTCAGGCAGCGGCAAAGCTTAAAGAGATTATTTTGTTGCTCATATATTTATGATTCTAGGGCAGGGTGAGTGATTAGGAACTCAAATCGTCAATTGTAGCTGTTCCAGAGCAAATATCTAAAGACAGGAACACTGTCTTTGTGTATCTGAAGGTCCAAACGAAATAACTTTAAACAATCCAAATGTTACCAAATATGTTAATTTCATCTGAATCATTGTTTTTATTATGCAATGACAGCTGGTTTTAATAGGAATGATACAAAAACAATTTGTTATACTATTGTTATCTGGGTTGTGTGATTTTTAGTCTTTTCCTTCTTTTAAAGAAAATTCTGCCCTGAAACTGGTTGTGTTGTGATGATTGACATCATCAAAACTGTTCCAATTTTCAATTCTTAAATATAACTGAAAATGAGTATGAATCTTTGTGTTTCTCATGCAAAAATGATGAACAGCTTCAAGGTACCTGGTCACTAGTTACAATGGCCGCTATTAATAAATGATAAAAGGATAAAGTAATTCATTAAAACTTGCAGAACATTATGTATACAACAACAAGTTATAATTATTTAAGCAACTAAACATGTTTTACATTCCATTAAGGATTCAATTTATTCGAATGTGCAACATAATCAGTATTGCAAATGGTTATTACTCATAGAAAAGATTGATTTATAATTAATTGTTCACACAAAAAGCCCTATTTTTTGCAGTCATCATAATAATGTACTTTTTTATCAGCCCGACCATTTGCAACATTACTACAATCCAGGCTTTGTGTTTAATCCACTCAGAGCTTAGAAAAAAACAATTTATTATAGAAATTAATTAATGCATTAATTTTAACTGCACAATACCAAAAGTCATATTGACGCCCATGTTTTGGAATAGAAGGATTAGAGGAGGTTTTCTACAGTTTTTGCACACAAGCTATTTATTCCTAGTCATCATCTGATTAAGTTTACCTTCCTCATCAAATGAAATAGATAAAATGGACCTGGCATTGTTAAAATGAACTAAAACCAGTTTTCTCACAAAGTATTAAATCTTTTACCTGGGTTATTATACAAATTGCAGAGCCAGGAAAAAAATAAAAATGCTTTTTGCATTATAAAAAAATAATTTATAATTACTGAGATGTATTATTAATACAATCAAATGGAAATCATCATTTTAGATTTTAGATGAATGGACCTTTTAAACTCAAAACAGTTTTGTACTACAAACAACATAAAGTAGATTAATTGGTATGTTAAATCAACTTCTAACTCTGACCTATATTTTAATGAGCAAAGCATAAACTTACCCTTAGGACCTCCACCAAATCGCATCTCATTTCTGATCAGACATCTGGCTTGCTTTATAACTGTCCTTTGATATATATAATGAAGAAAAATAGTGCTCTGACTATAACTCAACTGATTTGATTCCACAAAACCCCTGATAACTGCCATTTAAAACTACATAAAATGATAAAATGGCTACTGCATGGATACAGCATCTCACAGCATTTTAAGAATTCCGTTTTAAGCAAGTATTCATCATCCTTTAAGTATACTCTAAATCTGGTGAAAAAACCTTTCAAAGATCAAGTGATAAAGATCTAATGTCACTATATGGAAATGCCAAAATCTATATGTACACTTTAATAAAGCCATAGAATTATGAAATTAAGAAAAAATACTGCTAGCACCAAACTAACGACCACAAAACAGAGATTCTGAGGCTTTCCACTGGCACACTCCAAAATCCTTTACAAACTCTTACTAGAAAAGTCTGAGCTGTTAGAACTTCAAAGGGGAATCAGCTTACACTAACATGTCAAAGTCTCTTGTAGGTGTAATGTGTTGGTGCCCTGAAACCTGTCAACAAAGTTTTTTAACAACAGCGGATAAAGAGTGCACTTTTGTGAGGTAAAAGCCCACTAAAGCCCGTATTTAGTGTTCTAAAACAGTGTTTGTGAGTAAGCAATGAGCTCTGTAATCTACACCAAAACAACAACCTGCAACCCAGTTTTTCACCAGGTTAATATCTTGTTTTTAAAATGAGTAGTTACAATCCTTAAATCTGTCTGGCTGAGCTGTTTGTTCAGCTGTGACATTATTGGCAATAATGCACACCTCTGATGCTTCATATTAGTATCAATTTGTGATATACAGTACAGCATTAAAACATTAATATAAATACATATTAATATAAACAGTGAGCGGATTCCCGATAAGCACTAAGCCTATTGCGTCTTTTGCTTATAAAGCAGGTCCCATGGTAAATGTCCAGAATTGGGGGGGGGGGGGGGGGGGGGGAGTGACGAGGGCAGGTCAAGGTTAGCAGGTCTGCCTCTAAGCGCTGGGGATCCAGGCTCAAGGTTTTCATGTTTTTCCTATGTCCGTGTGGGTTTAATTCCGGTTTAACGTGATCTATTTAGCATACTATGATTGGACACAAAGGAATTGGCCCTCCACATTTAACCCATCCTTGTAGGGAAACACATATACACACACTGCTGAAGTGAGCACATGTTCCTGGAGTTGTAAGCTGCCCTGTACACGGTGACTGGGGAGCAATCGGGGTTAGGTACCCCAAGTACTCTTTGCCCATGCAACAAAAAAACTAAAACCAGGATTTTCCTGTTGTAAGTGAGAAAGCCCAACACCAGCACCACCCCACTGAATAAGTGTAAAGAACATTGTGTTGCACTAGCTATGAAGAAAGCTTGTCGTTCACTAAGAGATCTCTGCTCCTTTAAATGGTGCCAATCAATAGGATGTTTGGAGAGAGTGAGTCATGCAGCCTAAAGCCTATTCCATCACTTTAAGACTGCAGAACAAGAGGACTGCACTATACATATAAATAAGAACAGCAACTTTTAATCATGTCTGCAATGAAGAATGTATTGATTACATCAGCAACCACTTACTATAAACTAGGGGTGCGAATCCCTCAGTGTCTGGTGATTCGATTCGATTCTGATTTTTGAGGTCAACCATCGATTTTCGATTCAGAAACGTTTTTTTTCAGTTCAAATAGTCTTTAAATTTTGTTTAAGTTCTGTGAATGATAAGATGAAATGACAATGTAAACAAATAGAACATTTATTTAAAACAATACTTTGAGGTTGCTGTATCCAATCTTTTTGCATCATTTTATATTTATACAAAAAATAGGATTGGAAATTAAAATGAGCAGTATTGGGTTAGCTTAGCTGCCTGGCTTTTTCTTACATAAAAACACATCTATCAATGAACAAATAATTCAAAATATATTAATACCAAAGTATACCATGGTGCATTAGCCTTTAACTGAAACTAAAATACAGATTTTAAAGTCACAGTGCATTATATATTATATTTTTTACTATATTGCACCAACATTTGCTACATTTTCAAAACTTAACCTTAAATATTAAATATATTTTTCAACTTTTCATTTCTTTAGGGTGATATCGCATCAAACGGGCTCACGCATTTCCAAAGTACCTCGATTTCATTTTACACTCTTTGTAAACAGTTGTGCTCATGTGGATTTAAAAGCAAAACACCAGCTTTTAAAGCCGACGGGGTGGTCGAATCCCCCTCTCCCCCTGCTCCATGCTTCCAGCTAGCATAAACTAGCATGCTAGTGAACTACAATGGGAGCTGGTTAACAAGCTTGCTGTACGGTGGCCGAGCTGATCCGTAACGCGATATGCAGTATGCTCAGGAGTGGGCGCTAAAAAATAAAACTTAAATGCATTTTTTTTAATCGATTCTTGGGCATTTTGAATCGATTCAGAATCTCAAGCACCACGAATCGCGATTCTTTGAAAAATCGATTTTTTTCAGCACCCCTACTATAAACACATCCCTAATTAGAAAAGACATGCACAATAATATGCATATTTAACTAAATAAACAATGAGTCAAAAAAGAAATAAAGAACACCCAGGAGCCTGTAACAAAGAGCACATTCAAAGAAAATTACACGGCTTTGAAACAATGCACTATTGTAAAATGAACAACATATAAAGAAGAAAAAAAAAATATATATATATATATACAAAGTGCAAGTAATACAAGAGAAAACAAAAATAATGGCAATGGAGAGACACAACAGAGCATAGACTGTTGTGACAACATCCCATATCATCTCACTGCTTACTATCTCATTCTCCATTAAAGTAACTTTAAGCTAAAACACTCCTTGGTATTGTTGGTTTTTCTTTAGCATTAACAGTGCAGGACAATCAAGTACAGATTGTTTAATTATCATGTGTCATGTTTCCAAAAAAAAAGAAAGATTCCTGTAACCTTTGAAAAAACCTTTGAATGTAAACAATGGTCTTTGCAGGGACATCCAAATAGACCTAAAAAGCCACTGAAGTAGAATACATAGAAATAAAGGTTCTGACCAGTTTATTCCAAAAATATATTATCAAGAGAATATTCCACTAAAATAGTGAACAAGAAGCTGTATATGCACATGTATACTGTCTTTCACAGATCCCAAGAGGGGAGCGAATGTTTATATCATTATAAAATAATCTCATCTCATTATTTTTCCCTTAATCCTCTACTAGGGTTGTGGTTTGGTCACTGGGTAAATAAACCCAGGACAGGACACCAATCTATTGCTGGGCACAATCTAATTCACATAGACATGTTTTAGCTAAAGCTTTCACTATATATATACAGTGTTCAATGAATTCATGGGTTAAATTATAACAAAATCATTTTCTATTATCTCCTTTTTCTATGAACATTATCTAGTTATAATTCTGTGATGTTTATTCTGTTATTTGCATTTAGCAGAAATGACTAAAAAAATCAATTCACTTTGAGAATCGATCTTCATTAAGCAAATCTTCAAATGCAAGCCAATCTGAATTCAAGCCAATTTAGAAATCCCAGCTGGAGCCATTTTTTAGAAATTAAAAGGAGCACATGGCTGCAAAGGAGGAAGTCTTGTCCCTTTGCTCATCTCTGTTCTACAAAACAGATTGTGACAGAGGTATAAAAAAAAAGTGGTGTTCTATATTCAAAGCAGACCATTTATTGCTTAAGGACATACTTAGGTTTTTGACCACAAAAAACTGACTAAAATACTTTATGAAAAAGTTATTATGTTAATAACATTTAGCTTGTTTTTATTTACATAAACTATATTTTTTTTAAAAAAAAGTCTTTTTATGCTTTGTGTAAGACCAGCGTCTTCCCATTCCCCTACCAGTGCTCATTTGCCACGTCTTTCTCCTGTGGGGAGGCGTGGTGAGTCACCTGAGTTCTAATTGACAGCTCTATTTAAAGACGTCTAGGCTGTGCCGGTCGCATTGGATTGATTCGCGTTTGCTGTTATTCGTTTGTTGTTACCTTGCTTACTGTGTGTTCTTCTAGCATTAAGTCCCTTGGGATCGGACTCCAGTCCCTGCATGGCACGTCAGCTCTATCTGCCGCATACCTGCCGTTTGTTCTACGGACCAGCAATTCGTCTAGTCGAAGCTCCGCTCAGTGTTTTTCGTCCCAGCATAGTCGTGCCAAGATATTATTTTTCGTTCTCTCCCTTTGGATTTCGTTTCTCCCTATTTTTTCCTTAACGAATCTACTAATAAACTCCTTGATTTACGGAGAAAGGTTTGGAATGTTCTTGTGACGTCACGCGGCATGACACTTTGTCTATAGGTTGGTCAATTTAGAAAAGTAAAGCTGGGACCTTGTGCTTAATATTGTTTCTCAGCCTTGACTCAAGGTCACAATGTAACCAAAGACCTATCTCCTTTGGTTAATGTTATGGGTCCACCATCAGAAAAACACTGGACAACAATGGTGGGCAGGATTGAAAAGAGAAAAACATTGTTCTCAGAAAAAAAATCTTTGCCATCTGTCTGAATTTTACCAAACACTACAGCATGTTAATGTCAGTTTTTGACATATGAGAACCAAACAAATCTTTTGGGGGTAAATATAAAGTGTTAAGTTTAGCAAAAGAATGATGGTGTGATCACATCATTGTTTGTGAATGGGAGGTGGAGTCAGGAAAACAGGTCAAGTAAAGTAATGCACCTGCGGTTTGTCTGTGTGATTAATTGTCTGTTCCTTCTGTTTGCAGTAAGCAGTAAAGATAAAAGTAGTGGTGCAAACTGCTGAGGGAGGAGAGAGGTACTGACAGTTCCACATTAGAAGATACACATAACATGGCATTCAATTTAGAATGTATCAAATATTCAATTTTTAGTATCAAATATATTTTTATTTAACAATTATATTTCATTAATAAAATAACAATTAATAATATTCTGATTGGTTGTTAGCACATTCGCCTCTCAGCGCTGAGGATCAAGGTTCGAATCCCAATCTGGGTGGAGTTTCTACGTTCTGCCCATGTTCACGTGCGTTTTCTACAGGTTCGCTGCTTTCCTCCTCAGTCCAAAAACATGGATTCATGTCAATGAATTGCTGACCTGTCCTGTGGGGGTGCTGAAAAAATAGATTTTTCATAGAATCGCGATTCAAAGTCTTGGCGATTCTGAATCGATTCAAAATGCCCAAGAATCGATTTTTAAAAAATGCGTTCAAGTTTAATTTTTTGCCGCCTCCTCCCGAGCATACTGCATATCACATTACATATCCGCTCAGCCACCGCACAAGCAAGCTTGTTAGCCCACTGCCGTTGTCTGAATGGAGTTCGCTAG
This sequence comes from Corydoras maculifer, assembly GCA_019802435.1. NCBI lineage: Eukaryota > Metazoa > Chordata > Actinopteri > Siluriformes > Callichthyidae > Corydoras > Corydoras maculifer. The sequence continues at coordinate 1,319,610 of JAFMOD010000419.1, read as the reverse complement.
TATGCTAGTTCATGCTAGCAAAAAGCATGGAGCAGGGGGAGAGCACGATTCGACCCCCCCGTCGTCCTTAAAAGCGGGTGTTTGAGCACACTTTGGATTCCACAATGTCGCAAGGAAGCGCAACTGTTTGCAAAGAGTTTAAAATAAATTTTAGTTTTAACTAAAGGCTAATGCACCTTTGCAGACTTGGTATTAATATAGTTAGAATTATTTGTTTATTGATAGATGTTTTTTATGTAAGAAAAAGCCAGGCAGCTAAGCTAATACTGCTCATTTTAATTTAGCGTAATCCTATTTTTTGTATAAATATAAAATGATGCAAAAAGATTTAAAACAGAAAGGAACCTGAAAGTACTGTTTTAAATAAATGTTCTATTTGTTTACATTGTCATTTGATCTTGTCAATCACATAATTTAAACGAAATTTAAAGAGCATTTGAACTGAAAAATCGTTTCTGAATTGAAAATCGTTTCTGAATCGAAACATGACCTCAAAAAATTGGAATCGAATCGAATCGCCAGACACAGTGATTCACAGCCCTAATGTCCTGGCTGTATTTGTCCAGCACGTTTAATGAGTCCCTACTTTAGGATTAAGCGGAAGATAAAGAGAATGCGATGAATATTCTGATAATATCTTTTCTTCTTAATATTTACTTTTTTAATTACTAAAAACATTTTATTATGTGCAGAAATTTCTAGAACAATGTCAGACATGATCGAAAAGCTAATTAGCTAATGACGCATATAATGTTGATTATTGTATGTTATAAAGAACACATAATATTGTTATCCTATCGATTTTAGCACCAAAGGTTAGAAGCATTTACCATGCTGTTGACCGCAAACATAATAAATTATGCATAGTCTGTGTCCACAACACAACAAATCAGCACAATAAATAATGAATTATGCATATGGGATTCCACATCTAGTGCATCTTGTATTTCTTAGTTATAATTCTTATGTTTATGTGTGTTCATTTTAGAGCAACAAGGGATATATTACTAATAAATGAATCCAGATGAACACCTATTAATAAAAAAAGTCCATCCTATGAAGGAGGTCTGTTTAGTAAGCTAAGATCAGGCTTGAAGGGAATCACACTTGCAGATACTGAGCATGAAAATGTATATAAGCTCAATTTATTAGATAATCCGTTTAACCCTTTTTTGTAAACATTCAACTATAATCATTGCAACAATTGCCACAATTATTGTCTAAGAAATAATCACAATTATACAATTATTATGACAATAATTACCATAACCAAAAAAGTGCCAGAAATCCCAGAAATAATGCAGTTCTTGTGTTTGTTATTTATTAAATAGAAACATGAAATAACATTTTTGTTATTTAAAATAACAACGCAAAGCTTTTGCTGACAGATTGTATGAACACACATTTGTTTTTATTTATTTATTTTTTTTAAATATCAAAGTAAACAAATTTACTTCTTTAAAAGTACATACTGGCATATCCATTTTAAAGAAAATATTTTTTTCTGTAAGGGCAAAGTAAACAGACAAGTTTGCAGAAAGTGTAACTTTATTTTTGTTTCACCTGCACTTGGTTTTAAGGTCCGGCTAATGAAATAATACGTATTTTCTTATGAATATGAATGTCGTCACGATGATGTTGAGGCGCTCTTACTTTTTTGACAGAGGTATAAATGCTTAATTATTTGTTTTTAATCATGATTAATTGCAAAAAAAAATTGTTTAATAATGAAATACATGGATTAGGTTTGTTAAGACTTTTAGTTTACAGTTAAGTATAATTAAAGCTGTAAATATTTTTTATGAAACTACTTTCATAATTCTGAAGTGCTAATTCCAGACACCTGACTGGAGCAGGGCTTAACCCCAGAGAGGTAGAGGTCAGGGCATAAAGATCTCTGCAGTAAACTGAGCCATCATACCTCACAGAGCTTCACCAGGCTATTTTCTGCTTTGGTGAGGCTGGACAAAATAAGCAGTCTTCCAAGGAGACGCGCACAAAGGAGAGAAGAAAAGTAAATCACTTCCATCTTTTATATGGCTACAAAGAAATTTAGAGATAGTTTAGTTCTACAGTTATACGTTTCAGTGGAGTATCATGTTCAAGCCTTGTTGAACACCCTATCTGTCAGCTAGTTCATAGGACCTTCAGCCCTGAACACAGTGCCGTCAGTATCAGGTTTACTCCAACATGACAAAAAACTATGACTACGTAGCTTAATGCCAGGCTCGATAAATAAAAGCTGCCACATACATTTCAGTTCCACTTACTGTAAAATTGGACTTTGTAGTTCTACAATTCCAGACTGTAGTCAATCTGTTTGTGGACTACAGTACATACTATGTTAGTCCTCTTTAATCTGTTCTCTAATGGTAAGGACCCCAATAGTAGCACCACAGAGCAGGTATTATTTGGTTGGTGCATTATTCCTATCCCAGCAGTGTCACTGAGGTGTTTAATGAAACTATAGTAGCATTGCTGCACTAAAACCCCCTGACCGCATCAGTGTCAATGCAGAACTGATATACCTGTACTATCCTGGCCAATAGAGAACAGTGAACCAACAGTGGGCTAACAAACAAAAACACAAAGTGATAAGTGGAGAATATAAGACAATGGAGCAGGAAAAAGGCAGTGTGTTCAAATGTTGACTGGTACTGGAAATAGATAGACTGGAAATTTTTAATTATTTGTTTTCTATAATCAATTTATTATAGAATTAAAATGCCATTTAAGCAAACAGGTCACAGGGACATATCCCTCTCTGACATCACAAACCCAACCTTATGTAAGCTTTTACATCATGACAGTGTACACACAATCATGCAGCTTTTCAAAAGCTGCATATCATTGACAGAATTGAGGACAGTAAAAACAGATCATTGCAGTTATCTGATCGTACATTTGGAAAAACATGCAGAATCATCATTATACACAAAGACAGTAAATTCACAGCATGTCTGGTAATTCTGCATAATCACTAAACATATAAACAGTGGCACTGTAGCCAGAACTAAATTAGGTGGCGTAACAAGATATAATATTTTAAATAACTAAAATGTTTATTGACCACATTAAACTAAGAAAATCCATCTACTTGCTCAAAAGGACCAACATGCTTAGATGCTGAATGTTAAATAATGAATTGTTTACATAATTAATTAAATAAAAAGATGACCTGAAAAAAATAGACTACACCCTCTCGGAGAACCCAAAAAGCACAGATGCTTCCCCTCTGGGTCGTGGTATGTTAATGTGTGTTGCAATGATATAAGTGAATCAGACATTACTGCGCTGCTGGAATTCACCACCCAAATAATTCATGCTCTGTGGTGGTCCTGTAAACCATCAGAGAACAACGTAAATGGATATAGGAATGTAAATTATAACTATAAAGTGTAAAAGTAATGTGTATTAAAACATAGGGGTACAATATGGAGAGAGAATGTTGTAGCTCAGCACTTAGGGTGTTTGGTCATCTGAAGGTTGTGTGTTTAAATCCCAAGTCTACTGAAGTTGAAAATGTGGGTCCTTAAGCAAGCCTCTTAACCCTCATTGTGTGAGAGGTGATGCATCAACTCTGTGTTCTGACTCCAACAATCAGAGTCAAATATGGGATATTTGTAAGACTCTTCGGATAAAAGTGTCCGCTAAATGACCAAATGTAATGGGTACGTGAAAGACTGAGTGATATTTCAACGTATACTAAAAGAACTTAACAGAACTGATCGCTGTTTATTTTTTCATCTAAGCCCAGAAAATTCAAAATAAAAAAATGATAGAAAAAACGTTTATCATACTGAACCGACACAAGGCAATGTAAGGCAGAAACATAACTACAATTAGCATACCTAATTGCACAACCAGCTTTACAATTATAGCCAGCATGCCTAATGATGTTTACTATGCAAAGTCATTAAAAAGTACATAACTTTTACTCATCTCCATACTCATCTTCACAAGTATTTGACACCTATCTTTGGTTACATCATAAATGGTACATGTTTGTGCCATCACTCATGAGCAGCTGGCCAATTTCTCAGGTGGCCTCAGACAACTTCGACCCTGACCCTATTTTTGAAGGTAAATGGTCACTTCTGGACACTTCTATTCATGGGTTACAAAAGGTTTACAAAAATGTTTAAAAGTTTATAAAAAAAACACTTGGAGAAACACTGCACTCTTTAGGAAGTAATTTCAATGTTGAGATTAAAACACAGAGAAAAAATTTATCGTACAATGCACAATGTTACAAGATGAATGGATATGAATGTGCATACCAAAATGCATTGTAAATGTTGCACAAGATTGCATATTGAATAATATCAAGTTTTAAAAATACATACATTTGGAATATTGAATAGCTATAGAAATGAATAGTACCAGCTGCATTCCCTCAGTGTGGGAGAATGTAGGATAGAGTAGAATCTCTAAATTCTATTCAGCTGAAACACCACAGGTCAGAAGAGGAGCGTCGGTGGAGCTCTCCGTGGTGCTGAAAGCCTGACTTTCAGGAGAATCGCTGAAGCTGGAGAACGGTTATGTATTATGCATATCTGAGCTAAAGAACAGTCCTGCAATACTTAAGCAAGGCAGAGATATTCTGCAGTGAAGATGTGGGAGAGCAATTAAATGCTAACAAGCTCACTTCTGTATCAGAATTCGCCTCCGTCAGTAAACAGGAGATTCAGAATCTATATGGCCAATTCCTGCGAACTTATTCAATTTCAATAAAATGAAAATGAAAATCCCTTTTCAATGTCACCATTTAGAAAACATGTTTTAACTACTTAATATATTTTGTTTCAAATATATGTATAAAATATATGTCAGTAAATATTACAATACTTAAATAGTGTTTTTAAAAAGTCCTTCGCCAATAATGCCCATTATATATAACAAAACAAAAGATTGCACAGAAGTAAATGTCAGATAACAACAAAGAGAATTACTATAATACACTAGAAAACTGGAAAAATACTATAAAATTAAATGTCAACATGGAAAAGGTCAAACCGCTAATTGATAAAATATTTAGGAGACTAATTGGATGTCTGCAATGCTGATACACTAAATTTACTCAGGATGTATTTTGTTATGTAACTCTAAACAGATAATCCTTTCTTGTTTCCCCAGAGGGTCTCCTCTGAAACACTATAGCACCGGGGCTATTGACTGATTAATAACCTGTCTTCTCTGAAAACTGCGCTCACGGACCCACCCATCCACCCCATACACACACACGCATGCACACACGCAATCAGTGTATTGTTACCTATTTAGCTAGTTTTAGCAGTGACACTGAGCTCAGTGAATCATTAGCACATGGTTCTTACATGATGAGCCACAGACATTAAACATCATAGCTTCACACACTAAAACTTTTAAAAGCCACTTGTCTGTATTTTTTCCATGGTTTGGGACAATACAACATCCATCCATCATCTTACGCTTTATTCTCCACTAGGGTTGCGGGGGGTTCCCAATGCCCATCCAGGGGAAAAGGTTTCGGGCGCTGGGCAGATACTCCCAAGACAGGGCGGCAATCTATCACTGGGCACACACTTACTTACACAGACACGCACACAAACACACTTTATAAGGGGCAATTTGGAGCATCCAGTTTACCTTGATTTGCCCGACAATACAACAAAGCCCCTTTAATCATCATCTGAAAATGTGATTTAATGTTTATTGGGCTGCAGGGTACCAAAAATCCAACAAAGCCATCCCATCAGACACATCCATTTAAGCATGTTCATAGAAGCAAACAGGTTATTAACATTTTCTGCCATCAGCACCACAGCCTGTTATTAGTGTCTCAGCACACAGGGGAAATGGAAGCACATGAGTGAGCAGCTCCAGAAGAAGCAGTGAAGGTCACTGGAACGTCCTCTAACCAGAGCTTCTTTCTACTCAGCTCACACATCACGTGCTTTGTATGAGCAAACAATCATAATGTTAAACTGATTGTGATGTAAGTGAATCAGCTTGCAGAGTGTGCTTCTACCCAAAGCCATGGCCGAATGTGCTTCTGAATGAAGCATGTCCAAATGCTTTGTCTGCTCTGCCTCAGCTCCCAAATAGTGCCAAAAATAGATAGAAAAATGCAATAAAGCCCACATGCTAAAATAAGCCTATAAGTCCATTTTTTATGACAGCATCATATTTGTGAACACAAATAGCCCTGCATATAAAAAAACATCCAGGTTACAACCAACCATTCTGTATTTAAATCACTTTAGAGTGATGAATCAGCCACCCTACAACTGATCATGCCCTGCAGCACTCCAATCGGCCTTCAAAGCACCCATCCAACAAGGTTAATTAGAAAATAATTTCATAAGACACTTGATATTTCAACATGAGCTACAGTTAATATTAGCCAGGGGTCAGTGGAAACACTAGGAAGGATGGCAAGTCCTAAGAAACGGTGCTATTCGTACACAGCAGCTGCCTCTCCAGGTTCAAACTCCAGGGTAAAGGACAAATCATACAGAGCTCTACAGCTCATCACACTTGCAGCTTAGTCATTCTGAATGTCCGTTCAGCTCTCTTTAAATACAATAGAGCAAGAGAGAAGAGAGAGAGAATTCTAATTGTTTTTTCATGCCAGTGGGCCCTGCTCTAGGATCAGGAGGCTTAGCCTGCACTGGCTCTCCCCTGAGCTCATTCTCAGAGTCAACCATACCCTTCCTATTAAACCTTGACACTAAATATGATGGGAGGTTCTAATGTACTATAAATAGGACACAGACAAATTAAACCAGATGTAGCATTTTGGCAGACACACTGTTGTTGATTAAAGTCTATTTCAACATTATATTTAAACATGTGTCTAAAAATGGCTTTAGTACTGCATTTAGTCCACCAATACTAAAATTACTTTGGATCTTGTTCAAATGACATACATTATTATTAATATTTGTGTTATTACTATTAATATTATTATTATTAGTAGTAGTAGTAGTATGCCTGGTAAATAATAAGGACATTATTGTTATGAAAACCCTATCCTGAACTAGGTGTATTCTCATAGTCGTCAACAATGCATGACAGACATACCAGAGCTCAGACACTGGCAAAGCTCTAGGAACTTCACTTTAAAGCTAATCCATAACCCACTTACACAAATGTCACTACCACAGGTGGTTAGTAATGGATTACATTCACTCTCTTGCTCTCTCATTCTCTCCTTTAGCAACTTCTAAGGCCTTTTAAAAAGCCCCATTCTGTGTTTATTATGATTTAAATCTGTGTTTTACAGTGATGGTCCTGAAGTTCTCCTCACCTTAATCATTCCGCCTTTTTTAAGAGAGCCAAGTCATGTGCTAATTAGCGGATTAGTTGGATCTGGTGTGTTGACAGAAGGGAAGCACTAAAATATGCAGACAGAAGGTATTCAAGACCCAGGATTTTAAAACCTTAATTTTTGTAAAATTAAACAATTTGGGAAAGGTACATTTTTGTTGCACATAAGTAATCTTAGTACCTTACGTTTAAACTGAGACAAAAAAATTTTTTTAGCAAACCCAGCTCAGTTATAAGAAGCGCATTATGTTCATAATTTAAGATAAGACACTGTCTAAATATTTTCCCCTGGTTTCAATCATGATTTTGATCTTGTTCTCCCCATCCAGCATGAGTTTTCTCCGGTTACCTCCCAAAGTCTGAAAAGTTAATGCTACCTGGCCACTCAAGCAGGATGAGTCCTCCACTGAGCCTTGGTCCTCACAAGTTTCTTCCAACAACACCTGGGAGTTCATCATTGTCATTGTGGCTTCATTGTGGTCTTTTGGGTTTCAGGCTTAAAATACTATAAAGCTGCTTAGTGACAATCTACTGTTGTAAAAAGCACTATAAAAGGATAAATTCAAAGTTTAAACATTTAAAATATTTCACTTCATCTTTTTATGGAAATGTGTAAAGTTTTATACCATGGCACGGTGGCTTAGTGGTTAGAATGTCCACCTCTCTGCCCTGGAGATCCAGGATTGAAGCTCGACCTGGATGGAGTTTCTCCTTGTGTCTACATGGGTTTTCTACAATTTCACCAGTTTCCTCCCACAGTCCAAAGACATAAATTCAATGTGAATTGGCTGCTCTAAATTAACCCTATGTAGTATGTGTGTGTGAGTCTCTGTGTCAGTGAGTGTATCTGCCCAGAGCTTGAAATTTTCCCCTGGATGGGCATGTGAGACTCCAGTGTGACCCTAATAGAGGATTAAGTGGAAGATAATGAGATAAGAAGAGATTAACATAAATAAATCCTCAACAATAATCAGCATCCTAGGTAAGGCACAGTAAAAGGTGTTATAATTTTTTTCATTTAGTGAACTACCGTAATCCTAAATGAGGAAAATCCAATTCTTAGGTCAATTTAGTAAAAAAAAAATCCCTCAACAAAAGTTCCTCTCTTGTTCACTCTCACCTTTTCCTCACCTTTTCTGTAGGAGTTTAGATCAGGCAACTGGGATAATTAAGGAAAAAGCTTGGTTTTGCATAAGCAAGATTTTAAGTCTAAGCAAGAGTGTACAAATAAACAACTGTTTAGCACTGAAGATGCACTGTTGTAATTCAACTATTATTTAAATTCTTATGCATGCCAAATAGATTTCAAACTTCTTATCAGACCTTATTGCAATCATAACCCCATTAATGAGCCTCTCTAGAGTTGGTTGTAATCTAATGAGAGATAGGAAACACCATAGAACATGAGTGGTGTTAAGAAACCCTGCTTTCAACAGCCAGAGCCTATGATCTTTACACTGGAAAAAGAGGGAAGGTGTTAGAAAGGGACAGCTGATCTTTGCTAGGGTGGTTCTCTTGTTGGGTTAATGACAGCCATTGTGTTGCCAAGCATAATCGGGTACACTCACATACACAGCACCCTTAAAATGCATTTCTGCATTCCTGTCTGCATTGAAAACAATCAGACTTCAACCCTCAGGCACAGGAATATCTGTCTCAATATAGATACAGTAGGAAAAACAAAGCTCTAGGCTCTATAAGATTTAATGCATTAAAAGTATTTACCTTTAAACATATAAAAAAAGCCTGTCTTTATTTGTTAAACAGCTATTTTTAAAAACAGCTTCATGATTTATTTTAGAAAATAAGAGATTAAAACTAGCACTAAAGCTAAATAGGGTGGAATTAATGCGAGTTAAAAAAAAACTCTGTGGTGCCAAAAGGCTTTCTGCTTTTTGTCAAATTATAAATAAATCACACTAGACAGAATTATTGCATAGAAAATGTAGAAGTTTGATAGTGATATGTGCCAAATTTAAAATAAATTACATTATAAATTTAAAACTGAAAATGTAAAACTAGAGACATTGTAAATGACTTAATTTATAATTAACCCCTCACAAAATAGAAAACATTGAGACATCTACAATTTCAGACATTACTTTAATTAGGCCTCATGTGACCTTACTCTATGGGATACTTTATGGGATACCCTATGAGATGCTCTAATCTATAGTTTCATGGTTTTAGTTTTTAGGAATTTTGGCACTTTGCCATGTCTTTCCTTAACTGTACTTTACAAATGATCCAGTCAGGGGGGCAATTTCAACTTACACATCAACAAGGTCTTTGTAATGTGGGACAATACCAGAGCACCAGTAAAGTCCCACTCAGGCACAGGGAGGACATGCAGACTTTGCAGAAAGGACGTACATGTTACATGAGGTTACATAAGGTCATTTAGTAGTCACTTTCATCCAAAGCGAGTTAAAAGTATCTTAACTTGATTCGAATCAGAACACAGGGGGATCACAGTAGCAACAGCCCAACAACCTAACTGATCTATCAGTGATCTATCCTAAACATAGCCCACCCCAGGAATCAAACCCGGGACCGTCTTTCTGTGAGGCAGTAGCACTAACTTCTACGTTCCTGTGCTGCCAATTAGGCTTTACCTGACCATTATAATGGCAGCCCCAATACTGATGACATTTTTAAATAATAATTACATTTCAATAACCAAGAGAGGTAAAAAATAAGATTATTATAAATATTTTTAGCCAAAGTAAAGTTAGGCTGATATTTGAGTTGTGATGCAATATTTGGTGTTGTAGTATAGTGAACAAACATCCTCCTTTCAAACTCATACATTAGCTATTGTTGTCAATCAAAATGACACAAAATGTGCTGTTAAACACCATTTGATGTGTGTAGTAGTGTTTCTTTTTGACTTGTGAGTGTAATGTGTCGAAGCTGTCATATTTAAGCAGTTCTGATCCACATTAACAGACAGGGAAATGAAAGTGGTCTACACAACCTACTAGAAAAGGTGCTATCACTAACCCCAGTCTTAAGAATTCAGCAATGTGTGTTTTATGCAACATTATTCATTCATAAACTCTCATAAATGTCTCACTTCTCCAGAGACCAATAAAAGACCTTGTGTCCTATTACTAGCACTGTACAAAGACCGCATGCCCTTCTTAGTCAAGCTCCTTACAAGTATTTTATGCGTGGCACAGAATCTCAAAGCCTAGTTGACACGCCGACGTCTACAATTATACTCCTCTTCATTTTCATATCTTAAATGACACCAGAGACATTGCTTGCATTTTTAAACAGGTAGTCATAGGGTTTCATCAAATACTCATTTCCCAAGCAGTTACACCAGCAAATTACTGAGTGAATAATATGACTTATTTCCATTTGTAAAATGGCCACGACTCTGTATAAGCCTGGAAAAGTGATGGAAGGTTTTAATTCAAGTGCTCCCAGTTGCAAATGATCCAAACACAGGTCTGATTGTGTTTTAACAACTTTCATCTGAAGAGGCCGAGGCACCGTGTTAGTGTCGGATGAGCTGCTTGCTCTATTGGAACGCTTGCTCATGTAGGTAATTAAAAGGTAATGAAGACTGGAGACTTCACAGACGTCATTAACCCTTTTCATTTAAATAAGTAACAAGCTGGACACACTCTTACCGGGTTGCAAAAAAGTGCTTGAATGAAATGTCACAGTCCACTTTCAGCAAAACTTTCACAAACTGACAACAAGCATGTAATAACAGTTTTGGAATTGATACACCGTATAAACACATATATTCTCATAACAAACACTATTCAATACTTGAACCATGTTGACTGCACACTTGAACCTGAAAGATTTATTACCAGAACCACTTAATTACTAAAACCCCAAAAGTTCTTTTTAACAATATGTTACCTTAATGGTACTTGGTCAGCTACCAAAAAAAGTAAATAATCTCTGATTATTCGGCATTTAAAATTTTGGTATCTTTTAAAAGATACGTGCTGTGAGATTTATGCAATTCAGGCAAATATGCCATAACAGATGTAATATTAAACATACAATACAATGCAAAAAGTATTATAAAACAATAAGGCATGAGAGAGACGTGCATTATTGAGAATAACTCATGGTGTTAGGCCGGATGCGTAGCAACATAATGTTTTTTTTTTCACAGTAATGCACAACATTGAATGTCTCATTGCTTTTATAAATTATTATGAAAACACTAAAATAAAGACAAGGTTTCATTCATCAATCTCTTTTTTTCAAACAAGGTTATTAATAACTTGGTCTTCTGTTTATTCCAGGATTACCTGTTTTATAATAAAAGAATAAATGATTTTGAATTGAATACAACATAGACTTTAATTCCTGTCTTTACACACACAACAGTGATTTTTTTTTTATATGATGAATGTTATGCATTATCTGTATTATTATAATAAATCCTCATAATGAGAGAAATATTTAACATAATAACTTGATACAAATGGGTAAGGATTAGGATCAAAATGTGGGTGCCGCAATCATTTTATTTGGAACATAAAAGAAAATCTTTCACAATATGTAAATTGTAAAATTGTTCACATGTATTACTTTTTGTCTTAAGATGTAAGTATGTTTATTTGTTTATTTAAAAGATCTGGACAGCATTAATAAGTAGCTATTTCTCAACAGGAACGTTTACAACTAATACAGTCATGGGGGAATTTTGTTTGATTTATCTATTAGCATGTCGAGAATGTAACTGTAAATAATCAGGGAAAACTCAAGCAGCATGTGAATGACACTTATATATGTTTAGCCCCAAATAAAAATCAAACGAAGACTTTCTTGTTGTGAGGTGGAATTGCCACCCAAAATAGTATCATTTGTGGCAAACCTGGTCCAAAGACACCAGAAAAAACATTTCAAAATCAGCAAAAATGTGTTTCTTTCTTCATATTCTTCTGCCAGCTGACAGGTAAAAATGCTGATCAGTGTACATCACCTACATGTTACATACACCACCTCTTCACTGTTACACAACTGCAGTTTCAATGCACCTTTTAAACACCCTCTGTACATAGTCTTGTTCTGTATAGCATACCATAACATTGTCAAAAACTTTATAAAGCTCTCCTGTCTTTCTTAACTTTACCAAACATTAAACACTTGAGTTTGAGGCATTGAGGGCATCTAAAATGTCTTTTCCATCTATCCAGCCATTATCTACCACTTAATCCTCTACTAGGGTCGCGGAGGGGGTTCCCCCATGTCCATCCAGGGGAGAACGTTTCGAGCGCTGGGCAGATACACCCAGTACAGGGCGCCAATCTATCACTGGGCACACACTCACACAGACACTCTATGGGGCAATTTGGAGAATTCATTCATTCATCCCCGAGGAGAAAATTTAATGTTGAAGCAGCCATACACATAATAACAAAAACACAAATGTAAATACAAAGATGAAGATGAAATATATCTGTGCAGTACAAAAAATATCACTGTAGTCTGTGACTGTATGTGCAATTGCTTGTATATTTCTGAACTGTGGGAGAAAACTGGAGAACGCGGAGGAAACGAGGAGAACATGGAAACTCCACCCAGATTGGGATTTGAACCTGGATCTCCAGCACTGAGAGGCAAATGTACTAACCACTAAGCCACTGTGCTGCCCCTAAAATGTCTTTTTACTTATATTCCTGTGGTACCAGCTAGTTTAAGACGTTTGCTAGTGTTTGCTGAGTTTTAAAGAGGATGTGCAATACATAAAATTCTGGTTCTACTATACAGGCGTTCTACTATAATATGTTGCTTGGAGTTGAACTGAACTGCAGGCACACTATATAATAATAAAACTTTTAATTATAAGCTTTTAACTACTAAGATTAGTAATGTGATAATACAATCATAATCTCATATGACGCAAAACCTAATCTTTCTTATGAATGTGGAGTAAAGCAGTTTGGCTAAATTAATTTGAGATCAGTTCAAGTGCTGCCATGTTGCAGGTTGTAGAGCCGCCTAACAGATCTCACAGGGTCAATGAAGAAACACTTCTGGGAGATAAACACTCTTCATCAAACAGTAAGTGTAATCATTCCACCCAGATGTAAATCACAGAATTATATATCAGTAATGTTAAAATATAATTCACAACAAAAGAGAAACTGTTTATCAGACAGTTAAACAAAAAAATTTAAAAACAGAACATGGCTTGATTGTACTAGTCTGTGTTGTGGACTGTGCTGTGAATCCAAGAGGTGTGGGTTAATAAAGCAATAAGGCAGAAATGCTTTTCATAAAAGCATTAAGGCACTCAAGGTTGTGAATTATTGTAAATTAACTACAGGAAAGATGTAAAATGGCACTCCTCTATACTTGTGGTGCCTAACAAAACTTCTTTCCGTAATTTATTCACAATAATGCGCAACCATAAGTCCCTTATTGCTTTGATAAAACAGTTATAAAAGCACTATAATAAATGACAAGGTTTTACTCATAAATGCATTAATTTTAAGCTAAATTATTAATAAACTGGTATTCCACAATGTAATCTTGTTCGGTATTTATAGTTACCATGGATTGCTGAGCAACGAGATACTGGATTAGCGCTCATCAGGAAAACGGCACACTGTTTATATTAATTTGCATTTTCATTCATGGTACATGATTTAAAATAACGTATTGTATATCACCCTTTCATAAATATGTGTAGTAGTCAGAGGTGTGCATTAATGTCTATGATGTCACAGCTGGAACACCATAAAAAAGCCAATTAGATTTAAGGACTGGAACTATCCGTTTTAAAAGACTTTATGACCCAATTTGTGTGTTTTTAGTGCCAACTAATATGTAGAAAATATCTTTTACTTTGACAACATTTCTAAATGGGTTTAAGCTCATAACCCAGTACAAATGAACAGCTGTGTAAGTCCTTGTTTGGCTGAAGGCATTTGACTATGTGCTTGCCCACAGCTGCTCGCCTACTGATAAAATGCAGAGGGGCTTTTCCCCTTTAGTTTATAGGGGGGAGCTATAGCTCCCTTTAACAGAGCTCAAGATCTCCAAGCTAATGACAAACCAAGGAGACAGACTTTAAATCAATAACTGAATTATTAAACCATGGGTGTCAAACTCTGAGCCGCGGGCCACCTTTGGCCCGCAGTGTAATTATATTTGGCCCGTGAGGCAATATCAAACTACTATTGGCCTGCTGGCATTATACAGCAGCGGTAAACTGCTGTTTACCGTTGGTACTACAAATCCCATAATGCCCTCCTGTTCTGGCGCTGATGACATCATTAGCTCACTCCTGTTTGGTGTACACAACTGCTGTTGCAAGCCGGGCGAATCGTCCACCCGAGGGTTTTCTGAGCCATTCATTACGCGCAAAATGGCGAAAAGAAAGTCAGAAAACAGAACTTTTCCAGACAGGTGGGAGGCAGAATATCTGTTTACATATGAAAACGCAGTGACATAGATTATTTCTGTAAAACATTACAGTACTATAGCAAACTGAACCCTGAATTTAGCACTGATGTAGATGATGTACATAAAATGCAATAAAACACCTAACCATCATAAAATAATGCACTGAAAACAATGCAACATATTTTTGTCTTGAGTAGATTTCTAAGTAAAACAAATAATTTAGTTTAGTTTAGAAACTTTTCCTTATTTTGGGGAAATTTTAACAAGATAAATTTACTATAATGGCAGATTTTACTTACTTTATGTAATTTTTTATGTAATTTTTAAAATATATTTTATAGAGAGCAAAGTATTTTAAGTTATATAGTTTAAGTTCTAAGTCATTTAAATTTATTTATTGATGAATAATAGTTCTGTCTGTTTTTATTCCTTTTCGTGTTCAGAAAACATTTACTTTTAGTGTATTCAATAAATGTTTACTGTTCGGCCCGCGACTTCAAGTGTGCTTTGAGTTTTAGCCCCTGGTGCAACTGAGTTTGACACCTGTATTAAACGGTCAATGACTAACAAGTGTCTGTGCTTCTGATCAGAGACAGGTGGAGTATCAAATAACACCTGAGGGCAAAGCAACAATACTTTAAAAAACTCATTCAGTATGTACTTATGTAAGATTAAGACAGTATTTTTAGTAGGTAGTGCTACAGATTAACTGTGCATTACTACCATATGATGGCTAGTTATTCTGATAATCCCTAATCTGACTGCCTTGTTATTTATTAATGTGGTCAAAATGCCACATGATCATATTTATACATAGTGTATTATACAAAAGTGTGGATTATTTTTAAGGTTTATTATTTTTTTAAAGTAGAAATGAGACATCTACAAAGATAAACTGCACTGCACTGTTACTATTTATTTTACTGAAATTGACACATTAGAAAACATAAGCAAATAAAATGTGTGTTATAGTAGGGTGTCCAACTATCCATATAAACGTATTTAAAACTTTAAAGTTAATTGTAATGTGATTTTTTAACAACATTATTTATAAATATGTGTAACAGATTTTATGAAAAAATACTCATATTGTACATACACATATATACCGTATTTTCCGGACTAAAAGGCGCACCTAAAAGCCTAAAACTTTCCCAGAAATCAGACGTGCGCCTTAAAATCCGGTGCACTTTATACGTGTACTGAGTTCCAAAATCTTTAAAAGTATTGTTGTGCGACCGGGTGGTTTTTTCCACACATCACCGTCACTGCTGATTTGTGGCTCCATGCGCGCTCATCTCACAGAAAAGCAGAGTGAAGAAAATTAATTCGGAGCTTACCGTCATTTCGGGAGGATTAAATAAAGAACTCCAACCGCTGAACATCGGTGTAAACAGGGCGTTTAAAGTAAAGTTGCGAGCGGCATGGGAGCGATGGATGATAGACGGCGTTCACACGTTTACTAAAACTCGGGAGGCAGCGGCGGGCGAGTTACGCCACCGTCTGTGAATGGATTGTGGATGCCTGGGCAAGGGTTTCTGCCGTAACCGTTGTCCAAGCTTTCGCGAAAGCCGGCATTATTGCTGAACAGCCGCCTGGCGACAAGACTGACTCAGACATTGATGAGGGGGAACCCGGAGTGCACGATAGTGAAATTGCGCAGCTTTTTAATTCAGACACAGAAGATGAGGACTTTGATGGATTTGTGGGAGAAGAGTGATTAAAATAATGTGTTTTGTCAAGTAGTAGAATAAACTTTAATTATAAATCACCGTTTTGCATCCTTTACTTTTCTTGTAGATCGTATGTTTTAGCAAGTGCCTTATAATATGGTGCCGTACAGAATAAGTACAATACAGAAATAGACCCCGTAATTCAGACTGCGCCTTATAATCCGGAAAATACGGTACCTACAAAGAACATCTCATACCACTCATACAGTTTCCATTATTTTAAACAGCTTCTCAGTTAAGCAAACCCAACTTGTTAGTCTGCATTACATTATAAAAAATATAAATAAAAAAAATAAAATTATTTATTAATCAAATGACTTTTGTTCAGGCAGTCCAACCACTTTTATGTTTATGTGGTAACATATCTAGTGATGTTTACATTTACATTTTTTTTACATTTTGGTCATTTATTGGACGCTTTTATCCAAAGCGACTTACAAGGTGAGCACAGGGTTAATCACAACATCCCTGGAGCAATGAGGGTCTTGCTCAAGGACCCACATTGGTAACTTCAGTGGACCTGGGATTTGAACCTCCAACCGTCAGATTGATAGTCCAACGCCCTAACCACTGAGCTACCCTGCCCTGCCAGTCACGCAGTTCACCTTTAACAAGACGTGGTTTACTTTCATGTCATGTTATAGTGTAATTGAGGAATTTCATGTTTAGCAAAATGACCTTCGGTGTTATGTTGCCTTGTGTATTTGGCTTTATTTGTTTCAATTAAAAGTTATCATTAAAACGGCTACAATATCCGTACCTCTAAATGCCAGGATTATGGTTTAAAAACTCTTGCACTGTTTTAATCTCACGCCTTACTGCAAGCATCACAGCTATCACTACTGAAAACTTCACTACTGAAAACTTTTTAAACATTTACAGATTAACCAACAGTTAAGATCAGATGCCATTTTTTATGGTTAGGCACAGAGGTAGTACAATATGGGGAGGGGGGGGGGGTTCCACAACAGGCTCGTTAGATTTATTCTCCTGGTCGTCTGGAAAAAAAAAGTCTAGGGTTAGGGTGAGGGTTAGGGTTAGGGTTGCATCTCTTGCCTTAACAGTTATTTTCTAACCCTAAATTCTAATTTATAAATATTTATAAAATAAAAGTGATAAATAATAAAATAACATTTCTCTACTGTTATTTTGTTGCTTTCAAGGTGGTGTAATTAATATGTAATTCCAGGCCATGTATTATCTTGAGGTGACTACAATGCCATCTCAAATGTTACATAACAAATCTAGAAACATTTGCAGAGAAATTAAGGGGATGGTTACTCTAAACCTTAACAAAAAGCTTGACATTTCTTTTCATTTAGAAGTATGACAAGATTTGTAAATTATCAAATTTAACTAAACCACTGTTACCTAATCTTTTAAGGGTGAAAAAAAAAATCAAGAAATTATCGTTTTTAAACAAATAAAAAGGAAAGTCAGTCATTGTTGGTGTATGCAATGTATATTATTGCTTTTCCTCATAACTGTTTTAAAGAGCTTGCAATAAATCAATGTGGATGATATTAAGTACAAGAGCATATTTCCAAAAAACATAAATGGCAAGAAGCTGCCACTTCCATGAGAAATGCAGTGTTTATTAGCCTGCATTATTGAGATCAACCCGTCTGACAATCAACAGCTTTAAAGAAAAAAAACTCAAAATACATTTCCATCAGAAAAACTTTTGCTTAAATATGAAACCATTTTTTAAATAAAAAATAAATAGTAGGGAAATTCTTGGCAAAATCTGAACCTTGAAACATGATTGGCTAATGATTGTGATTGGAAATACTGCAGCTGGTTCCTCCTTAGCTACTGACTTGTGTTGTTCCCTCACTTGTAAGTTGCTTTGAATTAAATTGTCTGCAAATGACTAATAATTGAACATAAACTTACTAAATATTTTTTTGATACAACTTATTTTTCTACACTCATTGTCCATATAAGAGACGGCAGCAATTTTTTACTGCACAGCTTTTTTTAAATATACTTCATCAATGCTGGTGACCGGACATTTTAAATTGGTGCATAATTCTCCGGCCAGCGCTGACAGAGACAAGTTTATTACTCCAGCAACACTGCTGTGTTCTATACATACTATGATTCCAGCACAATACATACTAACACACCAGCAGCATATCAGTGTCACTGTCATACTGAAAGTCATCAATCACCGAAATATCAGAAACCAGATTAAGACACAAATATGTAGAGCAACAGACATACTACTGTCTGTTAAAATCAAAATACCTTGTCTGAGGTAGTCCTGCTCATTAAAGAACAGAGTTAAGGGAACTGGCAAAGAATGTATTAAACCAGAACACAGTTCTGCATTAATAGTGCATTAATATGCTGAGGGGAATTACTAAAATGGACAGTTAATGTAGAAACAAGAAGATGTACCTATAGTGACCAGCAAGTTCATATTTTCAAGTATGTTATGTGCATGGTGGCTTAGTGTTTATCATGTCCACCTCTCGGAACTGGATATCCAGGTATGATTCCTGATCTGGCTGGGGTTTCTATGTCCCCCCCCCACGACCCTAGTAGATGATGAAGTGAAAGATAATGAGATATTTATCTGAAATTGAAAAAACATAGGATAAAGGTTTGCAAAAAATAAAACAAAAAACTCATTTATAAAAAAAATTAATAATAATAAAATATTGTGAACCTAGAATATCTTCATGGCATCAGGACCAGGTACTGCTGTCACCTTTACTGATCTTGTAGTTTCTGTAGATTTGAGCATCTTCCCTCCTCTACAGCTCTATCCAAAGATTGTGTCCTGTGTTGTGGCCCACAATTTAATTTTAGTAGCTTGAGTGATTTTTGGATGATCTAAAACCGATGACGTCCCGAGTGTTTGATGAGACTTTGCCTTATTTCTCCCCGAACATGGCAACCGTGCAAGCTCGGTCCAGATTGGCCTAATTTTACTTCGATTCCACACTCAAGTGATTTCCCCACGATCACCTAACAGGAGCGACATGCTTACCTTGTTTTTGATGCTACAGTGGCAGCAGACAGTCCACAGGTACTTGAGGGTCCTCCACAGCAGGATGATGAAGAGACCCCCGAAGAACGTCACCATGGACGACGCGAGGAAAGCCCACCACATGCGCCCATTGTTATCGCACGGCACGTCGGGCGAGAAGGGGATGTGGAAATCCATTTTGGACATGGAGACAGAAAAGTCCGTGTTTTTGTTGTTAGTCATTCTAGTTCTGGCGCCGCTGCCACGGGAAACGTTCAGATCTGCCACAACTAGCATCGGGTAGCTTTGGAGAGCTCGTGGCAGCGCCCCCAGCCCCAGCCATCAGCCATATTGCTTCACAAATCCCTCTCCGCGCAACTGTGCCTTCTTGTTGCCCGACGTTTCTCTGAACCGAGAGCTTTAACGGAAAGCGTCGCTTCGCGCAAAACGAACGGAGAAACGGCACGTCGGCGGCGGCGTCCCTCTGCGGGAGGCATTTAAATCCGTGCCGACGACGCGTCACGTTTTCATTCTGACGCCTTTTTTTAGAAATATAAAAGCGAGTCTTTAATTAAAACTAAGGCGCAGAGGGCAATGGAGACCTGTCCCGCGTCCCCGACACGCCGTTAATCGTCGTCAGTGCCAAACATCTCGAAGCGCGAACAAAACAAACCCGACGGCTTCATTCAGAGCGAGCGCTTCCTCCATCCAGCGAGCGCGCGCCAAATCGATACAACCTTCTTTAACGCCACTTTAATCGGGTTCCTTGAAACGTTTAGCATCGAAACGCACAGTCGATCGATTCGAGCTCGTGTCTCTCGAGAGAGAAACCTGTTCAGAAAACGCCGCTCGGCTTTTCTCGCGGACGTGTGGCGCTCGAGCTGAACAGAGCCGCGCTCTGCCCTCCAGCCGCTGCGCTTTCCTTACTGAGCGCCAGCGCGAGGGAGCGAGCGCGCGCACACACGCACGGATATGCGCGCGCGCACACGCACGCACACACACACACACACAAAAAACACACCGGGATATACACACGCAAGCGCGCGCACACACACACAAGGATATACACACGCACGCGCACACACGCACATACACACACGCAGGGATATACACACGCACGCACGCACGCGCAGGGATATATACACACGCACGCACGCTCACACATATACACGCACGAATAAACACGCGCGCGCGCGCGCACACACACACACAGACACACATGCACGCGCGCGCGCACACACACACACACATATATATATATACATATATATATATATATATATATATATATATATATATATACGCACGGATATATGCGCGCGCGCACACACACGCAGGGATATACACACGCACGCGCGCGCACACACACATACATACACACACATGCTTGCACGCGCACACATATATACACACGCACGGATCTATACACACGCACGCACACAGAAATGGACGCGCTTGTAATGCTGTTAACGAGTATTTACACTGGTGTGCATTATTGTTGCTTAATTCTGCTAACACACACAACCCTACAATTACCTACAAATTATATATTAATAATTAATAATATATCAGGGAGTGCAGGGTGGCTGAGTGGGTAGCATGTTCGCCTGTCAGCGCTGGGGATATACACATGAAAACAGCAAAAAAAACCTTGTGATGTTCAGCTGTATGCCCTCATTAATTAAATGATTTTTGTTTGATTAGGGTTCCTAAAAGCCAAGAAATACATTTATGGAGCTAATAAAAACTACCTGCAAACCCCACACACATACATAAACAATATTTAGTGATGTGCATTATTAAAGATATTAATGCATGAAAGGAAGTGCATTATTGGGAATAAATCTTGAAAAGATACATTAGTAGACAAGAAGCGAAAAAAAGTCAACTTATTTCCCATGAGCCTGTTGCTGCTGTTGTGTATGAACTGCATTCTGTAATTTGGCCACTAGATGGCATTTTGATCATTAGTGAAACAAGTATCCTGTTACTCAACATCACAGTCATTTTAAAAACAGTTTATTAACTTATTTAGGTAAGAAAGGTTATGCATTATTTCAAATAATAGTAACAGTACCTAATGACACCTGTTTCATGTGATTTATTCACAATAATGCACAACATTTCTTATTTGTTTATTATTTGTTACAACTAATTACAGTCTAGCAGCAAGGTGGCTTAGTGGTTGGCACGTTTGCCTCTCAGCGCTAGGGATTCCCGGTTCAAATACCCATCTGGGTGGAGTTTCCATGTTCTCCCTGTGTCCGCGTGGGTTTCCTCCCACAGTCCAAAAACATATTAATAGCCAAACTACACTCACCAGACATATTAAATATTCTACATTCCATTTACACCATTTGTTTTCATCGGTTCCACTAACTATAGTTGCTATAGTCAAGCTGTTTCTTTGCACACTTTGTTAGGTGCATTTATTCTGTAATGATCGGGGTAGTGCAGGTATTATTTGGGTGGTGAATGATTCTAAACACTGCAGTGACACCAAGGTGCTGGTGGTGTTAAGAGTTTTGTGCTGGTATGAGCACTGCTGAATTTTTTATATCAGAGTGTGGTAGCTCAGTGGTGAACATGTTTGGCTATTAATCTGAAAGTTGTGGATTCAAATCCCAAAAACAACAGCGTTACCACTGTGGTGATATGAATGTAGATTAAATGTGCATTTTATTTGACACAACCTTAGTGCTCTAGGCTCTGATACATGCTAAAAATAGACAATGGAGCTAGAAGTCAGTGTGTCTAAACTTTTGACTGGTACTGTAAACACTTAAACTCTTAATTACTAATTACTACTGACAATCATTATATTTAGCACAAGTGAAGTTCAATATAAACAGTTGCCATGTGATCCATGAGTTTTGAAACCAAGATGGAGATCCTGTCATGCCGAAAAAATACAATACACTCATTATTAGTCAATGAATAGTAATGAACCACCCTGCTGCAAAATTCCTTTTACTACTTACAGTTCAAATGATTTCAGATGAGTAGCACATTAGAAAGATTTAGTGACAGTGACATTGTTTAACCACCACACGTTCAATTAAGCACTGATTAAATATGATTTATCAACCATTGTGCACAGCAAGGTTCATCTGTAACCCCAATGAACCAGCAGGAATTCTTTAACTCATGTTGTTTTCTCTTGTCAACAGAAGGCAGGTGAATGCTGCTCAAATCATGGTAAGATGATTTTCTTTATTTCTCCCACTGCAGAGCAAATTAAACTCTTTAAAAGGTGTAAATATGCAAAGTTTCTAGAACAGCAACAGTCTTGAAATTTAGATTCCAAATGCAGCTCAATATTAAATAGTTATCAAATAATTTAGAAGAAAGATTTGATGTCTGAATGAATATGTTATGTTAATGGCTCCTGTATGGTGCAGAGCAGACTGCGTCTCTTGTGTCTCAGCATTTGGTGGAGATGCCATGTAGAGCAGACTAGGTTATTTATGGAGGGCAATAAGATCCAGGATTGATCATCTTGCCCGAGTCTGTGTACAGCTGTCGAATTAGAAGTCCAAAGAACCTGTTCCCATGGAACAGCTGTACTCATGTAATAAATCATCATTGCTTAGTCCACACAGAAGTGTTCCAAGTAGACTTCCCATCTTAAATGATTTTCTTTTAGCTATTAATAATTATTGATCTGTTTTTACCGCAGTACAACTGTCCATCAGTTTTCTACACGCTACTTTTATGGCACTTATTTTAAAAGCATAGAAGGCTAACTGCCATTACTCATCCATAGCTTATTCACCACAAACTGATGTTTTGATACTAGTAACTTGTAGTAAAAGGTTGGAACCTTGTGCAGTATTTTTATGTAGTAAATAAGCAAATAATTTGCCAAGATATTTAATATATAACTATTTTTAATAATACTAATAACTGTAAAGGACATTTGTTTCCTACCTAATATATTCATTCATTCATTCATTATCTCCCGCTTATCCTCTATTAGGGTCGCGGTGGGGTTCCCCATGTACCTAATATAATCATTTAATATTTAAAGAGACATTAAACACATTATAGAAGTGACTAAATCATTGTGGGTGTAGTTAGGAATGGTTGAGGGTATAAACCATAAACTCTTCCAGTTCAACACTTTTGTTCTGAATTCATTAAAATTCCCCCTCAATGCACGCCAATCTAATTATTCAAGGTTTAATCAGGCTGTACTATACACAAATCAGTTCTCTTCAAACATGTACAAGAGAGGAAGACAAGACTGGAGTATTCTATTGTGACTAAGCAATCAAAAAACTTTAAGTAGTCTAAAATCACCTTAAACTCAACAGAAATTATATCAGGGCCACAAATCGTAATGTTTTTCTTCCCAGTCAAAAACCATGGATTCAGGGTGAATTGGCTGCTCTAAATTTCCTTCATGTAGTGTGTGTGTGTGTGTGTGCACCTAGTGACGTATTGACACCCTGCCCTGGATGTAAACCATCTTCCCTGGATGGGGAACCCCCCACCCCCACCCCAACATTACAGTACAGTACAGCATTAAGCGAAAGATTAGATAAGATTATTCTGTAATTTTTTTTTAATAGTTTTGTCTTAACTTTGATGATGTGTTGATAGCAGTCCAGTTCAATTTATTGCATGGTATTAAATTATAGTTTAACAAATGACCAGTTTACAGGAGATCTTCCCAAAAGGATGATATAGGACAGATAATAGTTAAAGAGCATTTTAATAGACGCTTGCTTTTGCAGACATTTGAGAATCTTCAGCATCTTTATGCATTAAAAAAAACAATCTTTGTCCACTTCACCAAGAAATCAAAACCAGAATGCGATGCTGTGAGGCAATGGCTCAAACTACTGCACCACCATTTTATAGAGGAGCAGTAAAAACAAATGATATTCAATTTCAGAAATTGAAAAGTTTTCTCTTAAATTAAATAAAACAGTTGATAAGTTGAAATTATAATTGCACTTTTTATCATTCTGCCAATTTGTTTTGAAAAACCGAAATGCTTCATTTTTCAACTTTCGTAAATTAATTGAATTGAACAAATCATGTTAATGTGACCAAAAAAAAATAATCTGAAAAGTCTAGTCAAACATCAGATGTTGCAGGTTACCTTATATTTTAAAGTTATAAATGATGGAATAAAATCAATACTAAAGATGGACATGACTACACTAATATAATTACTTAAATAAGAGCATAAACTCATCTAGAATAAGTACATAAGGCATTCAAAGACAACTGGGACTTGGACATTTTATAACATTGTGTGATACAGAAAATGACTTTTATTTTCATGTTAATGTGTTAAACATGTGTTTAACATTTCATACAAATCACATTCTTTGTAGTATTGAAAATCCCAATTATTAACAGTACCTGTCCTTTAGTTATTGTTCCAAAAACACAACCACATCGGCTGAATCCCTATCATTCAAATGCTTATGCTACTTGTTCAGCAAAGAGGAAAAAATAAAAAGACAAACACATCCATTTTACCATTAAAAAATGCCTAATTTTAAACACAGTATTTTTGAGACTAATTGTACTGTAAAAAAAAAAAAGCTGTGCAATAAGACATCCCTTTTAAAATGCGAGTGTAAATAATGTGATAATATTATTTTCTTCAACTTTAAAACAAAGTTAATGAAATGTACGGAACAATACACTAATATGAATATCACAAAAATAATATGTATAGTACCTATTTTCAACATTTACTTAAAAAAAAAAAAAAAACAACAACTATTGTTCAGGGTCCATAATATTGCAAGTGCAAAGTTTAAAATAAAAGAAATAGACAGGTTACATTTTGGCACAAGGTTAACTGGTGGGAGTACTGGTCTGAATAAAGGACCTCGCTTTGCCTCCTAAGTTATAAAAAAAAAAAAAAAAAAAAACATGACATTTATTTAGCCTAACAGACCCAATATACCCTGCTTCTCATCCTTCCATTGTTTCTCAGTGAAGACATAAAAAAGTGACTAAAAAAAAAACAATCATGCTTATATTTTTTAAGACCTGACTGGACAACTGTTGCACTCACCTAGGCCAGTGACCTAGTAAAAATACAATTAATATATATTTGATATATTTTTATATATGTATATAGATAGAACTATATATAAATGAGTTTGCATACATGGGCGACTGACTGCCTCTATTTCAACACTATGTGAGAACACAAGTGTAAGCTTTGAGTTCTCTTTTCAGAGTGTATATCCTTTATAATGGGAATAATGACAAAGTGGTCTGTCTAGCCCCGGAGTGCAATCTGAGGAGTTTTGAACACCACCAGCCCTTCACCTCTATGGCCATGCCATTGTCATACGCTCAGGAGATCTCCAAAGGCACTTCCATTTGGCCCATAATAAAATTTGATTGCTGTTCGGTTGACCCCGGATCAGAAACATTTTGACTTAAAAGTCACACACTTGCCGAAGGTTACGAGAAAGAAATTGTGTCTTCTGATGTGTAAACCAGACATGCCATTTGGGTACAACGAAACATCGGGGACAGATAGATTTTGGCTTTGGGTAGGACGAGAAGAGATATGGAATATGACTTCATTAGTAATGAAAGGGACAGTACACATTCAAGCAGAGATAAATAACATTTCACTGCCTGTTTCTTCTGTAAACAAGTGTCTTAGATGCAGCATTACTTATCAATAGATGTCTGTCAGGAAGACCAAAGTAAAACAATACCAACTTCAGTGCTATAATTGAGCGAATGCAGACGCACGTACACACACACACGCACACACATGCACGCACACACACGCACACACATGCACACCATTACAATTAACCATTAATGTTACAATTAAACACAAGTGAATAACAAAGAAAATAGAGTTACTATAGAACCGCAATGCTCTCTGTAGTGTACCTTTGTGTGTAGTGCGAGTGTAAAGCATAGTGTTTTTAAGCTCGAGCGAACGAGGCTGCGTGAGAAGAGGACTGCCTCGATCAACTAAGGTGAGCCCAGAGGAGTCCACAGGACTTTACTCTGCTCCTGATCCACTATAGTCCCGATTTGAGTGCAAATGTAGGGCAACGTGCCTCCTTGGACAATACCTGCAAGGGAATGCATCACTAAGCTTAAGAACAGCTGTAATCCAACAACACCACAACATTAAGACAATTCATTCAAAATGGTCCAGAAATAAAAGATAGGGATAAAAACAAGGTAATAAGGAGTTAAATAGTTGTAGTTATATCAAACCTGTAAAGAACTTGCTGTACTCCTGCTCTACCTTCTGTGCAACTTCAAACTGCTCCTTGGAATGTTTTTGAGAGACTTTATCCCGCAGATACACTGGATCTTTCAGTTCTCTAAAATAGATTAAGAAAGAGCAACTGTCATGTTGATGAGTGATAAACCAACACTATAATAAATCAGTTGTATATAATTCATTCCAAAGTGTCACAGCAGACAGAATCTTTTAAATAAATGTCTTACATTAGTTAAAAAAAGGGTTGTAAAAAATGATCCCTTAATGAATTTGCATAAAATCACATCTCCTTTTAAAACCACAAGCCATTTCACTGATACAAAAAGCCTATAAAAAATTATAAAAAGTTCCACATAAAAAAAAGGATTGATACCCTATATTTATTACTATCTAGCAGCTCTTTTTGCCAAAATAAAAGCAATTTATTAATTCTTCATTACAGAATCTGTTTAAATTGTCCAGGGCCACAGGTCAGCTCATGTACACATTTGTGTTTAGCTTCCTCTATAGATTTTTTACAAAATTTTGAATAGTAGACTGAGATGGTAATGGCAAGCGCTTGATCTTATGCTAATTTTTTATCATAATTTCTAACATTGTTTTTGTCAAAAGCCCGTAACCACTGAGCTACCACTCATGCAGCAAAACAACAAATTAAGATCACTCAACTAAAAAAATGAACCATATTTTGAAAGATTAAATGTCACCACTTTGAGTTTTATACTGGAAGAAAAACAGTTCCTATGAGATGCTACCAACATACTAAAGCTACCAATGTTTTGATTGGAGAAAAAAGGGAAAGCTGACATGCCAATAATAACCAGAACTAAAACTAAAACTTAGAACTAAATGTAAGGTTCACATACATTTGGCACTCAAATATATGTAACATAAAATTATTGTTTTTAATAAATAAAGAAATGCTTTGGACTCATTTTTTAAATTTCGATCGTTGTTTTTTTGCAGCACAAAAAGACGACATTGTTTTATATTTATGTCAAAACTAAATAAAAAAAAAATCCCAAATGTGCAAAAACAATATCCACTGTTGTTGTTGTGGTCTGTAATGATCCTTAAAGCGTAGAGATTAAAGAAGTAGCTCATGGAACTGTTCCAGTTTCTGGTTCTCTACTGGGATGATTCTTCTCCAGAGATTATTTAGGTCACTCATTGTAGGAGTATGACGACATTTAAAGGCACATGTATTCAGCATTGTCAGTGACATAACTTTAAAGTCAGTTCCAAAAATGGGGGTTGGAAACTGCATGAATAGTGGAAAATAATAAAATGCTTGAAAGCATGCACTAGAACTCTTGTACTTTAAATGGCCTTAAATCACTGCAATTTATTCTGCAATGCAGAGCCGTGAGAGTGTCTACTGCCTCCTCACTGGCTGAGCTTTGAAAGCTTGTGAATGTATTTCACAAAAAAGCTTGAGTTAATGATACACCATCTGCTCTGAAATAGTGGCTTTCACTCCACAGAAGCCAAATAGAATGTTCTGCTGCTGTTACTCCTGTTATAGAAACATTTATGAGGTATTATTTACTCTGATGATCAGTATCCCCTCAGCATTGCCACAGAGCAGGCATTATTCAGGTGGTGAATCATTTTCAGCACTACAGTAACGCTGATGTGATGGTTGTGTGTTGGTGTGTGACACATTGGTATGAACAGAACAAACAGAGCAGTGCAGCTGGAGTTTTTGAAATATTTCCACGTCACTGTTGGACTGAGAATAATTCACCAACCAAAAATATCAAGCCAGCAGCACGCTGTAGGCAGCTTCCTGAGTACTGATTAAAGACTCACACAATCTGCAGCAACCGATGAGCTATTTTCTCTAAATTCACATCGACAAAGTGGAGCAATAAGGCAGATCAAATGAAGTGCACAGTAAGTGAACACCAAGTTTAAAAAAATCAGAATCATGTTTGTGCATGATCCAATTGTACCAGCGCAACAAACACATCACCACCCACAACCACGATGCCCCACATCAGCATCACAGCAATGCTGCAAATCATCGGATACCAGGACTGTTATGGTCCTGACTATTACTAAACAGAGTAAAGTGGACTAACAAAGAATGTAAAAACACAGATAATAAATTCACAACTATAAAGTGCAGTACAAAACATCCATATATACAGTGGGTTGCAAAAGTATTCATACCCCTTGAACTTTTCCATATTTTGTCACATTACAACCACAAACATAAATATATTTCACTGGAATTTAATGTGAAAGACCAACACAAAGTGGTATACAATTGTGAAGTGGAATGAAAGTTATACATGAATCAACAATTTTTTTACAAATAAAAAACTGAAAAGTGCGATGTGCAAAATTATTCAGCCC
>JAFMOD010000419.1:1225672-1290548 GCA_019802435.1 Corydoras maculifer | reverse complement strand
GGTTCCACAAAGTATTGACTCAGGGGGGCTGAATAATTTTGCACATCGCACTTTTCAGTTTTTAATTTGTAAAAAAATTGTTGATTCATGTATAACTTTCATTCCACTTCACAATTGTATACCACTTTGTGTTGGTCTTTCACATTAAATTCCAGTGAAATATATTTATGTTTGTGGTTGTAATGTGACAAAATATGGAAAAGTTCAAGGGGTATGAATACTTTTGCAACCCACTGTACATGTGCATATATGGAATGACAATCATTTGTCAGTTGGAAAAATGTATTACTGTGTTTTTTAATGAATAGGGTATCAACCATTATCCACTTTTATTTTATATTCATATTTAACTTATTTAAGAGTATATTTTATATCAAAGATTTTATCTTAGACTTAATTAGTTTTGACTTCTTCAGTCCACAGTCATGTACAGTTCCCCAATAGTTTTCTAAAGAATTTGCTAGTATAAATCAGATTTCACCATTTCATTAATAATAGCAAATTGTCCTGACCCAGAAGTCAAAGTAAACATTGTCACTTAACTGTGTACACTTAACTGATTATACAGTTAACCTCTGATATGAAAATATGATAACATACAAAACGTGGGGGTGTGGTGGGGGCGTGGTAGCTCAGTGGTTAGGGTGTTGGGCTACCAATCTGAAGGTTGGGGGTTCAAATCCCAGGTCCACTGAAGTTACCAATGTGGGTCCTTGAGCAGGACCCTTAACCCTCATTGCTCCAGGGATGTTCTGATTAACCCTGTGCTCGCTTTGTAAGTCTCTTTGGATAAAAGCGTCTGCTAAATGACCAAATGTAAATGTAACAAAACACAGACAACAGGCACATTAAGATTTGAAATGTTTGCAGTAACTACACCTTAAATATAAGTACATTTAATATATTTGTATTAAGTTTATTAAATGAAGCACAACAAGCCCTAACCATTATACTACCACCACCATGTGTCATAGATGGAAGGACTTTTTATACAGAAATACATTTTTGTCTATACTAATGGTTTTAATTTTAACCAAAAGAATGCATCAATGTTTTGATTGACAACTTGTTTTCTGATGGTGGATAAATTAACATTTGTCTTAAAAGAAGGGCCATAGTTTCATATCTCCTTTGTGACCTCACAACCTGAGGATGATAATAATGGCCTGAGTCTGAGTTGGCACAATCTTAACACTTCAGAATGAAACTATTTGCAACCTTTTTAACCTGATGTTGAACAGTACTTGTTCTAAAGTGCCCAGAAAGCATCTATGTTTGTGCCCTAATACACTTCCATAAACATATGTAGTGAAAACTTAATAGATTTCTTTAACTCAAGCTAACCACTCAGACCTGATGCTAATTCCATTGAGTGAAAACCCCTGACTAATTGTATCATTCAAATATCTGAAAATCCTGAAGTTTTAATGTATTGTTATTCGTAGCATGTTAAGTAGTTATAGCAAAAAAGGCACTTACTTTATTTGCTTTGCATTTTTGTAGCGAATGAAAATAACAATCGGGTAAATATGAACGCTATGAAGCCGCTCGATGGCGTGAGGTGCAATGTCAAGCAAACAGTGACAGTCCTACAGGAGAAAAAACACACACAGAAACACACATAAGTACACATCACAGAGAAACAGCTAATAATGTGTATAGATATGTAGATAGATAGATACAGACAGACAGACAGACGCATGTGTGTGTATACATATTAATATTAAACACAAAGACAAAACTAACAAGAAACACTGCCTATTCATTTTACATCACACAAAAGACTAGGTCTAGCATTTATCACTGGCATTTGCCCCATTGCTTATGCTTATCCATGTGCATTATAATGCTGCTATTAAAAGTAAAGAATTTCATATTATTCAGTTTACTTTACCATGTAAAAAGGTGTTTATTATTATATTATTATTAAGTATTACTGAATAAAATATTTAATGAGGTTAGGAGAGCAGTGAAAGGAATGTTAGGGTTAAAAAAATTTCAAAAGTGGATAAAAAAACTGGATTGAACACAAAATCCAAATAAAGCCTGAAGTCTCAGGCAGTAATGCTGATTTTGCTTTTCTTTAGACCACCTTGCTAGTATTTGATCAAGACCTTAAAAGGGACAAATGCACTGACCTGTTCTGTGATCTCCTTGATAGAAGCTACAGTCGTCACATCGAAGTGGCCACTTCTTCGTTTGTAGTCAATGAAAAGGCAGTCCTTCACTCCACGCTCAATAGCTTGCTGAGAGGCTTTCATCACCTCTGCATTTTCACACAGAACAACAGCTGATACATTTACGCAGCAGATTTACAACATTACACATTTGCCCTTATATTCAGCATCACTGTCCTGAGCAGGTGTCAACACTCACCTAGTACACATCTGCTGAACTTCCCTGCATAGTCCTTGACCAGCATGTCTTTTACAGGGTCCACCAGTGGTCCCAGCAGCAGAACTGGCCTGGGAGTGGTGCAGTCGACTTTCTGAACTTTCTGATATGCCAGAGCCACATAGTCTGATAAAACACAGAAAAACCCTCACATGATAAACATGAAGCTGAAAATCTTGCTGTGCATTTATGACGCATATTGTATCCAAACCTTTACACACAAAACAAATCCAACAACTGAAAAGCACTTGGCTCAGTAAAACACATTTATAACATTCTGAGCCAAGTGTACACAGCAAGTCCTCCCTCACCTTCCAAAAATGAAATAGAGTCTGTGCTAATGGCATCCAGGGCCAACAGGTCTTTTCCATCTTTTGAGCTACTGCGTTTGTGCTTCTGTTTCCTGCGAAAAAAGGATCTGCGTGCAGCAGCAGAGAGTGTTTTACTGGCACCCGTCTCATCCTTCAGTTCAGTCATGCTCTGCCTGCGATGGAATTCCTGATTCATCCTGCAATAAAACCAGTTCAGTTAAATAACCAAAGACAAGAACGATCTGCTTTATGAACAATTTCACAATTAAACACAAAATAAAAGCACACCCGAGATATAGTGTATCCAATAATAATATAGATTTAAAAATGAAATAAATAAAAATGAATCAAGGGTGGCACAGTGGCTTAGTGGTTAGTGGTTAGCACGACTGCCTTTCAGCGGCAGGGATCCAGGCTCGAATCTCGATCTAGGTGGAGTTTCCATGTTCTCCCTGTGTCTGTGGTTTTCGCTGGGTTGCCTGGTTTCCACCCACAGTCCAAAAACATGTATTTAAGGTAAATTTGTTGCTTTAAATTGCCCCTAAATACTGTGTGTGTCTGTGCCCAGTAATAAACTGTCACCCTGTCCTGGATCTGCCCAGTGCCCAAAACGTTTGCCCCTCAAAAGATCAAACAAACGATGAAAAAGAAAAACACTTAGCTGTATGTCAATGTCACAAATAATTTCAGTACACTATAAAAATCAATATATTAGGACACACCTCTTATTTATTACATAAAGTTGTATTTATTTAGTCCCATTTCCAGATGTGGATAAAATCAGGTACCTAGCCATCAATGTTAAACAAGTGTATGAGGAAAGACCTTTTTTGTTCCATTGCACACACTTTGGTTTGGAAGAACTTGACTGGACCAAACAGAGGCATGAAACGCATAAAATTATTTCAGTTAAACTAGAATAGAGACTGCAAACAACATTACTGCCTGACCTGACAGATGATCTTCTGGATGAATGAACACAAATGTCTGAAGACATACTTCAAACTTCCAAAAAGTCTGGGTATTTTTATTGCTTAAAAGAGGGGACCAGCCTAAAATAGTCTGTATTAAAAGCCACAATAATTGTCTATATTATGTCAATTTCTCACCATCTCCATGTCTCTGTCGCATGCACGCACATCATTGCTGTCTGATCATATTTTTAAGTAAACCCACAACACACCAATATGACATCTCGGTCACCAAGTGCTTTTGATTATGATTATTAATGATAATTATGATTCTGTACCTAAATAATATATTATAAAACAGGTA
Source organism: Corydoras maculifer (assembly GCA_019802435.1). Classification (NCBI taxonomy): domain Eukaryota; kingdom Metazoa; phylum Chordata; class Actinopteri; order Siluriformes; family Callichthyidae; genus Corydoras; species Corydoras maculifer. Next base: position 1,286,568 of record JAFMOD010000419.1, on the reverse strand, counting down.
GGTTCTGTTTCATACTCATTGTCAATAAGGAACACCTCTCTATCAATGCATGATATACATTATTTTAAATCATGTACCATTATTAGAAATAGAGATTAATATAAACAACAAGCCGATTCCTGTAAGCACTAAACCTGTTTGTCGCAGCTGTTGGTTATAAATTGTGGGTGTGTGTGTGTGTGTATATATATATATATATATATATATATATATATATATATATATATATATATATATATATATATATAAATAAACATATATATAACTAACTGAACAGAATGAATTCTACTAACATGTATTTACTGGGAATTTGTCCTCTTTGCATTTTCTGTGCATTTTCATCTAGCTGCCAGGCCATCCAGTTGCCAAAATTGCCTTTTGGTAGTGTGTCATCCACATAAAGAATATCATCCTTCTTGAAGGAGAGATCATGCTCTGACTCAGCAACCCGGTCATAAAGTGCTCTAAAAAAAGAGAGAACAACAAAGTGAATAACGTAAATGTAAGAAGAAGAAATGCACTCTAAATATAAGTGAATACTACATCCACAGCTTTTACTGCAGCCATTATATACTGCAAATGACATCATGAATCTAAATGAAGAACACATGAATGCGACAGCTGAGAAATTTCATTTGTAAAAACAAACCCAGCTATTTCTGAACAGCCACCTTTCATTCTTCTCATAACTTCTGGAACTACTCCCTCCTTGTTGGCTCAGGCCATTGGATAATAACGGTCACTTCTAAAATCCACAATTGCCCGAATCAGATTTTGTTAGGTGATTCCATAATCTCGGACTGATTCATAATTAAAGGGATTAAAAGCTTCTCATGACCATAGAGCTATGCTTAGTCTTTGCAGCTTTTATATAAACGTCTGTTTAAATGTTCTTATATTGCAATCAGGTTTCTGTAGTTTCCTTAGAGGTGGCCTGAGAACGTATCAGAGAAATGGGTGTAGTTATGTTCAGATTATACACTGACTGCTGTGACCATGTTTAGCAAGATGTAATATAAAAGAGATAACAGAATAGACAGCATTTCTCAATGAAATAGGTACACCTGACCATTACAAGTCTACCCACCAAAAATAGACAGCAATTAAAAACAATCCCATTGTACCTGATGTAGAATCCATCTCCAGCAGTATCTGTCAGCTGGTTGAACTCATCAATGCGATGCTGGACTGTAAATGTGACTGTTTCTGCTGGTTTGAGCATTTCCAAATAAGCCTCCTCTGCAGTCTTATTCCTCATAGGCACAGAGTTATACTGTACAGCACACAAAGATATGACAGACACACAAGAAGAGACATAAGATGGTGTGGTGCATGACAGAATTCAAAATACATTTGGTATTTGCCTTTTTAAATCCTCTAAAGTCATTTTAAACCTTAAGTAGAGTGATCAATTTCCATCTGAGCCAATGCCGAAAATGATAAGAGAAGAGATAGTTTGTATGGATGAGCATCAGCTTCACAGCATAAACCACTCATTTGTAAAAGAGCTACAGATGGCATGTCAGTGTTGGGAGCAATACCCGATGAGATTGGAGAAAAAGGCAAGAGAGATCAATGGCGAACAATAGCAAGACACAGAAGACTCAAATGTGTGTGGAATAAAACCATTTCAGAAGAAGAATAAATGCCTGAATCATTTACTCGCTATTAATCAGAGCACCACGCAGCTACTGGATAAAAGGATATGAGGAAAAATTGGTACAATTTACATAAAACTAAACTGTAAAAATAAAAATCCTCAAATGTCATATCTAATGTTTCACAGAAAGCAGCCACAGCAGAGTCAAACAAAATAAATTCATCATAGCCAAAAATCTGTGTTTCAGTTCATTAGGTTGTTTAAATTATTAATATATAAAAAATAAATAATTAGTTAAAAAAAATAATAATAAGGTTGGAAGTAAAACAGAGTACATGTGCATGAATAAGAGAGGGCAGCAGAAAGGTTAAATTGCAAGAAGCTGAGGTGAAGAAAGTGCAGGAGTGTAAATACTAGGGGTCAAAGTGTAGAAAGTGAGTAGAATGGTGAAAAAGAGAGGGGAAAACAGGGTGAATGGATGATTTACAGTTGAAGAAGTGATATGTAATGAGCCCTGCAACAATGTACAGCATGGAGATGATGAAACTAACCAAAAGGCATTAGGGAGAGCTGGAAATAGCAGAAATGAAGAAGTGTCGATTCTTATTAGGAGTAATAGCAGTAATGAAAAAGTTTATTAGATGAACAGCAGAGGTAGTACATTCAGTACAATGATAAAACTGAGGTTTTGGATCAAATTTATATTGGCAGAAAAATGCTGAGTGTGGAGCCACCATACAGCAGGAGGAGGAGGAGAGGAAGGCCAAAAAGGAGGAAAAAGAAGGCAGGTGGTTGGGGTTATGGAGTACCAAGAGATAAAGAATCGCAGTCGCGACACAAATACGCTAGTTAGTCATCCCAGTTTGCCAGAATGTGTTTTAGTTGGGTTTTGGCAACCAATACAGAGTGTTTTCCACTCCTTTCATCTTTTGAGCACTGGATCAAGATGAGCAGATAAAAAAATAAAATCAATGTTTATCTAGACCCTAAATGGAACCTAGTTAGTCTTTTTATTCCCTAACAATTAATAAATTGTTAGGGTGAAATCTATTCCACAGTCTGGTGTGCATTGTCTTGGTAACATTCTTAACCAAGCAAAAGGGCTGCATTTAAAATAGCACACTGTGTAGTGCATACTACATTATATTATGAAGAAAGGGCCATGTACTATATAAAAATTCATTTCAAGCAATGTCTTTGTGACATACTGTGGAAGATTGTGTTTCGGCACACGCTGCATATTATGACATTTTGATTTGTGCTGTGTGTAATATGTTAAACTGTACTGTAGTCACAGACAAAGTACTCATGCACATATACTCTGTTTTACTCCTTCCAACCCTCTTTTTTTCCTTTTATCTAATTATTTATTTTTATACATTAATACTTTAAACAACCTAATGAACTGAAACACAGAAAACAAGTGTTTTAACTGGTTATAATCGATGTTAGAACACTTATATGCCTGTATTAATAATGACTGCTATGCTAAATTAGTGGATGTAGCCACGTGGACTTGGGAGTACCATAAAAAAATCAATTTTACTTAACACAGTCCGCTCTCAATCAAAGAAATGCAACCCATAACTATATTAACGGAAAGACTGTAGAGGAATATTCTGTAGATAGTCAAGTCCACATATTGATAAAAATGGATATGGCATCCTATGTTCCAAAATTGAAAAAAAAAAACCACACAAACCAAACCTGTAACCAATTTAAAGTGTAAAAAAAAAAACAGTATTTGTAATAGTGTGGGGGTGCATCAGTGATCATGCCATTTTGTTATTTAAAAAACAGAAAATCTTTTCTTGTCCTTCTGTCTGTTAAAAAGGTTCAATAGAATTAATAAAACATTTAATTTTTTTATAGAAATCTATAACTTATTTGTAGATGTAGAGGATTTTAAACGTTTTTTTTTTCTCTCTGGTGGCTGTAATGGCTGTACATTATAATGTTAAAGCTAAGAATTTGTTGAAAAGACAATTTATGTTCAGAAATATATGAATGTCAAATTGTTAAAAGTATACAAGATCGGTTTAAACAGATGTTTTCTCAAATCACACTATTCTCTGTACATTGTCGGCATAAGGCATGTTAAAAAAAGAAATAACAAAAAAGCTTATAACAATATAGTAAAAAATAAATAGTAATAATAATAATAATATTTTTTGTAAAGATTCAAGCAGTTCACTTTATATTTCTGATGGAGGTAATAGTTATTAAATTAAATGTGTAATATACTACAGAATGTATATGTACTTCAATCCATAGTACATATTGTATTGTGAACAACTAGGTTTCTTATTTGTACTGATATAGGTAATGTGAAATATTTTTTTCAATAAAACTAAGTGATTTTTATATTAATTTTTATGTGTTATAAAATTAATGAAAAAGCTCAAAAGATAAATAAATTGTTAAAATGAACATTAGTTGCAGACCAATGTAGTTATATGCAACTATAAAGTAACCTTTAGGAATATCCAATTTCCATAGATCACTACTCCTCTCACCACTGCCCCTTTTACCAGCGTCAAAAGAAACCTGCAGCTGTCACATACAGCGCAACCTCCTCTATTCAACTAACCCTGTGGGAGCTTTCGAAAATGCCAGAGCTACTCTCCAGCCAAAGCCTTTCATGACTCAAATGCAAAATGAAAATAATATTAAAAGCAAATTTAATGAAAGCGAATTATTAAAGGTTTAGAATTTTATTCTCATTTTTATTCAAAGTAACAAAGTCCCTGAAATATACAGATTCAGCAGAGTCCAATTTCAGTGACATTCCTAGATTATGGGCTAAAGATTTATAAGGCTGCAGTGTTGGCCTGCACAGTCAGAATGGATCAGGCTGACAGGCTTAGTTAAAATCTGATTGTGAGTTGGTAATTATGTATTCAATTACTTGTTTTTACATTTCCATGCACATCTTTACTTCATAATGACATTAGAAATGCTTTTTTGGGATATTAAATAAAAATTTATTTTAGGTAAATACTGATTAAGGTAGCAGTTCATTTGAAAATACACGAATGAAAATACATGAAAGCATTAGTTCTTTAGAACATATCTTTATGTGATGAAAAGCTCACCACAAGGACATAGAAGGTTATTTAAGCTGCAACTTTACAGACGATATAAAAGCTTTTATGGTCCTTTGACGGCAGTACAATCCAGTCACTGTAAGTTACTGCTGTTACTCATCACAAGACATATTGTTTGTTGATGATTTACAATGTTTTCAGTAAGCTGATGGAGTTCTAATGGAGATGATATGCTGTGGTAGAATTTGTCATTCATTCATTCATTATCTCCCGCTTATCCTCTATTAGGGTCGCGGTGGGGTTAGGGGGGGGGGGGGGGGGGGGGGGGGGGGGGGGGGGGGGGGGGGGGGGGGGGGGGGGGGGGGGGGGGGGGGGGGGGGGGGGGGGGGGGGGGGGGGGGGGGGGACAGGGCGCCAATCCATCGCTGGGCACACACTCACTCACACAGACACACTCTAAACAGGGCAATTTTGAGAATTCAATTAACTTGATCCATGTTTTTGGACTGTGGGAGGAAACCGGAGAACCCGGAGGAAACCCACGCAGACACGGGGAGAACATGGAAACTCCACCCAGATGGGGATTCGAACCGGGAATCCCTAGCGCTGAGAGGCGAACGTGCTAACCACTAAGCCACCGTGCCACCGTTATAATTTTTATAGAAAAAAAAAAAGATCTGGCAAAAAAAAAACCAGACAACCGTATTTTTAAATCTCAGCTACGTTGTGGTTTCTCAAACTGGAATCCTCTTATTTACTGGTTCAAAAAAGAATTATATTTGAGTTTCAACTTCACGTTTATTTAAGTATTTTTAAAGTAAAATAACATGTTTTTATTCTAATATAAATCTCAAAATAAGTAGCTCAGCTTCAAAGTACCTTTTAAAAAAGGTATATATTCACTGAAGTGTTGAACTAGTGATGAATCTGGCTAAATTATGATTGCTGCCCTGTTGATCAGTAGAATCACATTTATCTTTAAGGCTGATGCAATCTATTCACCACTGCAATTACAATGAACAATGCCTTGCATGAGTAGTCACCCCACACTTTTACTTTCACATATTTATTAAAATTATTTCAAGATTTTTAAACATCCTACAGTCCAACCTCTGACTTTGGCTCTTTGATACACTGAGTTTTTTTTTTTCTTTTTTTACACCAAATCTATTGCTGACTGTGCCAAATTTCATTAGGAATAACCCTGCTCATATCTTAAAAAAAAAACATTTAAACTGTTATGCTAAATTAGTGAACATAGCCACATGGGCTCAGGAAAAACATTCACTTAACGCAGTTGTTCAACCCACAAGAAATGCTACATATAACTAACTGTATTATATGCCAGAATTTAATGAACATAATTATCTGTTATCGATGATGGAAACATATCCAGTAGTCATAATTATATTTTAATTTGTGATAATGCTACCAATTAGAAGTACAAAAACCAGCATCTGTAATAGTGTTGCATCAGTGCTCATCAACTAACAAAACAGAGATTTGATTTTTTTTTTTGCATTTGTAGAACCGTTTATAAAAATGGGCCCTGTAAATGCCTTTAAACATTTATTAAAACAGAGAAAAAAAAAAGGAGATTAAAAAAAAGCTCAAATATTTTTTTATGATGCCTTTAGTAGCTACATATTTTTGGGTGACCAAAGGCATGGTAATTAATAAACAGCAGAAATGCAAGCGATTGAAAGAGAAACCAACCTCAAGGATCATGTCTCCCGGCAGGAGACTGTCTGCCCCGATAGCAGGACTGTCCTCCTCCAGCTTCTCCACAAAGATCCCCCGAAGATTGCCCCCACGGATCTGAACCCCCAACTCCAATTGATTCCGCCGCACACACACTATCCGTGGCTCTGGAATTTTCTTGCAGCCTTCTGATGACATCCTGAGACAAAACCCAAAACTCAACATCTCAAACAAAGGAACTGGTTTAATCCACTACACATATACAATCATTTGTGGTCAGTGTGGTGTAAAGTGATGTGTGTAAAGTGTTTAACATGACAGTATACCTGATAAAGCTGTGTGGGCTGGTGGTGGGTGTAGTCTGTTTAGAGGATGGCGTGAGGGTGCCCTCATCCTGCTCACTGAGTGTTTCGATGGTGGAGTGGTTATCTGGCGTGGTAGCTCCACTGCCCTGAGGTGTGGACTGGTTAATGACTGGTTCTAGACGAGAACTAGGGCACAGTAAAGATAAATGTAAACTTTGGCCTTTAGAAACAGAGTAATAACCATGACTGAATAAAAGTAAAAAGCATACCTAGAGCGGGAGTGGTTGCCCAGCTGATACATGTGGGGGTTGTACTGTGCCATAATGGTGATTGTATCGCACTGTTGGCCTATGACTAGGCGAGCCTGCTGCTCCGTGGCATTTCTTAAGTTTATCCCATTATACTGAAAGAGTCAGCAATAAATAAGTACCTGACTTACATTCATCCAAAGATTTATACAAACAATTTAGATCCGAAGTACTTCATAAAAACATTTTCCACTTAATGCAGTCTGTTACCCCACAAAAAATTTAATTACAACTGTATCATGCAAAGAATGACTGAACTTCTTTAAAATTGTTATGGATTGTGAAAAAATGTTCTGTAGTTAGTTTTACAAAAAAAGAATACAGGATTATATAATTTAAAAATAAAAATTACCCAACATTAACAATTAAAAGTGCAAAAACCAGCATCTGCATAGCATGGGGGCGAATCAGAGCTCATGCCATTTTGTCATTAAAATCACTAAAAATCTTTTCTATAAAATAAACATTTGCAGAACCATGTTGTTAAACTGACCTCCAGAAGTTGGTCTCCATACTCTAGACCAGCCTGGTGAGCTATGCTGCCACCCGTCACTTTAGACACAAAGATCCCTCCATTTTCACCACTGACTATCGAAATGCCCAGAGGTTCTGCTCCTTTGTGCACAATGACATTGCGTGGCTCCTCGAGGTATGGCCTGTTAAAACACAGGCATTGCTTTCAGTTAATAAGTACCCATAATACGTCTCTACAAACCTACTTGGATGCATACTATTGCTATTTTAAATCAGAAGTAAGGGCAAGATAAAAAAAACAGTTTAAAACAAAATGTGCTATAAGACTGGAGGATAAAATCTCCGTCCCAGTAACAGTAGCCTGCACTGCCTGTCTGAACAGGAGTCTTGACAGAACCATGCAAATGGCAACAAGCAGAGAAAAAGATGATTGATAAATCTAACCGTGCAGAAAGTTTACATAATGCAAATTCAGAGGTCAGAAGAGGGGTTGCACAATACTGGGGGGGGGGGGACATCGCAATATATTCAACCCATGACATATTGCGATATGAGAAAAATGCAGGCAGCTTCACCGGCTGTTGTAAACACTTTCATCTGGAAGGAATCAATTCTAACATAACAATTGGAACATGCATCTTCTCTGTACTCGAGACGAGACAAATACCTATGTAGCTTTCACTTTCTTTATTTGCCTTTGGAATCATTAATATGTCTTCCTAACTTTTTTCTTCTTTCTTTCTGGTGTTAATTTTATCTTCGATGCCTGCTGGTCTGCTTTCAAACAAGTTCTTTGTCCGAACGTGTTTAATTTAAGTTTAGGTTTAATTTAACAATGTCAATTGGCAACAACACAATAGAGAGATAAAAGGAAAACCATTTTGTTTTGTTCTTATTCATTTTTTTCATTGTGGCATCATCATTAATATAATAGGGTTCAGCAATTTTCTTCTTTTTTTTCGCAGCTGTTCCCATTAGATGTTGTCTCTATCTCGCCCAATCCTGAGTATCCTCCTGCGTCACAGGTCCTCCTTCACCGCATCCATAACCCTCCTGTTTGCCCCATACTCAGCATCCATCTGCCAATATAAATCATGAACAGAGGAGGGAAAACAAACCAAAAAAACATAACCTTGCCTTCCTAACTTCATCTACAAATCATCCAACCTGTATTGCGCCTCTAATGAATTCATTCCTAATCTTGCCCATCCTTGTCACTTCAAATAAGAATCACAGGATCATCTCTGCCACTTCCAGCTCCCTCTCTCCTGTCTTTTGGTCAGTGCTATCTTCTCAAAGCTATGGAACAGGTGTGCCCACACTTTTCTGGCCTGGACAGGTCACTGTGATCTACCAGAATCTTTTTTTTCCCACTTTAATTTTGAAACCTGTTTACACGCATTGTGTTAATAATATGTTATATATAATAATAATAGTTAATAATAGCATAGCAAAATATTTGGGTTGCCCTTTTTACAGAAATTGCTCCTTTATTAAATAAGGAGAGAACTTGGTTTTAGTACAGCCTCTGGCTCAAGGACATGACACACTTTTCACCTAAACTGCAACCCTTGAACGAGCAAACACACACACACACACACACACACACACGTACAACAAACCCTGCGACCCACATTTCCCCAAACAGAACATGAACGTTTACATTAACATAACATTTAAAATAGAACACATAACCTGGCTGCAAGGCATGCATATAGATATGGTAACAGTACACCAGTCAATTACATTGACCTGTCCACCTTTATCAGCAGTTTAAATATAACATACATTTAAATGAGACACAATTGAGGCACATAGGCATGGCCACACGCCGGGTTTGGGAATAGAGAGAGATGGGGAAAGCAGAGGTCACTCGCACGGGGATAGAGATCGCAATTCAGAATGACTTGCAGTGTGTGTGAACGTGTGTGTGTGTTTATAAGTGCTTCCGATACTGTGCTGTAGTAAAAGTCGTCCTCTAACGTCCTTTTTTCTAAAACCTGTGAAGTGATCCATTTTAAAATACCAATATATACAGTGCGATCAACATATTGGGCACGCCTGCTGTATAATATTGCAGGTTACTATCATCTCAAATTTTCCTTTTACTCTGGCAGATACTCTATCACAAAAAGTGTGGATAGCTGCAGGTGATTCCCAGTACTATTTTAAATTAATATTAACTGATAAGGTCTTATCACCAACTGCAGAATGCACTATACTCCAGACACATATATATTTATGTGTGTGCATATATATATATATATATATATATATATATATATATATATATATATATATATACACACACACATACACACACAGTGTGATTGTATACACACACACACACACACAAACACGCACACAAAAATCTATATCTAAATGTCTTTTAATGCATAGCCAATCAGAACACAGAATTTGGATCAATAACATGTAAATACTGTTCATTTTGAAACCGCATATGGAATCATCAGTTTTGGGACTGCATCTGAAACAGCCCGATGAACACATAAAATATGACCATTCATGCACACTTGATACATGTTTAAACAGGAAGCAGCTTGTCTACTCTGCAGAGACGAAGGAGACAAACCAGGGTGGGATATGTTGTGACTGATCAGAAAGTGAAGGTGGGTGACTACATCATCGCTGTCCAAAGTGTCTACAGAGAACCTGCATTTTAAAACTAAAATTAAGCCAACAGCATTTTCAAATGTCTATTTTAGTGGCTCAAAAACATTGTAGTGTAAAAGTGTCAAAAAGAAAATAGATAGAGGTAGCCTAAAAGAATAGTACGAGGGAAAGGCTGTGCCATATCATATTTCATCAGAAATCTGTTTTAGTAGGTCTCGGTGCATTCAGCTCTGATGAGTATTAATGAGTAAATGCAAGATAAGAGGGAAGGCATGCTATAGGTTTGTTGTTAGATATACAGTTACATTTTTTAAAAATGTTGTGTACTACTTAATAGTGCTTTATTTTCTCTAACTGCTTTTCTTATCTGTTTTTTAAGTATCACCAGTCCCCATTCATAAAACTGCCAGAGCACTGTGGCAATGATAATTAGAATCAGAATCAGGTTTATTGATCACATACGTGGTTATACATGGTACAGCCAGCAGTGAAATTCTTTTTTGACCACAGAAAATAAAATTTGTTTAAGGGATAAGAATAAGAAAAAGAAAAATAGGATAGAACTTGGATTTCTATTGGACTGGTGGCATTGCAGTGCTGCCAGGATGGACTCTGATATAGTATTTCCAATTTTGGAAAATGGACACCTGATCATTGTTCTGTACATGGCTATCCTACATTGTAGATGCTGCCCAGCCGCTCAAGAAGGATGAGTCCAACACTGAGCCTTGGTCCTCCCAAGGTTTTGCCTTTATCTTAGGGAGAGTGGGTGTTCTAAACACTAAAAAGCTGCTTTGAGACTATGTACTATTGTAAAAGGCACTATACAAAATAAAAAAACTTGAACAAGTATTTAGCTATTTTTAATTACTACTATTTAATGATAATAGACAAACAACTCTGTAGCAATACTGGTACAAACAATTGCCGTAATACATATTTATAGCCCACAGTTAAGCCAGTTTTGTCAAGTTAGTTTATTTTTTTATTTTTTCAATTATTTTAGAAATCTGTTTTTTTATTATTTAGAAGTAGTCCTTAAGTCACAAAAGGCTGAAAATCCTAAAATAATAAAATGATAAAATGCTATTATAATCTATTATATAAACCTGTTTCGAACATGTCCACTCATTACATGCACGAGCAGCTTTGTGCGCACACAAATGCTTTTAAGTAATTTTAATAAACCTACTGTCCCTCAGTTAATGATCTAAATTCAGCAGTGTAAAACAACCAAATCCAGCCATACACACTAACGCAGGGAATTCCACAGCCAGTCGTTCAGAAAGCACTTCTGTATTCATGATAAGCAAAAAAGCAGGTCAACCGAGCATTCCCTGTGCAGGACTTTCAAGAAACAAACCTCAGGCTCCTGAGAGAGGAGAACCGAGGCCTTGCAGCCAGAGGGATTCTCAGAAATGACCTGTTATGGTACAGAGATCTGAAACATTCACAGAAGCGAAAGAACAGAACAGAACAGAGGCAGAAGACACAGACAGCTCATCAATATCCAGAAAGGCAGAGACACTGCACAGACCACCAATTATACAGATCAGTCAGCAACAGAAGTTAGCACGATCACCAAATATCACTTTGAAACTGAACAGTTGGGAAAAATGTCAGAACATCATTATAATGACCACTCTTGAATTAATTCCGGGTGGGAAAGGTTAGTTTTCTTTCACAAGTACTGCTCAGGCTTCTCTGCACCTGAAATCAACTGCATGTTAGACATGTGAAAGTAAGTTGTTGCTCAGCAACCATGCATTAGGGCTGGTGAGAAGAACAGCAGAGGAACAGAGGCGGCGATATGTACCTGTCTTTCCTGTGGTCTCCTGTGGGTATAGGACTAATAGAAATGCGTGGATCTGAGATCGAGGTCTGGGACTGACCGGAAGCACACGAGTACGTTTCCGGGTTCAGTGGGGACAGAGGTGGAGTAATGAGACTGGGACTGCTGCATTCGGAGTGGGACAGAGATCCTGATGCAAAGAAAGTAGACACAATTACAAAAAAGATAAAGAGCATTTTAATTCTTTGGCTTTCTACTTAAAACTGTAGAATGTAAACAGAACAATGGTAACAACTGATTTCTGTCAAGCTGTTAATGTAATATACACACATGCCTGTTCAGTTTTTTTTCTTATTGTATTTATACTGTGCTGTGTTAATATTAGCATGTACCTGCTACTGGCTGCTAAATTTCCTCCAGGATCAATAAAGTATATTAGATATATCTAATAGCTCATGTATTTAGGTACAACTATTGAACTAGGTTTAGGGTTACCACCTGTGGTAAACAATTTCTAATGAAATGTAGTTACAAACCCTGGTGTTGTTCATACTAGATCATTAGGAAGCCATGACTACACACCTCTATCAGAGACCAGCATAGAGCGTGGATAGCGGGGTGTGGGTGGGATTTTTATTCTTCCTATGCGGTTTTGCATATGACTGGATAAACCTGCAAAGTCAACAGAATATTTGCCATTATTATGAATGAGACACAAGTCAGCAGTACTGGTGGGGGACGAGCTCAGGTGAAGATTAAAGTGTGGTGCTAACTGACCAAGCCTGGCACTGGATGGTAGAGAGTTGGTGCCATGTGACGTTCGACTGCTACGGGAGGAGTCCGTCTGCTCCTCAGAAAGCTTCTGGCCAAAGTCCAGACTAAGCCCTCCTCCTCCTTGATGCTGTGGACTAAGAAAGCACACAGATTGGATAAGAATAAAACAAAGCACACAAACTAGAGGGTAAGAATCACACACATGAAGATAACAACTGACGAGTCTGTATGAACAAACTCTACAAAGGAAAACATCCATCCATTATCTTCCGCTTTATCCTCTATTAGGGTTGTGGTGGAGTTCCCCATGCCCATTCAGGGGAGCTGGGCATATGCACTCAGGGCAGGGCGCCAATCCATCGCTGGGCACACTCACTTACTCACACAGACACACTCTATTTGGGGCAATTTGGAGAACTCAATTGATCTGATCCGTGTTTTTGGACTGTGGGAGGAAACCGGAGATCCAGGAGGAAACCAACGCGGACACAGGGAGAACATGGAAACTCCACCCAGATTGGGATTTAAACTGGGAATTCCTAGCGCTGAGAGGCAGACGTGCTAACTACTAAGCCACCGTCCCGCCACAAAGGAAAACATGACTTCAGCAAATACTGGTTGCAAAACATTTCCATCCTTTTGAGTTCATTCATTTTCATTCATTATCTTCCACTTTATCCTATATTAGGGTCGCGGTGGGGTTCCCCATGCCCATCCAGGGGAGAACGTCTCGGGCGCTGGGCAGATACACCAAGGACAGAGCGCCAATCCATCGCTGGGCACACACTCACTCACACAAACACACTCTATATGGGGCAATTTGGAGAATTCAATTGACTTGATCCATGTTTTTGGACTGTGGGAGGAAACCGGAGAACCCGGAGGAAACCCACGCAGACACGGAGAGAACATGAAAACTCCACCCAGATGGGGATTCGAACCGGGAATCCCTAGCGCTGAGAGGCGAACGTGCTAACCACTAAGCCACCGTGCCGCCCTTCCTAAAAAAAATTTATTGTCATTTACACACATTTTAATATACGAAGTTTTAAATGTCTGAACAGCTCATATGCCATTTTTCTAACAGAAACAAATTTAAACGACACAGTAATAGAGCATTTTAGTGTCTCCAGTTCACCTAGCAGCATGTCTCTGGACTGAAGTTCTTAGAGGAAATGGATTCAGTGAGGACATGCAGACTTCAGAGAAGGGACCATCCGCCCCAGAGTACTAACCAACATTAGAACTGATAAAGAGGTTTAATGAACATTAACAACCAGAAACACACTTGTAGATTAGAAATGGTCCTTTTACATCAACATGAAAACCATTTGTGGCAAAATGCGGTTGAAACACAACGTGCAAATACATTAGAGGTTTGACTGTTGACTAAGTGCAAAGTCCAGTCTGCAGTACCTGGGGTGTGTGTGCTGATGGCATATTTGATTGACGATAGAAGAGCAGTTGTTGTTGTGTACTCTGTGACTGCGTACAGTATAAACAGGGTTCCGCATAACAGCTGTCACTGCTGGGCATGGAAACAGGGCTCGATGTACCGAGTCTGGAAAGAAGATCAACTTTGTTTGCCGATGTATTCAAAAGAAACACTACCACATTCGAGTTAAGACATTAAAACAACTAGTGTCAGAATGTTACCACAGTGTATTTCTTTCCAAATGTGTACAGAGAATAAACCATGATCTGCATCAGGTAGTCCCACTGTGGCTAAAAACATTCATCTAAAATATAGACTGTTCACTAAAGCGTCACTGGATATTTTCTAAAAAAAACCCCAGCTGCGAATATTTTTTTTTTAATTAAAATATTTTGGATATGGATAACAAGTGGTTCATGTTAAGTGGTCATTCCAGAAAAGCTACAAGGGTGAAGTGCGTGTTCTTATTATTATGAAGAAAAAGACAAAGATCACTTCTGCATTGCTGTTATATTTCAACTATAAATGGGTTACATTTGTACAACTATTCTTTCTTCCTAAATATTGCGTATTTGATGGTAAGAAAAGGGCTTTCTAAACACCATCATAAATACCTATATGGTAAACCTATGGTTTTACTGAGCTTCATTGATTTTTCCTTAAACAAAAAACTATTCTCTTTAATTATTTAAACATCAGGTTGTAAATTTCTAAAATATACTAATTAGTCAATAGCTCATGATTATACAGGTCCACTTTGGACTTTTATAGAGATTTGTAAGTATTTAAGAGCAGTTGGGTGTTTTTTTTCTTCTGGATGAGCAGATGAGCAAACAGAAGAAATAAAGCTTAAATATCTCCGTCTTGGTACATTCTTGGTACATGATTATTCAAAGAAAGCAAAAATAGACCTAATTATCACACAAACCCCATGAATACTGGATGCACATATGTCACTAAAGGCACTGGGTAGCACTCTGCAGAACTCCTGATTTTATTTAAAACACGTACATTTACACACAGACGTGCACGCACAGGCAGACAGACGAACAAAGACAATCTCTCCCCTCTTTCCTCCAGAAATTTAAATCCTAAAAAACTAAACGCTGTATTTTAATCCTAAAGAGAATTCTGCAGTTCATTACACTGTTAGTGAAATGTACATACATTTAAACAAACATTTAAATAAGATTTAATAATTGATAATTTCAGCTCTAGTTCTAAAGCATGATTTAAAATAAACCACTAAAGCAGAGTTAAAGCAGAGACATGATGCAGCCAGGCACTTCACTGGAACAGGATGTGTAACTCACTAGGTGGCAGGGTTCCATTATAGAGTGTGGGAACGAAGCCCACGCTGTGCCTGTAAGGTCGGGTAGGTGATGAGCGCAACACTTGTTCCAAACAGTCGCCGTCATTTGAGTAGCTCTGTTTCAACGAAAGCACACACATGCAGTAAGTCATAAATTTCATGCGAATTGCATAAGGGTGATTTGAGCTTAAAATACAGGCAGAGGAACAATTGTTAAAAAATAATAATAACAAGAACAACAACACCAACAACAACAACAACAGCTGAAGCTCAGGCTGTGAGCTTAATTAAATCAAACAGGCAGCCATCCAAATTCACCTGAAAGCTCTGAAGAGGAACATTCTGTGGCGTTATCCTGCGCCGGAGAGCCGGGGCTGATTTGGGACGCGGCCGCTTGTGCTCTTGCTCATCATGCCGGGTGTGTCCGATGTCCTCTTCACAGGACTTCCTTGAGCTCAGCAGCCTTCCCTCAGGTCCAGACTCAGTGAAGCACATGTTACCGTTGCACTCTTCCTGCTGGCTGTCTGTTATGGTGGAGTCTGAGGCCGAGCTACCCTGGTGCTTTGGCTTGAACTTGGAGTCACTACGTGTAGGTGGAGTCGGGGGTGTGGTCATTGAGTCTATTTTAGAGGCCTGAGGCGAATGGCTTGCCGGGTACTCAGTTTTCGAGGGAGCGTCAGGTCGTTTAAATGTGTCTGCATCAAAGATGGACTTTCTTTGCTTGGGTGACTTATAGATGGACAGGACCGGACTCTCTGTCAACATGGAGACCACCATCTTGGGCCAAGTGCCACCGCTGTGCTTGGCATCAGATGCCTGCTCCAGTGAGGCGCAGTCAGGTACAGTGGAACTGGCACGGCTGTAGCAGATTTCGGAGAAAGGACTTGCATTGTGGCGGCCACAAAGGCTGGTGGGATGCAGGGTGGAGCCAGAGAAGGTCTTCCGTTCCTCTGCATCGGCTCTGGTTTTCCTCCTCTCTCCTCCAGGTTCACTGCTGTAAATGTCTGTCTGAGTGGAGCTGTTGTGCTTTAGGTTTCTGCAGTTGCGAGAGTGGATATCTGAACTGTGCAGTCGGCTGCTAAACTTCTCAGTCTCCCGAAGGGTCTCGAAAATATTATGGCCCGAGGTGCTCTGTGGAAAGAACTGAACAAAAAATATGATTTTAAATAGGTTTCATAGTGTGTCATTTTAATTCCACTTAATCCTATACTAATGTTCATGAGGCGGTTTCACATGCCCATCCAGAGGAAAACGTTTCAGGCATTGGGCAGAACCAGAACAGGGCACCAATTAATCAGTGGGCACACACACACTCTCTCTCTCTCCATATACCACACTATATATTTAAAGCAGCTAATTCACCTTGAATCCATGTTTTTGGACTGTGGGAGAAAACCGGAGAACCAACTTTTATACATACAGTGTATTTTTATTTATTGTAAAAGTTCTTGATGTTCTATGACCACAAATGTAAAAGATGGCTGTTGCCACAGACGTCCCAAAGCTTATCCAATGACTACAAACCAAATGTTTCATTAATAAGTCAAGATCGTAATCTCAAACTGATGACTGAAATGTTTTCATGATAACAGCTCACCTTCATGAGAGAGAGGCTTAGTGAGTCCCTGCAGTTCCTCAAAAGAACCTCACACTCAGTCACAGATTTGTTATCCAGAGCGATTCCATTTATCTGGAGAAGGAAAATGTAGGTCAGGACATCACCAAAAGTGAAGCAACAGCAGACTTTTTAGTTTTTTTCTATGAGCTATCGCTCATTACATTATTTATTTGCAGAAAATGGAGGTAGGCAGAATGTGAGTTCTTTATTAATGGAAAGGAGGTCAAGGTTTTGGTACTTTTGGTACTTTTAGCACTCTGAGCTCAGGGCATTGATTCATCAATGCAATTACAAGAAAAAGCAAAATCACCAGCGGATCAGGCAATAAATGCAGTGTATTCTTAGGTGATAGCTCAGTGGTTAGGATGATGGGCCAGCAATCTGATGGATGGTGGTTCAAATCCCAAGTCAACCAAAAGCTGTCAGTGTGGGCCCTTGAGCAAGGGCCGTAACCCACATTGCTCCAGGGGTGCTGTATGGTGAACCCTGTGTTCTGAATTCAACCATCAAGTTGGGATAATTGTACATTGCTTTGGATAAAAGTTCCAGCTAAATGACCTCATGTCTGAGATGTCTTTCCCTTCATATGGCATTGTTCAAAGACCTCTTCAAATGATGCTATATAAATTGAAAGGTTAATATTCTGTTTATCTAAAAGGAAGCAGGATGCAAGGGGAATGATTATTAAAACCTAAAATATAAGTCTCAAAAATAAAGATCTTTTTAAGAATCAGAGGGTAACAAAATCTGTTCTTAGCATTACAAATGACTACAGCAGTGACTAACTTTGCGCATTAGCTGGCTTGAGGTGATTGCCAGGCTCATAATTAGCCCTCAAGTGCCTCAACTCTACAGACTAAGAAGATTAGGAATCTGTGCACGTGGAATAGACCAGTGTTTTTTTCCCCTAATTTCTATTCATTGCATCAGCTGTGTATGGAAGATTACCACAGACAAGTAGGGACATGTTTCCCTGAATAAAACAATAATGGAAAACTTGTTTACTCCAAAGGCAGCAATTACAACAGACCATTTTTATAGTAGCTGACTGAGTCAAGATCATCAAGAAAAATCTATCACAGCACCGATATTATCCACGAGACAGATGCTTTGGCCCAAATAGCACCCGGGCTGTAGTCAACAACGAAACAGACATAGTGACAGCTGTGCAGCATGTTCGGGAATCACAGACCTGTTACTGTGCTTTACGGTTACGGTTCAGCTTGTTGACTCATTGGTTCCCAGCCAGACATTCAACGTATCTTTCAGAGTGAAACCCTTAAAACTAGTCCAAATGTGCATAACTTAAAACTCATCCTAGGGTTCACTGTGATGATCAAGGTAACATTACAATTCGGCAGTTGTACTTGAGGTCAAACAACATACAACCAAACAACTGATGTTATAAAGACTTTCAATTGTAAAAAAAAAAAAAAGAAAAAGAAAAAGAAAAAAAAAAAAACCTGTGCATGTAAAAATAGTGTAGGAACATCATATGGTCATCCCTCTGTACCGCTCTTTTTGTTCTCTTCTGAAGTACATACAACTAAGATAGCTACAACCGTGCTGAGAATCATCCACTATCTAAATATGATGTGCTCTCAGGTGGTGCTGTGGGAATTCTGACTATTATAGATCATAGAAAGAGAACTAACAAATGGACTACATTGTGTAATTGTAGAACTACAATGTGCATATACTTAAAGTCTAACCGATAAAATAAAAATGTGTGAAGAAACAAGAAGGTGTGGTGATCAGACATGTAAAAAGATATAATGTGTTACCTCAATCATTAAACCTTTCACTTCACAAATTCTTAGCTTTGGTGATATGTTATATTTGGCTGTAAAAACGTCACGTAAACAACATTAATGAGTAAAACGAGACATAACAAACTTACAGCAATGAGGCGATCACCAGTATTCAGAGACCCCTCTCTGGCAGCAGGACTGCCGGCTGCTATAGCTGTAACATACACACCACCCTCCAAACCAATGCCGCTATCTAGGAAAAGACCATCCACTTGGGTTGTGAGTTATTTACGAGAAAAAGAGAGTAGAGATAAACAGACCCATTTATCTCCTTATTTATTAAAACTGTCCTGATTAAAGTAAAAAGAATATGCAAGTGAAAAACTCTAGGGAAAGCAATACCTTTATGTCCAGTGAGATTAATGTGGACAGGAGTTACCAGTCTTCCCCCTAAAGACTTTCTTCGGCGCACAACCATATTGATCACACCTCCTCCATTAAGCACAGCTTTGATGACCTGCTTCCTGTCTTTGTTAGTAAGATCCATGTCATTAATCTTCAGCAGCCAATCATTCACTCTAGAAGAACAGACACAAAGCCAATGTGGTGAAGACAAAACAGAACATGACAACAGTTCAATAGGGGTGAATTAAGCAAGTGAGTCACTACCACATGTGTACCTCAATCTTCCATCAGCAATACTTCCTTTGTCCACTCTTGTTACAAAAATCCCACAATCACCTGGTAAATATGGATCATTTACCCCCTCAGCCACGTCAAACCCTAAAGCCTTCAAATCCATGTCTTCCTGTTTAAAAAAGTACACATTTTACAGAACTAGCAAAGACTGCAGAATAAATGGAAAGAAAGTGTTGGTATATATACTGTGTGTATATATATATATATATATATATATATATATATATATACACACACACACATTATATATATATATATATATATATATATATATATATATATATATATATATATATATATACATACATACACACACATTTATATATATGTACACACACACACGCACATTTATATATATGTACACACACACACACACACACACACACACACACACACACACACACACACACACACGAGGTACAGTAGTACACGAGGGACTCACTCGGTCCTTCTCAAACTCCACCACTTCCGTCTCCCACTCCAACGAGTCAGTATCTATGGCTGAATCATGTGAGCTGTGTGCCAGCAGTGGATAAAAGGGTGTCTCCTTTTCCTGTTGGCTCTCCACCTTCTCCCTACAGTATAGAGAGAGTAAAATTTTCATGTTACATCTTAAACATCTTGTTTGTTCTACATGCTGCTCACATTAAGTTTAGGAAATACATCTAAAACATGAAATCTGATGCTGTATCCCATATAACCATATATATAACTACCAATCTCAATGCATAAATGACTGCTTACTGTTAATATGAATGGCAACATGAAGTGCAATATATGTACTTCAGTGGTGCCCTCAAACAAACACAAAGAAATTTAGGTACAAAAGTGTTGTTTTTAAATGAATGCATTTTTACAGTTGTTATCTGAAGAAAAAAATACATCTAGTTATTTCCAGTAAGTGCAAAACATGCGTGTTTTATTTACAACACTACTACCTGATTAAACCAACAGTAAGCCGGTTAACACATACTGAATTATAGAAACAAACTAAATAACAACAGACTCTTGATCTCTAAACCCATGTGAAGACTTCGTACTACAGGTCAGTCGAACTGAGAAAGTAAGCACTTTTGTCATTTAAAGTACCTTAACAAATGTGAAAAAACAACAAGACATAAATTTAGAAACTTAATAACACTAACACAGGGATTTTTTTCTGCACTACTGCACAAGCACCATTACCAATTGTCCCAGAAAATGTGACAAAATTTGCATGGTGCAGTGATGCAAACCAGCATTCAGTTGCAATTCCCTATGCAATTTTGATGTTTTGACAAGTTAGATTAGATGAGATGGGCTCCCACAGTGCAAATACACTGGAGAGATGAACCTAAAAATTAACATGCCTATAAGTCAAAAGATATAATAAAAAAGATCTTAAAAATATGTGCAAAACCAGGCTGTGTAAGACAGAGCTGATGGTTGTAAATACCACCCTTGTCATAAGGTTGGCTTTTTTTAATCATCACTGTGCTAACATGTTCTAACACGGGCTGCAGTGTTCTGAAGAGCAGACTGTACCACTGTATAAAGACTTTAACAGCACAAAAGTCTAACCTATGCCATTAAAATATTATGATATTAACTGTTGTTATGGCTGAAAAAAAATACTCATTTTCTGTTTAATATACAGGGTTACTAACTTTATAAATAACAAAACATAACATTTGTCTAAACCTAGTCATTAGAAGTAATCAATGCCTTGTGCTTCCACTAGATGGCCCTCTGTGTTTAAAAATGTCTGATGGACATCATAAAGACAGCACTGCACACAAGCTGCTATATTGTAGGAAAGTATCTTTATATTCCTAAAATTAATGCTGGTTCCGTACATCATCTACAAATCTATTTTGGGTGCAAAATATGCAAGATACTTATAGCTAAAACTAAAACAACTTAAAAAATGTAAATATGACTATTTTCATGATTTTATGGTGTAGCAACACAAAATCAATCACAAAACCCTCACAAAGATGAAGATCAATTGCATGGACTACTGCTGTACGGGCTCTGAATGAAGTCTGCACATAACTGTAAATCATATATACACCTACACACACACACACACACACACACTACAACTGATACTTTATAAATGCATTTTGTAACTGATACATTAAGAATGATATTGAGGTTACAACATGCATTAGTAGGATCCAGAATACCTGCTATACATTATTTACTAGAGGGAGCAAAATATAAAACGCTAATAAAGATAGAAAAAAACTGTCAGTGCTCACTTCAGTTCCTTCAGCTCTCTAACTGCATCATTCTTTTGTTTCCTCATGTCATCCAGGTTGCGCAGAGCGTCGGCCAGGTCACTAACAGCACGGTCTCTTTCTCTGCGCAGGTTATCACACAGAGTCCTGCCACACAGAGCATGAAACAAGGCTGTGATATAAAAGCATCACCTTCCATGCAAACTAATAAAGCACCCATGACCACTACATACCGGATGCTCTCTCTCTCTGCCACAATCTTGTCTCTTTCCTGAAAAGCCCAGTCTCTGCGGCATTTTGCCACCTCAGCCTCTTGCACGGCCTCCTTCAGCTCCTGAGACATGGCCTCGCATTGCTTTCGCAACACTTCGATCTCTTTATTGGCCCTCTCCATGTCCATAGTAGCGGTGTCTTGTTTCTGTTTATAAACATCACACATATTAGCTCCAATATTTCTTAATTTCCTTCTATTATATTAACATATTTTGCATCTTCTTTTTTTAAGTATATCAAAACACTCAGGAATAAGAACTGTTTCTCAAAGTGTGTGGCAGACCTCCTGGGTTTGACAGAGAAATTAAGCTTTTTTTTTCCCATGGTGGACAATAAACAAACCATATTTTCAGGTTAGATCAGCGTGTCAGGCTGGCAGGGAAACAAAGTGCGGAATAAATGTATTAAATATTATTCACAGTGGACACAGTGGTCTGACTGAGAGTCTAGATTTACAGAACGAATCGATACAGTATTGCATAGTCATATTCTTAAAGAGTTACGAATTAATTTTTTGGCAAAGATTCAATTGTTTATTTTATTTATTTTTTTCAATTTCAATTTTTAATTTTAGTTTTTTTTTACTGAAATTGGACTAATTTAAGGACAGTTTAACTGAACAGTTTAAGGACAAAGCACAGTTTAAATAAAGTCAAGTAAAATTACTGAAGCCTGTTTTTGTCAACATTTCTTTAGGCCGAGAATCACTGCTTTAAACAAGTGCATAACGTGAACTATTTAAATGTAGGCGGCTTCTGTGTACATGGTGCAGTTGTAATTGGACGGTTATGATTTTTCCTGTCAACAACAGTTTCTACAGCAGGTTTTCAATTCATTCGGTTTTATAAAATAGGGCAGCTCCCAAAAGCACTTAACAAATTCACAAGTACCTTAAATGGAATTATAACTATCATACAGGAATTTCAGCATACTTACTTAAAGTTTTGTGATTTAACTAATGTTTAACACCAATGTAAATGTCAAACAAAAAAGATAAAATTCACAGCTGGTATGTCTTAAATGATTGTGTTTGGGTCATTAAATTATATAATACAGACTAACCAGGGCTAAAGAAACTTGCTTAAGAAGCTCAACAGGAAAAAATTAACATTAAATCGACTTGAACTTTAAAAACCTTCACATGAACCATCAATACTTACAACAAAAATTCTGTGATCTGAGCTACATGATACATATTATTAATTAATGGTGTGGCTTCATATATATTATACTGTGATCACCAAAGTGACCTGTGTGTCAGTATTTAGAACGGTCAGAATCTTTAAAGCAGCATAACAAAAACAACTTTTAAGATCGATTAGGGTGCGTGGTCGACTAGCAGTTGGGGTTATTAATATGAAAGTTAGGGGTGGAAGGGGTTTTCAACTAAGCTACCAATGTAGGAAGGCCATCAATGTTCATTGCTCCATGGGTGATGTTTCATGGCTAACCCCAAGCAGCAAATGAGAAAACTGTACAGATCTTGTTCATAAAAGCCGCCGGAAAATGACATAATTTAAATGTAATGAAATATAATTTGCCATTTTAAAAGGTTAAAAATTCCATCAAGCTGTCACGTGCAACTAAATATTTTCAGTGAGGGTGGGGAGAAATATGCATGTGTAAAACCTGCTCGAGCAAAATCACAAGTGGTTGTGGTGAGAAGAACTATAAAATGTTTTTTCGTCAAGAGAAAAATGCTGCAGTGCCCGTTATGCCTGTTTAAAGTGTTTGGGAAGTGACAAAAAAAAGGTTACGCTTAAAACACATCAATGCAACAGGGAGAGGTGCACTTAAATATTTGGTGCACCTGAATAATGTGCTGATGCATAAGAACTTTCATTAGGTGCACCAGCTCAACCACTGAAAAAAGTCTGGCAGAAAGAAGTGTGATTCCGAGTCACTTACATACTTATTTATGATTTATTAATTTATTTATTTGAGGCTTAACGCCATTTTGGACATGATCGTCATTTAATGGCAGTTTCCTGTTTTATATTTCAGTCTTTTTATTCTTTCTTATGCTGTGGTTCATTTCACATTTCAGTTTTTATTTTAATAAATGGTTATAGTTGGCCGGCACGGTGGCTTGGTGGTTGGCACGTCCGCCTCTCGGGGCTGGGGATTCCAGGTTCGAGTCCTAATCTGGGTGCAGTTTGCATGTTCTCCCCGTGTCCGCGTGGGTTTCCTCCGGGTTCTCCGGTTTCCTCCCACAGTCCAAAAACATGAATCAAGGTCAATTGAATTCTCCAAATTGCCCCATATAAGGTGTGTTTGTGTATGTGTCTGTGTAAGTGAGTGTGTGCCCAGCGATAGACTGGCGCCCTGTCCTAGGTGTATATGCCCGGTGCCCAAAACTTTCTCCACTGGATGGGCATGGGGAAACCCCCCACGACCCTAATAGAGAATAAAATGGAAGATAATGAGTGTATAGATGGTTTTAGTCATGTGCGCTTGTTATCTTTGCGTATTTATTGCACTCTAGCACGATGTGTTTAATTGTGTTAGGTGATTGGTAGGTTTCACAGATGGGCCAGGGCTCTACTTTAACTTGGTGTTGGTGGATTTTCCTGGTATGCCCAATTTACATTGTGTGTAGATGATTTGGTGGAGTCCTTGTCCTTATCGATTCTACTTATTGTGATAGAAACTAAATCTTTGTTCAAATTTGTTTGACAAACCACAGGTTCTCAAGCTCATCATAAATGAGTGCGTTCATTGCTTCTCTCAACACTTTTTTTTAAACAAAGGACATGATTTCTATTGGGCAGCTCGATGGCTTAGTGGTTAGCACGATCACCTCTTAGCACTGGGGATCCAGGTTCAAATCCCAATCTGGATGGAGCTTCCATCTTCTTTCCATGTCCATGTGGGATTCCTTTGGGTTCTCCAATTTCCTCCCACTCATCAAAAACATTGATTCAAGGTAAACTGACTGCTCTAAATTGCTCCCATATAGTGCAAGTGTGTCTGTCTGTGTAAGTGAATGTGTCCAGCGATAGATTGGCGCCTGGTCCTGGGTGTATCTGTCCATCAAGCAAAACATTCTACCCTGTATCTCCCCTATTTCCTAGCATAGGATTAAGTAGATGAGGTGGTTTCTATTTATAGATGGAAGAAAGTGTAAGGTATAAAGCAAACAAAAGATTCTGAATACAAATTAAAAAAAAAAAAGCTTGTTTATACTTTGCAGAGTTCGGGGGATTTCAGGGTGTGATACCTGTCTGGCCTGGTAGTACTCCCGCAGCAGCTGGTCCCTTTGGATGATGGCTTCAGTCCTCTCCTTTCTGGCCACATCTCGCTCCTCACGCACAGTCTCAATGTCTTTGCAGGCCTGACTGAGCTCTTTCTGTGCCTCTGCTTTATCCTTTACTTCATGACAGTACTTCTCCAGCAGCTCGTTACGCTCGCAGATAGCTCTGTCTCGATCCACCAGTGACGAATTAAGCTCCTGCAAAACATGATGGTATTAGCAACTACAACATGTCATGCTGCTATATTTATTATGCCAATAAAACCTGTCTGCTGGCTTGCATTTAAAGAGCTGACAGTTTATTAATTGCATCCTTTTTATTTGTTTCTCAAAACCTTCTTAACTGTGACGTAGACCTAGTTTAATTAACAACACTGAACAAGACTGAACTCTCTGTGGCTAATTAGCACTGCATATTATAAAATAAGACCTGCCATTAACAGCCTGATTCAGATCTAGTTTGTTTGGCACAAACATTAGAGGGGGGGGGTAAATACAGAGCATAATGCAGGCTAAAAAGCTCAGCACAGAGAATGCATTCAGATAAACAATTCATTTACATTTGGGTCATTAAGCAGATGCTTTTATCCAAAGCGACTTACAAACTTCATGGTTGGGGTCAGAACACAGAGTTGATAAAGTGCGTGAGTGTGTGTTTTTATTTATATAATATATATAAAAAAAGACACATGCACACACACGCACATAGCGGTGGGCAGTCTCAAACACAGCACCTGTAAAGCAATTGACCAAGGGCACTTCAGCCCACAGAACTTGGTGAAACTGGTAATCTGACCTGGGACCTTCGTGTCACAAGGCTGGTTCCTTAACCACTAAGACTATCCTCAGTATAAATAATTTATTATTTCTCTGATTGGTTCTTTAGGTTAAGCAAAACAAGTCAATTTGCTTGCTTTAAAAAAGTATCGTATTGTAATTAACAGGAACGATTCATTGTTGTAAACTTTGGTGTTCGATTAAACAGGAACAACAAACTAAATCTAGTACTAAAATATAAAGCATTGCACTAGGAAACATATTATAAAAAACGTATACAATATACAGAATTATATTAATATTCATTAATTCATTATCTCCCGCTTTATCCTCTATTAGGGTCGCGGTGGGGTTCCCTATGCCCATCCAGGGGAGAACATCTCAGGCACTGGGCAGACAGACCCAGGACAGGGTGCCAATCCATCACTGGGCACACACTCACTCACACACACACACACACACACTCTATATGGGGCAATTTTGAGAATTCAATTGACTTGATCCATGTTTTTGGACTGTGGGAGGAAACCGGAGAACCTGGAGGAAACCCACGCAGACACGGGGAGAACATGGAAATTCCACCCAGATCGGGATTCGAACCGGGAATCCCTAGCGCTGAGAGGCGAACGTGCTAAACCACTAAGCCATCGTGTCGCCCTATATTAATATTTATTTTGATATTTAGTTTAAGAAATTAAGTGGTTCTTTCCTCACATAATTATGTGTTAATGTTGTGCAGTCAGCCAGAATCACAAGTTTGAACATTGCAGCAGCTCATGTTTTAGTTTTCAGGAGCATGCTCAATAAAACCTTCAGTGTTACCTGTCGCAGTGCTTCTAGTTCCTCGCTGGCCACCATCCTCTCAGAAGATGTGTTTTTCAGACGAGCTTCGGCTGCTTCCAGTTCCGTCTGCAGTTTGTCCACTTCTTTGATTACCTGGTCCCTTTCGCTCATGATCAGCCTGTATTCATTAAACACAGAGTCCCGTTCCTCTTTGTACTTCTCTGCATCTTTCACTGCCTTCAGCTGGAAGTTCTTGTAACGCGTCACCTCGGACTGGAGTCGCTCCATCTCCCTCTGCAGCTCCTTATTCTGAGCTAAAGCTTTATTCAGCTCCTGCTGCATCGCATCAAACCTGATTCCAATACAAACAAACAAGAGTATCAGCTGAAAGACTACTAGATAAAAAAAATATATAAACAAAATTTATACAAGACACCAAAAAAAGTGTATAATTTTAAACCTGCTAGAAGTGAAAGAAAATGACAGAACACAGTTTCATAGTACTTTTGTCCACAAAGATTAGAACATGTACTTTTTCTTTAACTTAATTGTGTTTAAAAAATGTGCTTTTTGCTAAAATAAACATAGGCTTGTGAGTTCTTTAGGTATTGTACTATATATAATAATAAACCATCAGTTCGTTAGATAATTAAAATAGGCAGGTTGTCAAACTAGAGGATAGAAAAATGTGTTGACTAGAAGAAAATATTGCAATTCTAATCTAAACAAAATTAATTAGGTTTGTAAATAGAATGGTGTTTGGTACAAATCAATCTTAATTTACTGTATTTGCTGTTGGGACAGCGGTTTCATTCCAGCACTGGTCTTGTGTCATGAAATCATCTTAGCTAACAATAACACAGACTAATAATCCAGGTAGGTGAATGACCCAGCTGCAAAGGGCAAGCAACAAATTAAACCTTATGGTGTTTATTGGCACATTGGGTGCACAGGGTATCCTGAGTTTCATTCCCAAATCAGTTCTTTTCTGTGCAGTTTGCATGTTCTCCCATTTGCACAGGAGCTTCAGTTTACCAATACAGTTTAAAGACACACAGGTGAGATAAATAAGAAATATGTAATAGGTGTTTTCCTGCTCTTTGCCAAAAGTGCATGTTGGAAAACTCTGTGCAGCCTTCATTAGAATTACTTTACAACCAATCTAATAATGATATAATATTAATAGCCTGAAAATATACCTCCGGACAGAGGCAGAGTACTGTTGTTGGTAGTGAATGGCTGTGTCTCTCTGCTTCATAAAGGTATCGATCTGTTTCTGTAGCTGTCTGGTCTCCTCCTCAGCCTGCTCCAGTCGACTCAGGTCACTGTTGTGACTGGCTACCTTCTCATTGTAGCGTTTGCTTAGGCAGTCATACTCTTTCTTTAGACCCTCCAGCTTATCCATGGCAGTGTCATAGAGTTTCAGAACTTCTGTTGAGCCGTTTTCCCTAATAACCTAAAACAAAACACCGCAACAGTCTCTCAGTTCACCAAATATGAATGACAAAATAACAATCAAGAGTAAAAATGGATACATAATTCAAACACAAGGTGGCAATCATGAGTTACAGATGAGGAAAGCTTTGAGAGTGTAATGGTTAAGGACCCTGCAGTCCAAAACCTACTCTAGACTTAACAAATGATCTATTAAAATAAAAAATAAAAACAGACTTTATATAAAAATAGAAATCCATATATTATATTGAATTACTACATTAAACACTAGATATATTACTATATATTTAAATGCTAATTATAAACAATAATGCACCTGAAACTACAAAATATGACTATTGAGCTTCAGTGATCCGGCATCCCTTCAACACTGTATACAAGCATCCTGAGACAGAGTCCCTGAGGCTGCATAAGTCATGTAGCACTGAGTAACTGTAAGAGGGTTTGAAGTTCGCTCCCATCACTCAAACCCCTCTTTGCCCTTCTAGGCTGCCCTTTTCACACTAAGTGAAGCTTGTTTGTACAATTTCCCTTGGTGGAGGCTGGGCTTAATGCTGACACATCAAATGCAGCACTAAAATCCTGTCACCTCAATCACACAACCAGCACAGGCCATGCATACACAGCAGCGCTGCACTCTACTGCTGATACTCAGTGAAGATCATGTTAATCTGTACTTCAGGTTAATGGTTAAAAACTGCTGAAGGGACTGGGGAAGAAGCAGGAGCGGGGGGGGGGGGGGGGGGGGGGGGGGGGGGGGGGGGGGGGGGGGGGGGGGGGGGGGGGGGGGGGGGGGGGGGGGGGGGGGGGGGGGGGGGGGGGGGGGGGATATATATATACACACACACACACACACACATATATATATATATATATATATATATATATATATATATATGTATGTATACATATACATATGTCATATATATATATATATATATATATATATATATATATCAAAACTTACAAAAGAAACATTTAATGCATGTATTGGTAAAAAGGAAACAGTGTGCGTGTGTGTGTGTGTGTGTGTGTGTGTGTGTGTGTGTGTGTGTGTCTTTTCTCTGAGTGTTGTTGGGGGACGAATCTCCAATACATCTTACAACAGAGGGCTTTCTAGTTTCCCAAGTCAACCTTATGTACTTGGTATCATCTTTTCCCCCTTGAATCCTGCCATGTGCCCAAATCCTTCTGAGGAAAATCCCACTATAACAATATTGCCATCACTATGCTTCATGGAGAGTACAGTGGATTTTCAATGCGGTGCATATACAACACATAACACCGAGTTTAATCCAAAAAAGGTACTTCTGATTGATCTTGTTATCAGGTGCAACTTGAAATAAATATCTTTGAAATAAGATCTGCAAAAACATTAACCAATGTGTGAGGGTGTGGTATATAGATATTTAAGGTACATGAGGGAGTGATGGCTCAGTGTTCAGGGTGTTGGGCTAACAATGCACCAATCTGAACTTGCGGATCCTTGCGCAAGATCCCTCAATGTTTCATAGGTGCTGTAACATGACTGACCCTGCACAATGATCACAACTATAAAGGTGAGATACTTGTGAGTCGCTTTGGTCTGCTAAATGATGTAATGCAATGTATACACTGGTGTTACACTCAGTAAAAACACTCCTTTATCTATACTGGAGAATAACCTGTTGTTGCTGTAGTCTCATGTCAGCCACTTCTTTCTGGTCTTCTGAATGCAGTCTCTTTAATTCCTCACAGCTCTGTTTCAGGTGGTTGTGCTCCCTCACCAGCTGAGCATTATCTCGTCTGAACACTTCAACTTCCTCCTTCAGCTGAGACTGGTCACTCAGGAGACGGCTGTGCAGCATGCTGAAATACAATTTTAGTTCATCCCATAAATCACTGCTGTCGTGTGTCCTCTTCTAAACTGTGTCCTCTTCTAAACTCACCTCTGAAAAGTAGCCACAGTTCTCACCTACTTTAGTGTTCTGTGGTTTAAAAACAACTATATAGCATTTAAGCCTACACAAGTACACTAGTCTTGAAAATGTAAGGCAGTTTATCAGTTTTAATATATTTTTTTTTATCTTTAAACTTGATGCACTCACCTACAATTAATTCTTCATTTTTTTTCATTGGGCTTCTTAAGGCATTTGGTTTTGTGTTTAAAAGCTGAAACTAGGTCTTTTACACTTTTTTTATTTAAATGCCAACGTGAGTACTTTAGATTAGATTTTATTTATGCAGTTCTCAAAGGAAATCAGGATGCTGTGTGGAACAAGTGTGGGTGGAAGCTTAGAAGTTAGGGTGTTGGGCGATCAGGCTGAAAGTTGGGGGTTTAAACCCAAAAGCCTTGGCTTTTGAGCAAGACCCTCAACCAATTATTTGTCCAAAGGTGCTGTATTGGGTGCTGACCCTGTACTATGATCACAACAAGTACTTGGAACTTTGGAAAAATGTGTCTGCTAAACAATGTAAGGTAATATCAATGACACTACAGTAAATTACAGCCAATACAGCAAAGTAGTGTAGAAAAGATACTTCAGATTAAGTACTGACCTAGACTGAACACTAAGTACGTGCTAGAAAGTTAAATCATATAGATGCACTGTAAGATTGTACAATTACAAACTGCAGTCCATATGTTATTTTTTTAAAATACATTGTTGGTCCTTTTTATTCAGTTCAATAATGATTAGGACCCTCAGTGGGTCATATCTGGGTGGCGAATAATTATTAGACCTGCAGAGACACTAAAGCGGTGGTGGTGTGCTGTGCTAGTAAGAGTGGATCAAACACAGCTGGGCGTGTTTAGAAAAAAAAAAAAAAAAAAAAAGGGGGACCAAGAAATTCCAGCTGCACCAGTGTCTGATCCACATGTATGGATGCTACATTAACCTACCACCACCAGCACCACATTACTGTTGTGTAGAGAATCAACGGTCAGCCAAATAACACCTGCTATGTGGTGGTCTTGTGGGGGGTCCTGACAAAGTTTGAAAACAAAACAAAAAACAAAGTAAATAAAAGTATGTACAGAACCACATGGACTACAATGGACTACATGGATGTTTTATAATTGTAAAACCAAAAGTGCACCTAAATGGCAACCGGAACTAATAAAATAGATAAACAAGTGAAGAAACAGGTTGTACCTAATAAAGTGACCAGTGAGTGTGTACGGTTTTATAAGCTTGTAAACAGTGGCAAACTTTCTGAATACTTTCTAGACCTGGTCAAAGACCATGTTTTATTGATATGCAGAGTAAAAATAGGTTACACACCCTTAACAGGGAACAAACATTGGAACATATTTTTCAACCAGAAATTAAAATTAACTGACTACAGTTTAAACATACGGTCTTAAAGAATAAAATTCAAAACATGCCCATCATTAAAGGAATAGATTCACAATGTCATTTTGAAAAAGTGTTAACTAGTTATTAACCAACACTAAACAAAAACAGGTGTTTTTTTTTTAAAGGTCAGTAAATCCATCCATCCATTATCTTCCGCTTTATCCTATATTAGGGTCGCGGGGGGTTAGCACATTCGCCTCTCGGCGCTAGGGATTCCCGGTTCGAATCCCCATCTGGTTGGAGTTTCCATGTTCTCCCCGTGTCTGCGTGGGTTTCCTCCGGGTTCTCCGGTTTCCTCCCACAGTCCAAAAACAAGGATCAAGTTAATTGAATTCTCAAAATTGCCCCGTTTAGAGTGTGTCTGTGTGAGTGAGTGTGTGCCCAGCGATGGATTGGCGCCCTGTCCTGGGTCTATCTGCCCAGCGCCCGAGACGTTCTCCCCTGGATGGGCATGGGGAACCCCACCACGACCCTAATAGAGGATAAAGTGGGAGATAATGAATGAATGAAAGGGTCGCGGGGGGGTTTCCCTATGCTCATCGGGAAGAGAATGTTTCAGGCGCTGGGCAGATACAATCTATTGCTGGGCACACACTCACTTACACAGACACACACACATACACTCTATATGGGGGAATTTGGAGAACTCAATTGACTTGATCCATATTTTTCGACTGTAGGAGGAAACCGGAGAACCTGGAGGAAACCCACGCAGATACGAGGAGAATATGGAAACTCCACCCAGATTGGGATTCGAACCTGGAATCCCTAGTGCTGAGAGGCAAACATGCTAACCATTAAGCCACCGTGGCACTGCGGGGGGGTTCCCCATGCCCATCCAGGTGAGAACGTTTCGGGCGCTGGGCAGATACACCCAGGACAGGGCGCCAATCTATCGCTGGGCACACACTCACTCACACAGATACGCATGCATACACACTCTATATGGGGCAATTTGGAGAACTCAATTGACTTGATCCATGTTTTTGGACTGTGGGAGGAAACCGGAGAACCAGGAGGAAACCCACGCAGACACTGGGAAAAAATGGAAACTCCACCCAGATGGGGATTCGAACCGGGAATCCCTAGTGCCAACCACTAAGCCACCGTGCTTATAAAATGGTAAAAAAAAATGGTAGCAGGTCTGATAAAATAAGCATTTATAATGTTTGTTATTGTTTTGGCGCTCTCTGATTTAGCAGGGAAAGTTTGCTTACATGCCATGAGAAAGGGTGTTTATTCTTCGAAGTGGTGAGTTACACGCTCATTACTTCATCTTAAAAAATTAAGGCATGTTTGATTTGCTACCAGCAACAAAACCAATTTTATTTAAATAATGATGACACACAGTCTTCTTCTTCTTGTTCTCTATTGCTAGTGTAGTTCATTGTAAATTTAAAATGTTACTAAACATCTGAAGGATACAGGAGGATCATTAAGCTCTGCAGTTGAGGTTGACTTACTCATAAGGTTGCATTACTAATAATGTGCTCATTCAGTAGCCATGTTAGTTTTATTAGGAATCAAAAGGCTAAGGGGAGCTTTTAACAGCCATTAAGAAAAGACTGGATCTTTTGGGGTATTACTTAACATACTAACATTTTGATCCAAGATCACAACCCAAAAAGTGTGTTACAAATACGTGTACCACAGATGTGCAGCTGAACAAATCATTTAACAATGAATTAAAAAAATTCTAAACATATCGTAGTGGAGAACTTACCCGAAATATGAATCTTGTAACAAATGCAATGACAACAGATGGTTACATCATTTATATTGTTTTGCATTTATTTTAGCATTCAACCCTAACATATGACTAACTGAAAAATAATAAAAGAACCATTAATGTTGGCTTAATCCAGCAGCATTAAACAGCCGGTGCTATTGTCACTGATGACCTCTGAAAATGGGGATGAAGTATAGAAGGATCTCATCCTGTTCACAATTTTCTTCTAATTCTTAGAGGCAATAATTTATTTATTTATTTATTGATCTTTTTAAAGTAAAGCCAAGTTAAACTGACGCTGTATATTAAGATATGCACAACAATGAACCCACAGTTAGTACATGTATTATTACCAATTAGATAAATTCAGCATATAAAATACTTATAAAAAGCTGCAAAAATCTTTGATTTGTTCCTCATAAAAGGATGCGTCTTAGATTAGACTTTGGGAAAACCAATAAATAATGACTTCATGCCAAACTCTTGCACAAGACTGTCTGTGCTTAGAACAGAAATTACATTACTGCTTTGTTGATTTGTGTTTACATGTTGCAATTTTACTGCTCCAAATAATGAAAGGTTATTTTACTCCATAAAAAAAAAGGTTTTAATTTTGCTAGTGGTTTTGATTAAACATTGTAAGTAAAATATGATAACCCACCATGTTTGCTTTTTCTAGTTTGGATAAATTCCAGTGGAACACAAACATTGGCAAAATGCTGTCTTCCAAATATTAATCTAATTATGCAGCTAACACATCCGGATATGAGAACATGCCTATACATTACTAAAACTACTTCGCCTGAAATAACTTGAGGTTGGATCTGTTTTAGAGTAAACAACCTCTGTTAAAACAGAATTGGGGCAAAAAAAAAAAAAAACTATCAACAGAATACCATTCTTCTAAAAGGGTTCATAACAACCCCCATTCCAGCTCTAATTATAGTCTGTGTTTAAAGAAACTGCTTTCCATCTGCAGAAAAACCCCAGAGATTCACCGCAAGCATGAAGCCAGCAATAGGACGATACTCACTGATAGAAGTCGGCTTCCTTCACTGCCTCCTCGCACCTCTTCAGGGTCTTTGTGTGCTGGTTTTGCAAAGACTGCAAGTCTGCCATGGCCTTCATGCACTGGGTCTTAAGCCTCTCATAGTCATGACCAGCTTTGGAATTTGGCCTTTAAAAGACAAGGGCAATACATCATTGATTTCGGTCCTTGAAATCCATAAGTGTGAGTCAAGACTGTTGCAGAATGATGATATAATACAGACCAGTTATTTTTTGAATAGGCACCTAATTTGTCCATCCATCCATTATCTTCGACTTTATCCTATATTAGGGCCGCGAGGGGTTCCCCATGCCCATCCAGGGAAGAACATTTCGGGCGCTGGGCAGATACACCCAGGACAGGGTGCCAATCGATCACTGGACACACACTCACTTACAAAAACACACTCTATATGGGGCAATTTGGAGAACTCAATTGACTTGATCCATGTTTTTGGACTGTGGGAGGAAACCGGAAAACCCGTTGGAAACCCACGCGAACACGGGGAGAACATGGAAACTCCACTCAGATTGGGATTCCAACCGGGAATCCCTAGCACTGAGAGGCGAACGTGCTAACCACTAAGACTAATTTCACCTAATTTATGTATAATTAAAATGTATAAACAAGTAACCTGAGGAACGCTAAACCTATAGACATTTAGCATGGAAGAAAGGTTTACAGGTTCATAGAAAGGAAATTAAATTGGGTTAATATCTTGCAGAGGAACGAAATTCTGCACATCTTAACGCAATGTTAGCATTTCTTAATTCACAGCTGTGGCCTGTATAAAAGCATTATAGGTTTTTGCTAAATAAATTGTCATATAAATATTTTTCTTATTTATATAATCTTAATCTAGTTAAAATGTTAATTAAGGCAGTGAGTTAATTATTTTAGACAAAACTGTGTTGCGTGCGATCTTAAAAAATTAAGCTTCAAAGTTTGTACCCTGTAAACACAAAGCCCAGGCAGAATCACCTGCAATCGTCAAAGGTGGTTCCGGGTGAAGCGAGAGCTAGCCGCTTGCGCAGTTCGTCTCTTTCCCTGGTGACCTGTCTCAGCTGGAACAGCATAGCATCCACATTCTCATTAGCCGGTCGGTTGTCATTAAGCACTGGTGGAGGTGATGAGGCTTTGGTACCTGCAACAATGAGCACGTCACCGGAGCAAAGGCACTTTCACAGATAACAAACACCATACGATTATAAAAAGTCCAACAACCTGACGTTCTTTATGTCCTGGAGAACATACTGTACTCGTATGTAGTATGAAAATAGTATGTAGCATAGAGTGGACTAGTATTCAGTAATTTTTGCACCCTTGGTAAAAATTGACCTTAAGTAGAACACATTCTTTTTTTTTATCTTTTGCCTTGATTTGAAAATTGTCTACAAATATTCAAACAAATATTTCTGGTGTGTGGTCAAAATTTTACACAGGACTTTTAATAATCATTTCAATTACACATAAAATAGACATTAACTATTTTCAGAAACAATGGGATAACAAAAGTAGTTAAAAAAACTTAGATTTCCAAATAATACTCTTAAAACCCCAGGTCTCTGAATCCTGAATCAGATCTGGAGATTTTAGAATAATGCAAAGAGCAGCTGTCTTTATGTCTGGGGGAATCACAGAGTAGCTTTTCTTCTTGTCCAAACTGCCTTGTCACTCTGCTTCTTAAGCAGCCAGAAGCCATTGCAGAAGTTTGTGCTTAGTCATTTAGACAGCAAGGCCAATCGCAAAACAGCTTTGTTTGTCATTTTGTACAAATTTTCTCCTCTGGCACTAAATTCAATTTGTGCTCTGCTTATGTCATTGTCTGGTCCTTACCACATCCTCACATCAACACAACTAATGGCATTATATTTAACATTCCATATGCACTAGGGAAAAGAACAAAACACTCAATTAAGAGATATTTGTTTTAAAACTGCATAAATTAGAAAAAAACAATAGGTTTCAAACCTACCAACACTGCTGAGGGAACTACTGCTTTCAGAATCTGATGGCATGGTAGACAAGACACTGTAGGTGGACCCTGAAAATAAAAGAACAAACATTATCAAAAGAGTAATTTATTCCAAAAGAAATTAATTAATTTTATTTTTTTTTCAATAAATTAATACAATTTAAAATGTATCTCTAGACCCAACCACTAAAGAAACCTAAAAACGAAGCTCCACAAACAGATTAGTGTAATACTGATGATCTCATTGAGAATTTATTCACTCTCAAAAGCAGTAACATTTTTTCTTTTCAGTTATTACAGGTTGCACTTTTAGAACTGACTCCTCTGGGTGCAAAACAGATCGAATCTTACTGCACCACCACTTTCTGAGCTTCAGCTGCTAAATGAACCAATGATTTATATGGAAAAGAAGTAGGTTAGAGTACCTGTCCGCAATATTCAGTGAATTCTGTGCTTTGGAAAATTAAACAACCAATTCCACACAGCTGAGCAGAATCATAAAAAAACTTGAGTGTCTCAAGTTCTGCAAATGACTAAACTTTTGTAATTTTCAAAAAGAAAACTCAAAAGTGCAAAACAAGGAAGTTATAACACAAAAGATGCCCGTCCCACCTTTTTGTGATGGTAGGCACAACCAACAATAAGACATGCACAAACAACACAAAAAAAAGAAATGCAGCTTCAAACACACAACAGGTTTGTTTTTTAAAGAAAAAGTGTAAACCATGAGAAAATCTGAAGCTGTGACATCACATAACATTACACCAACACATCACATTTCTTTCAAATGTTTAGACATTGAGGAAATGCAATAAAAACAAAAATCTATTTTAGAGTCAATGTTTTATACATTACAGTTTATAGATTTACTGTAATGTCATCCTTTTTGCCTGCTGTGTTAATACACATTTATTGGTTATATACACATATAACCAACCATTGCAGAGGTTTCTTCTTTTCTTTCTTTTTGTTAAATTTAAGTTCTAACTTTAATAGTATAGGTTAAACGGGGTCCATGAGCCATAATTTAGTTTTTGTCTCATGTACCACTTGCGATACAAATGAAAATAAAGTTTCCTTGAAATCTTTAAATCACTTGTCTGTGTTAATAACAACCTCTAAATATACAACATAATATCAGAAATCTAATTTGTTAAATCACTTGAGATTTTTTTTATAATGTTCAATCATGTACTTAATTCTATATGTAATATAGAATTTTTGCTGTTTACCGCACAGCAAAAAAAATTCAGAGGTGTTTACCACTGGGTCACATCACCCTTTCTTTTATTTATGCTTAAAATTGAGATACTGTTTTGGTCTTGCAAGTGGAACTGTTGCATATTCCTGCTGTATACAAGACATGAACTGCCGTCAGTGAACTCTGACTCCTCTTTAAATGCTCCCCATATTTTTATTACAAGACAGATCTTGACTGCTGAGGATTTGGGCTTGCTAGGTAAAGATTTTGTCCTAATGACACCATAAGTCTCTCCAAATATCAGTATAAATCTCAGACACGATTTTATCTTCACATATATGCAAATCAACCATGTCGTGGGTGCTCATGTACACCATGCCATTACAGACCCTGGTTTTGGGACTTTTCATTGCCAACAGTCTGGATACCCCTTTTTTGGCATGTGGACTGGAACATCTGTTTTTCCAAAAATAAGCTGAAGCATTGACTCATCTGAGCAGAACACACATTTTCGTGTCTTTTGATCCCACTCAGATGACTTTGAAGCTGAGGACTTATGTGTTTCTGCACAAAAACTGGAATTTTTTTAATATATATAAATATATATGTTTTAAATAATACAGTTTCCTTTCCTACTGTAGCGGCAAACAGTTTGGGATAATTGATTGTTTTTGTTGTAGATGCTGAAAGACATTTTATTATTATTATTATTATTATTATAATTATTATTATTATTACAACCCTTATTTAAAGCAAAACAGGTATTTTTACTGCTATAAAAACATCCTAACAAAGTTCACAGAAAGAGACATGCAGATGTACTGTACTAAACTGCAAGTCTTAGACCATGTTTCAATTTTAAGATCCAGTAAATCATTAATCTTGATCATTACTTAGTACAAGGAAACAAAAAGTAGTTAGCATCGACAAGTAATGCAAATAGTAGCATTGTGCAAACACAGTAAAGTGTTTAAATTTGGCTCTTGTGCAATACAAAATAAGTGTAAAGTAAAGCATTTAGCTAATAATTAAAGGGTGCAAGAAAGGGGTGTGCAGGTTGCATCAGATTTATTTATTTTAATTCTCACTTTTATTAAATGCTTAAAACCATCCTTGTTCAATCAACCACCCACAATCGAGTGCTGTTGTAATTCACAGGGAACCCAACATCTTCCCACACCTTTGATTTAAATGAAGTGGGTGGAGCCTCTAATTTCTGTGTATCGCAACTCTCCATTCTCAGCCTCAGGCAGGCAGGGTTAGCAGAATGTACAGCTACTGTGCAACATGTACTGTGGATTCACGCGCGACTGCACGTATGGAACTCTGTGCCCCATACCGAATGGTTTGGTACCAATACATGTATGTATTTTCATTCATTCATTATCTCCCGCTTTAACCTCTATTAGGGTCGCGGTGGGGTTCCCCATGCCCATCCAGAGGAGAACGTCTCGGGCGCTGGGCAGATAGACCCAGGACAGGGATCACACACTCACTCACACAGACACACTCTATAGGGGGCAATTTTTTTTTTGAGAATTCAATTAACTTGATCCATGTTTTTGGACTGTGGGAGGAAACTGGAGAACCAGGAGGAAACCCACGCAGACACGGGGAGAACATGGAAACTCCACCCAGATGGGGATTCGAACCGGGAACCCCTAGCGCTGAGAGGCAAACGTGCTAACCACTAAGCCACCGTGCCGCTGTATGTATTTGAAGATAGTAAATACATAGTGGAGTTATAATAAAAAGAGAAATATTAAATCTGGACAAGTATGAATGAAAGAATAAGTCTAATTAAATAAAATAACTGACAGGTAAAATCACCTTTGCTGTATTCATGCTATTTGTGTAAATTTTATTATAAACATGTTACAGAGCGGAAGGTCCTTTTCTGCATATTGGTTATTAATGCACTAATAAAAACAGAAAAAGGCAGCAAAATAGCTGCTTATAATTAAATGTGTGTTTACAAACATGAAAGGTTTGATGAGATCAGATTAATACACCCTGCGAAAAAATGAGGATGGTAATTTGCATCCCGAAAATAACAGGGCTGATAAAGCTCAGCTGCTATTCCGTGTTAACTGTCAGGTTTATTTATTGTCAGCCAACCCTGTTCATGATGCCAGACCTGCAGAGAGGCCTATAGAAAGAGTCTGACAAATGATTCTGTTTACCCACATCTCAGGCGTCTAGATCAAACTGACTCTGGCAGCATTCCTGGTTTGCAGAAGAGGCCAGTGTTATTTGATTAAATCTGTTCAGCGCAGCTCAGTTACCCCTTTTTTCTCACAGACAGCTAAGAGACCAAGTGCAAAGTGCCTCAGGAGCAGAGGCACCACACGGCCCAGGACGCCTTTGTTCAGTCAGACTGCACTTTCTCATGAGGCCACATGGGAAGGCTGTGGAACCAAGAGCAAGGTTCAGAGGAAACAGCAAAATAGGAGTCAGCACTGGTAAAATGCCTACCGGTTAGTGTGGCACAGTTTGTCGTATTGGTTGACGTGACAAAAACTACAAACGTGTAATTCTAGAACTTTGGTCAAACCACATCTGAAGTCTGCAACACTAAGTATTACCTTTTTAAGGACACATCCATCCTTAAAAGGTCCTTTGTGCTGCTGCAGGCAAAAATATCTTCTGTTTAATTATTTATTGCCTGATGTCATGCCACACAGCATGATGTCTCTCAGCAGCAATATCTGACTTACACAGACCATTAATTATTTTGTGTGTGAATAGAATATACTCTTTATGGACAAAAGTGTTGGGGCACACCTAATTATTAATTATTAAATTCAGATGGTTTATTCAGTCTCACTTACAAAAATGTAGGAACTCAAGAACCTAGCCATAAATTTCAGATAACTTTGAACAATTTGTGGATTTTCACTAACAATATGGATGTAATTTGTAATTTTACTTTTAGAGAGTAGTTTCTATACATTCTTTGTATGTTTCCATTACTATCATCTAAGAAGTTTCCAAACCCCACAAGACCAGCACAGATCAGTTACTTTTGAGTGGTGGATTACTCTCGGCATTGCAGTGTCACTAATGTGGTGGTTCTGATGTGATAGTGCATATTGAATAGGTACAAGTTGACCAAATGCACTAAAATAACTTCTTGGCTAAAATGTCCATACATATAGCAATAATTAAATTTACTACTAAAGAACTGTGTCAAACCTGACTGGATGAGAATCTTAGTCTGTTTTGCCTTCACAAGCAGTAAAGAGAACAGAGACAAAAACAGTTACTGAAAAAGAGCTACAGAGGGGGGAAAAGTGTTATCACTTTTCAAAAATCACCACCAGACAACACCTCAAAAGGTAAAGGACTATTCAGTTATGTTCCATTTAAAAAGTCTTTCTGTCATCTACAAATTAAGTCTTTCGAGCTCCTGAGACTTCAGGTTGAACACTGTTCTATAGTCTGGTAAGAAAAATATTGAGCTTTAAAAAAAATAAAAACAAAATAATTTTAAACAAACACTCAATGAGTACAATAAAAAGAACTGTGCTGATCCTACTGTTAAGGCTGATGAATAGCCAATGTAAAGAGCCCATGTTTCCCCATCATGGGACTAATAAAGGTATGTCATACATCACTGAGAATCTACAACACCGGCTCTAATATAACAAATGATGTCATACACAGAGACATTCCCAAGCCAAATGATCTAAATGGTCACCAGTCACCACAATAACGGATGAAATTACATCAGGTAATTTTGGTTTCATTAAATAAAGGACTCAGAGCTGAATAGGAAAACAATTCTATATAGAGGAGAGGAAAAACACACTGCTAATGAGCACATAAAAATGATGTTACTAGGTGTTCAGGGTTGGAGGTTTTTGGCTGCAAGATCTTCCCTCATGTTTAGCACCTGGTAACATAGGACCCATATACTCACTATAATTGAGTATACCAAAATACTCACTATAATTAAGTATACCTTTTAGGTATACCTATAATATACCTAAAACTAATCAGGTACAGCGTAGATGGGGGTGATTCAATGCACTGTGTACACAGTGAGAGAACACAGGGTTTATAAATTCAAACACTGCTGTGTCTGATCTAATTGTGCCAGCACAACACGCACTGTGCAGTGTGTTTGACATGTATCAAATTGCTTTACCTCATGGATAGAAAATTGGAGAAATTTAATATGATGTTGCACATTTTATGATAGTCATCCCTCATCCTTCTTCCTTCATCAGTTCTTACAGGATACTGGTGGCTCGTCCAGCAGTGCCACTAAGGTGTTTCAAAACTCCAGAAACACTGTGCAACTGTTTCACTCATACCAGCACAACAAGCTCTAACACACCACCAGCATGTTGCTTGTCACTGTAGGGCAATAAATCACCCACCTTTCAAACAGTGTCCGGTTTGTTCTGGTCCTGTGGGAGTACTGACCATTAAACAGAGAAAAGGGAACCAAATATGTAGAAAAACACCACCACCACGCCAATGATACAGCAGTGCTGAGAATGATCCACCACTAATGAAACACGTGGTTTTGTAGGGTCATGTCTATTGAAACCTGTAGAAGCATAAGAATAAAACTGATAAAAATAGAGTAGAGAAACAATGAGGTATAATAAACAAAGTGTCCTGTGAGTGTTTATAATTAAATCTAACTCTTTTACAGAGAATTGACTGAATTTTGTATTAGAAAGTGGTCCTATTTTTTCTTTGTGTGGACATTCCTCAACCTCCTCATGAAGGTTTAAAGAGGGAGCTTAAAAACCTTAAGGATGTGGTAGCTCAGTGGTTAGGGAGTGAACCCATCAATCTGAAGGTTGTGGGATCAAATCCCAGGTCTACTAAAAGTCGCCAAAATTAGTCCCTGAGCCAAACCCTTAACCTTATTACTCTAGTAGTGCTGTATCAACTTATAAACTGGAATGACTGCAAGTCTCTTTTAAATCTAAATTGTAATCACAAATCCTTTTAAATATCCCACAGTCTACAGTCTTACAGACTAAGAACTGCTTTTTTAAAAGTGCTTTTGATGTCTTGTTGGATCCTTTCCAACTGATATTTGAAGCAGCTTTAAAATCATTTGAAACATCACAGATCATGACCCTCTTTCGTGGAGCAAATAATGAAACAGACCCATTACGCACTTTTTTCTCAGTTTCTTGTGGTCTAAGTAAAAATTGAATTATGGGGTTTAGAATGTCATAATGTTTATCATTAATGTGTAAAGATGATTGTTCGGGGAACTCATGTCATTATGTAAATACTGGGCCCATTCACCTATCACCTCATCATGTAACCATGACACTGTTTTAAGCATATTAAAAATAAAAACAAAAAAATAGATAAATATAAATTAATTAAAAAAATAAATAAATGATGCATATGCTTCCTCTCAGCCAACCGGCATGAGCTCTATGATGAACACAGTGCATGAGTTGTTCAGCACAGTCAGTGTGAACTGAAACAAACAAGGTGCATGATTTGTTAACTAGTGAAACAGTACATTGCATTACAGGACGTGCCGGAGGTACAGGAAATAACATGGTGTAATTATACTACACGCCTCATACTACAGGTGTGTTGTTCACTGGATAGAATTCACATCCCAATTCCAATCCTGACGCCAGAGGTATAAAGACTATATAAATTGGAAGACATGTCCATTAATTGTGCTGCATGGACCTTGAGGATGGGATAAGACAAAATAGGATTTTTCTTTGAAATAAACCATTTGGCATTTTATCCCTTTACCTTACTATAGCGTGAATCTCTTTTTGCAATATTTGGATGTTTATGTATTTAAATTTATTGGTTATTTTATTAAATGAAACATCCTAATCATTCAGCTTCAATGTCCCAAAAATAAATGACACACAATGTTCCCAGGTAAAAGTGTTTCAGACTGTCATCTGAATTCAAGGTTACATAAGGCTCATCACAATAGTAAAACATTTCCCTTTGTTCAGCACAGCACTCCCAGCTGCATATTAGACATCTCTTTCACATTCAACAGCAGCTTTTGCTGCTAAAAGTGTGTCAGGACAGTCACTTTCAAACAGATTACTAGGCCTGTCTTCACTGGGCCATTATTAGATGCTCTGATAATAGCTAGCTATCAATTCAGTGTCTGGACCAAAGCCCAAATCAAGCTTCTTCAATAGCACCACTGTTTTTTTCCATTTCTCCACAACCAGTGTTTAGACTTTGGCATTTCCTTTGCCCTCCTCGGTAATTAAGAAGCTTGGCAATAGTTAAATCATAATGAAGTGCTTTTGGATGCTACTGGTGTTTGGCAATAAATGTACCACATTTACATTTAGTCATTTAGCAGACGCTTTTATCTAAAGCGACTTACAAATGAGAACACCACAAGTAAGAAGCCATGGAGAAAACCAACTATACTGTAAATTCATCGAACCTGATTGTTATTCGATGCTGCGGCCCCTCCCCCTTTTTTCCATCTCTTTTTTTGTTATAGAGATGCGTCTTCAGTAGTTTCTTAAAACTGCTTAGTGATTCTGCCTTATGGACAGAGTTGGGAAGAACGTTCCACCATTTTGCAGTGGTGAACGCCACGGAGTGAGAATTAGCACCTCGGTGAGGTGGAATCTCCAGGCGGCAATCATCACTGAAGCGAAGTGAAAGATTCGGAGTGTATTTTGAAAAGATAGAGTGAAGGTAGGAGGGGGAAGATCCAGAAATGGTTCTGTATGCCAGTCAGTGACTTGTACTTAATGCGAGCAGCTACAGGGAGCCAATGGAGGGAAGTGAGTAATGGAGTGACATGAGTTCGCTTGGGTTGGTTAAACACAAGTCGGGCTGCAAAGTTTTGAATTAGTTGAAGAGGTCCGATTGTGGAAGCTGGGATACCGGCAAGTAGCACATTACAATAATCAAGCCGGGATAGGACTAGGGCTTGAACAAGCAGTTGGGTAGCATGTTCAGTCAAAAAGGGTCCTTATGTTGTAAAGAAGGAATCTACAGGAATGGGCAGTTTTGATAACATGATCAGAGAGTTTAAGGTGGGAGTCTAATGTACCAAGCAGCCAGATAAATTAAATTCTACCAGGTTATCAGCAATATGAATTATGATGCTATTTGACTGAATGATGCTAATTATGATGCTATAACTGACTGAAATAAATTACTCTAAATTTCCCAGTGGAATCCAAAAAGTGAGTGAGTGAGTGAGTCTGTCAGTCAGTCAGCCCACCCACTTAAGTCTGTCCATCTAATTTTATTTGATGGGTACCAAATTACACAGGCAGTGTGAGTACCAATAAACTTTGAATTGACCCAAACTAAATTTCAGAACCTAAGAGCGCATCTGGGTAAAAAAAAAAAAAAAAAACTATGGTGAGGAGAAGTTCCAAAAAAAGGCAGCAACAGTCCTCCAATAATAGTCTTTCTTTAAAAAATTTAACCTGCTGCAGTGTCTTCTTCAAGTGATAATGAATGTCATGTCACTCAACATTGTGTTGATTT
This sequence comes from Corydoras maculifer, assembly GCA_019802435.1. Classification (NCBI taxonomy): domain Eukaryota; kingdom Metazoa; phylum Chordata; class Actinopteri; order Siluriformes; family Callichthyidae; genus Corydoras; species Corydoras maculifer. The sequence goes on along the minus strand of JAFMOD010000419.1, from coordinate 1,241,580 downwards.
AGGCAACTTAAAAATGTCATGCAAAACAATGACTAAATTCTATTCAATAAAATAAATTCTGATGTTTTCAATGCAATATTACATATTTCATTTAAATAAGTGTATTGGAAAAAGAAAAAAAAAACAATCCATTTCTTTATTCAAATCAATATATATGATTAAATAGGGGTCTGTTTTTAGGTCTGCAGACACCTACATTGGATTCGTTTCCCGTACATGCACAGCTTACATCTGTTTTTTATGAATAGTGATGTGTGAGACATTTGGCCATTTCTATTTTTTTATTAACTGATATGAGTAAATGAGGAAATTAGATTTCCTGAACTTAAATGTATCTTAAGGTGGGAGAATCCAGGAGACCCGAATCATTTGATTATTTTATGGCAATTCAACAGTCAGTGCAAAGATAAAAAGCTGCTTGCACAACAATGATGATAATTAAGAAGATGAAGTTTATAGACTAATAATGACATTTATATATAAACAAGTCAGACCCTGGAGTGTTTGATAAAACTATAATTAATTTAACAGTCTGTTAATTGTGTAATTCGAGTATATAGCTTAAGGTGAGTTAGATTTGAAACTAGTTTTATATGAATAAGACTTTGAAGCTGGTGGCAGTGCAGTGATTATGATCAGAACCAAACTTGGATCTAAAAAATCCAAATAGTTCTGTAGTTATCTGCTTACGGAATGAATCATAAAAAGTTACAGTACATCTAAAATGTTAGCCCGAAATTTGGGGCCAGATTTAACAGTCTTGCAAGTGTTTCACCTCCATCCAAGTGCTGCAACCTTTACAAATTTCTGCACATATGAGCAGTGTGGACAAAATTTCTGCTTGTATAAATAAAAATTTTTTTTTAAAGTATTGTTGTAGAATTAGCCGTGGTTACTAACAGAAAAGTAGCACCAAACAGCAATGCATGTACAAAATAATCACTACTACACAGATACATGAGCACCTTTTACACATATATAGCAGAATAACTCTAACAAAAACACAAAGTATAAGATTAACACTTATCCAAAGGTGCTGTAAAGCTGTCCATGTGTACTTTTACTATTCTTAATATTGTAGTGGGATCATGTTGGCTTATAATGTAACATACAATGGGTCCATATGTGTTCACACACAAACAGGAGTTCAAAACTGATGCATGATAGGACTAATCTATAAATCACTTTTCACACCATCATAGTTGTGCAAAAGATAATACCAGTTCTTGCCTTATTTTCAACTTTATGTATGAACCCAAATCCTTCGAAAGGACTGATATAAACCCTGAGCAGAGATGCACCAAATGTTTGGTAATAATAAAAATTATCACTAACAAAGTGTAAGGCAAAATAAAAGAGAGCCTTTGTTCTTTACCAAACATCACAGCAACAGCAGCTTCATCAGTGCACATACTTTTAATAAAAAGCTCTATGAAAAAAAGCAGGAAAGGATATCAGTTACAGACCATAAGTATTATTTAAGGGCCAAATATTGCTAAAACTAGTGTTTGGTATTTGACCAAATGTCTGAATGTCCGGTTACAGCTTTGTCCAAAAATTATGATAATTAACTCTCAGCATAATTACTTAGTCCAAGTTAGTCCAACACAACTGTGCAAATTCAATTATGTGTATATGAATTAGGGGCAGTGCACATGAACCACAAACTTCGAAATCAAAGAAGGGACTTTTGGTAATGTCTAAGGTAAGGCCGGTGATGTTGTGGGTGTGGAGCTGGGCTCGTCAATAGCTGAGTCAGAGAGGAGGTTGCTGTTTCAGCTGAAGGCCATCATTGACAATGCCACCCTCCACTTTGACACCATGGTCAGACACAGGAGCACATTAAGTTTAAGACTTCTGCCACCCAAATGCACCACAGAGCGCCAAAGGAGGTCATTCTCACCTGTGGCTATCAAACTGTAAACTTCTCACTCAATAATACAACTTTTATGTGCAACAATGTAATCATGATTAATTATGATTCAAATACACAATATTACTCCATTACCTGACCCACAGTGCAGTATATTTTGAATTTAATATATATAACTTTCTTTACACTGCCACATTGCTTTTACTATATTCTTTATTATTTTGTATTTTTAGTAAAATAATTTTACAGTGCTTATTATATGACAAATGGAACATCCGTAAAAACTGCAATTTCCTCCTGGGCATTAATAAAGTATTCTAATAAAAGTCAATACCCTCTAGAGTTATTATTAAACATATAAACTTTTATTTTTTATAACATGCAAATAAATCATCACTTTAAAACCTAGTTGTCCATCATAAGATGATGTAATATATTTTTAAAACCCACAAAAAGCACAAAGATTTCTTTACAACCACTACATCAATTAAACCTTTGCAGGCCCTAAACAACATATCCATCTAATTGAATTAATGGAAGGAAAGGTGGCAGGCTGAGTGGGGAAAAACGTAAATCCCTTAACAGCTTTCTACTTGTGTACCACTGCAATGCCATAACTCACTCTCTCCACAGTTTGGATTTGCTGGGGTCCAAGCTGACGGCCTCTTCGGTCCGTAAACAGAGCAAGCTGCTGACTGTGCACTTTGTGTTAGCTCAGCTTAAAACAAAAGGCCTGTTGTCTCTGCATGGCTCTGTTTGACTGCAAGGAGGAGTTGCTCTCTATCCTGCTGTGGACAGGTCAGTTCAAATGAAGAGATTACTTTATTTAAAATGAAAAAGACGACCTCTGAAATAAAGTACTGTTCAAGGTTAACGTTCATCAGTTCGCCATCTGTTGAGATCTAGAGTGCCGAATCGCGATCAAACCAAACGGTCCATTTAGACTTAAGTGCCACAGTGGGACTGCCAAAATCTATTTTAAAGTATGAATTTAAAAACACTCTGAAAACAAAACAAAATGATAAACATTGTTCCAAGGACCATTACACCAACGACAAAAGTGATTTACTCAGTGCACCAGAAGCAGCCTTGTTGACAGTCAACAGAATGACTTTAAATCAATCATTTTTCCATAAAGCCATTAAAAATTTTAAAAAATAGAAATAAAAAGGAAACTTGGGTATCTCTTAATCATTTTCTGTTAGTTGTTGCCTTTGACCTGTTCTGAATGATATTAAAAGTGTTCCGCAACACATGGGCCTTATTGTGTTTACATTAATAACATTTAGATAAATAAATGACGGGGCGGCACAGCGGCTTAATGGTTAGCACGTTCGCCTCTCAGCGCTAGGGATTCCCGGTTCGAATCCCCATTTGGGTGGAGTTTCCATGTTCTCCCCGTGTCTGCGTGGGTTTCCTCCGGGTTCTCCGGTTTCCTCCCATAGTGCAAAAACATGGATCAAGTCAATTGAATTCTCAAAAATTGCCCCATATAGAGTGTGTCTGTGTGAGTGAGTGTGTGCCCAGCGATGGATTGGCGCCCTGTCCTGGGTCTATCTGCCCAGCGCTCAAGACGTTCTTCCCTGGATGGGCATGGGGAACCCCACCGCGACCCTAATAGAGGATAAAGCAGGAGATAATGAATGAATGAATAAATAAATGACTGTTTTTGTAGCTCCTTATCATATAAGTGTCTATATATATAAGACAATTATTGAGATTAGAATCACACAGAGCAGATCCCACACTACATAACCTTTATGTTAACATTTATTGTAAATCAGTGATTTTTAGTTGATATGAAGACTAGTAAATAATATTTACTTTAATTATCACACTAAAATAACTGTTGGTGTAATAAAAGCACCTTAAATCAGAATGTTATGAACCTATACTTGTACATTTATTACAGCCTTCTTATTTCCGTTTGTCTCTTAAAACATTTCACATAACCTTGACAGTAAAGGCTTTGCATTACGCCCAAGCTGTAGTTAGGTTAAAAATGCCACCTAATAACAATTAATAAATTTATTATCAGTAGTAGGAAAATTAGCTCCCCTCCTAAAATTACACTTCAGTGACAGCAGTGTCACTGAGGTAGTACAGCAGCACTGCTGCACTAAAATCCCTCACCGCATTAGTGTCACTGCAGAACTGATAATAAATCATACACCACTCAAACTATACCTGTTCTATGAAGGTCCTGGCCGATAGAGAACAGAGAACCAACAAAAACCAAGAAAACAGATTTACACAGTCTGTAATTATTAAACTACAAAAGACCATCCATATAGTACATGGAGAAAATAGACAAAGCAGTAGGAAAGTGGTGTGTTCAAATATTTGACTGGTTTTGTATGTATATTTAGACCTGTAATGTTTAGGAATTTGTGCAATAGCTTCTCCTGAGATTGAAGCAGTAAAGCACGAGTGAAATCACATGATGCCCACCAACATTAATTTGATGTTACAGTGTTTAACAGAGATTTTACTTCCTGAACACATTTGGGTAGATCTTCTACATTTTAAGCTGCTGGTAAGAAAATTCTGGTGATTCGTGACCATAAACCTTTTTTTTTTTTTATTAATTTGTGAATAATAATTAAATAGAATTGGCAAATTTGTCAGCAGAACAATGTGGCACATAAACCTATGTGAACACATCAGTGATATTTTTGCCTTAAGTTCACTTCCAACTTATAAGAAATTTATAATATCTCATTAGACATTCATTCATTCATTATCACCCACTTTATCCTCTATTAGGGTCGCGGTGGGGTTCCCCATGCCCATCCAGAGGAGAATGTCTCGGGCGCTGGGCAGATAGACCCAGGACAGGGCGCCAATCCATCGCTGGGAACACACTCACTCACTCAAACACACTCTACATGGGGCAATTTTGGAGAACTCAATTAACTTGATCCATGTTTTTGGACTGTGGGAGGAAAACGGAGAACCCGGAGGAAACCCACGCGGACACGGGGAGAACATGGAAACTCCACCCAGATGGGGATTCGAACCGGGAATCCCTAGCGCTGAGAGGCGAACGTGCTAACCACTAAGCCACCATGCCGCCCCTCATTAGACATTTCATATTTAAATTTGTCAAAAACAATGAAAAACGGGTTTTCAGTTAAAGGTCAACTTTCACGGATATGTAATTATCACAGTACACCTCCTCGGCAAAAACTGGACCCTGTACAATAGAACAATGTGACTTCATAGATACAGTACATTGTAAGCTTGAGTAACCTGCCTGCTGTCCAGATCTGTTTCATATTTATAACATATGGGGCATCATAAAATAAAAAATTACAAAAATAATCATGGATTGCTGAATCAAGCAAGAATAGATAAACTATCCATTACATTTATTAATTTAAAATCTATTAATTATCTATCTATTAAAATATATATTTTCAAATGAGTATTTTTTTACATATTTTAAATAAATGCAGGAAAATGGAGTGGAATGTAATTTAGGCATCACACTCTAAACTTACAAAATACAGAGTTGGTCAGCAAAAATTGCATTTGTTTTCTTGACACTTGAGAAAGAAACTTTTCAAATCGAAACAAATTTCATTTCATTATTAAAAATTATTAAAATTTAAGTTTAAATCAGTAGTGCAAAATGCAAAAGCTAACTAAAAACTACTTCAATTCAATTCCAATGCAAAATGTAGACAAATCATAAATATACAATTGAAGTAAATAAGTGAAAAACATTTTTAAATGTTCAAAAACTGAGGGCTGCATTACTTGTTTTTCTCAAAAGGGGTACTTGAAAAAATACTTGAGGAACCCTTGGTTCTTTGTATGATACATTTTCTGCAATTCAGGTTCAAGAGAGGGGTTTAAAGGCCAAACAGTGGCAGACAGGCAGTGCGGACTCGAACCATTAACTTCCTGGCCTGGTTCTTCTACAATGTAATTGCTTTGTATATTTCAGAAATCCAGATTGAACAAAGTACAACAACATGAGAGCATTCGATCATGAAGCTTCATGGTCTGGCTCAGATTTCAGATGTGAAGCATGGATTGGATCATTTTCTGATCGGTTGTGAGGGGAAAAAGGAATAGGAAAAGCCTTTCACTTATTACTTAATAAATTGATGTATTACTAGTAACTAAATTACTAAGCACAGACAAACAGTTTTCCATTGTAACAAAATTTCACATCAAAGTTCACATATTGGTCTAATTGTACTGGAGGTTAACATCTGGACAGCTTGTAAAACATTTCTAAGCAGGGCATCCTTTATTCACCTACCAACATGTCTTTGTATGGCGGGACTAGGAGTTTCGGGACGGAGAAAAACACACACACACACACACACACACACACACACACAAGAACAACCTACAGACTCGAATCCAGAACATCCTTGCTTTGAGACAAAAATATTAACCATTCCAGCACCATGCCAGTTCACGCAAAACTTAAATGCTCCCCAATGTTATGCTTATATATCAGGATAAAAACAATTATTGGAGAATTTAAAAACAAATAAACATAAAAACTCTATTTGCTCACATTAAAAGGAAAAATACAGTATTAATTAAATATTTCAATTAGCAAGTACCAGAGGGTTCATGTTTAGTTACTTTGTGCAGTCAAATTGACTAAAATAAAAGTGCAAGTCTACAGTTAACATCAAAAGCTGATGCAAATGCCAGTAGCCCAGTGGTATAATGGAATAAAATTCTGTGGCATATTGGTGGCAGTGGGTTTACATTGCAAAAAAAAAAAAAAATTAGTTAACAAAAAAAACAAACAACAAAAAATTGTAACAGCTCTGTGTGCTTCATTAATGCTCATACAAGACAATTTCTAATGGGTATAAATCACTGAAGGCACATTAATTGCACACAATTATTAATTCCACCCATGTGTACACAAATGGCAATGAGGATGACACCTGCACCTGCACACACTAAAAAGCCTAAAAAAAGAAAGCCTCAGTACACGGGCAAGCGGTTGGTTCTACTGCGGTTTCAATTATTACAGCTGAGCTGTGTGGATCAGAATTTGTAGTCGAAGTGATTTGGATATCGAAGGGAAACTGTTACCAAATATTTCTGTTGTCATGGGATGGGCCCTATCCCTAAAATACCTAACCACTTTATTATTAAAGATACCTTTAAACCCAAATAGGTAATGTCGCCCTTGAAAACTTGTGCATTTAACGTTTTATTATTTATAGTGTTCAGATGCTACTCTTATTTAGATGCATCCTGGATACTCAATGCAGCGGTTCTGTGCCTTAGGGATCATAAAAGGATTCAATTTATCTATTTATGTTATGTTTGAAAGCCAGAAGGTAAAATCTGTAAAAGCTCACCAGTAGGCCTATACATTAGCAAACCTTATATAAGTTTTAGCAAACATAGCCAAAGAACATAATACATATAAAGGATCGTAACAATTTATTTGTCATGGAAAGCTTGGATTGGATTTTTGTCTTGTACTGTAGCTATTCTGGATCTCAGTCTGTCACCCCTGATCTAAGTCAACATTCGAGTCCAGTGCATAATGCCGTGTAAACTTCGCACAGGCAGCTGAAAACAACCTAGTATTGTAAACTTGTCAAAATAAATGAGTTGTGTTCTCTACAGTCCTTTCGTGTCTACCTGTTAACAGCATGACCATAAAACCATCTCTTTATGCTACTGATCTTATGTCTCGTGTAGATTAACTATGTTACAGTGTTTAATTCATGCTCCATTGTCAGCAGCATGCAGTTCCTGAGGTCTGCATGAGGAGGCAGTTGGAGTTGCCATCACACTGCCCTGCACTAACTGAACCTGCCCCTCCTCCACTGCTCCCAGCCTGTGTGTTTATGTGGAGAGGCCTGGCAGTGAAAAGAGCCGAAGCTCAGCAGTGGCAGCTTGTGAGAATGATTTGAGAGCAGGTCGCGATCACTGTAACTCATCACACACATGCGAGAGAGAGCAATGAGCCAGACAGACTAAAACAGAGTGAGGGAGGGAGGGAGACGGAGAGCTCAGGCTTTCATCTTCTCGCCTGCAGGGAAACAAGGTTGCTTTTGGTGTAACAAGCCTTAATGAAATAATCACATACACTCGCTGTAATGAAAAGCGTGTTTTAAAAATGTGTTAAGCTGAGGTTTTCAGGGTATTGCAGGCACTGCACAACACAACAGTCAGAGAGGCAGGATAGTGGAGCAAATCCTGAAGAAAGCATTAAGATTATTAAAGTGCAGGTTATCCACCCACAGAAAGAAAAAGACAGTGTGTAAAAATATACTCCGAATTCTATAACACATGGTCATTTCACTATAAGGATTTAGCCCAGATTTAGGCATCGATGTGGCTTAAGGCATGTGGCAAGCAAAGATGAGAGAGATGGGAAAACATGAACTTGCACTATTTTCAGAGTGTATGTTTTGTGGCCGAGGGGAACAAGCAGAAGAGCCTTGATGTGTGCACGAGTTGACAGCGCTTCTCAGGATAAAATCCTCTAAGCCAGCAGATGCAGCATGGCATAGAACTCAGCATGCTGAGCGCATGCACCATTTTAACAATGTTTCATTAGATATTTTTTCCAACAACGTAACCATAAACTCCTTTACGGTTTCTAATTGTCACAGCTGGGTGTGGAGAGTAAAGGGGCCTGGAACTGATATTGCTCTGATAAAACATTAGAATTAAATTTGTATAAATTGATTAAAGCATGAAAAATAAATGTAACATGTCATTTGGCTTCATTCATCCCTTTTTCTTTAGACTGCTGAAGAGTGAAAATGACTTAAACCCACAAACAAATCTTAAAAGGAAATGTTAATAAGAACACAAACACACACATGTTCATCTCTACATGCTAACTCACATTGACAAGTGTTCCCATGGAAACAGACGGCCTGGTACATAGGTGTGCAGCCAAAGCACAGGATGGGGGAAAACCAAAAAAAAAACGCTTTGTTTAATGTCACTGAGCAGGATATACAAGATCCTCCCTCTACAAACCAAAGAACACTTTTTAGTTTTGTACTTTCCTTATTCCATTTCATTTAATTTGTTTTATTAGATGCAACCTGTGTGGATGCAACTTTAGAACATTTTTTAGGCTAAAGATTCCTAATGTTTCGAGACACAATTAATACTTTGGATCGAACTGAATATATGTCATAGCCAGTGACCCTAAAATTGCAAGAATGCAGAGAGAAATTTGACTTAAGTTCTTTGATGTCAGCCTGTCTGTTATACATGGGTTGGTTTTCTTGTCCAGTACTTGCTCGTAGTAATCATGCAACATGAATATACACATAACCAAACATCCAACCTGATTTCAAGTGTTCGTATGGTCCTTAAATCCATTTGCTGACATGTCACACACATCTCCACATGTGCAGGTCATAAATACAGTCAAATAAAACTGTGCACATCATATCATATACAGTGCATGAGACTCTTACTAGCCCCTCGCTTTATCTCTGGATGGTGCATTTTCTAACATGACCATTGACACTTTTAAGTGTAAACTATTCCAAACTACAGGCAAACCAGTTTGCATGTTTCTGTGTAACTGGACCAACTGTCCCACCAGAGCACAGACTTGGAAGTTTTCAATAGAGGTGCTGGGCGTATTTAGACATGGCGACCTCCATCCTGATAGATCAGGATGATCCCCTCACACACGTTCTCGGCGGAGCAGTCTTACCGGAGGTGTCCGTTGCTGTCCCACCGTTGCTGAACAGGGCAGAGTACAGATGAGGGTACGTTTTCTCCAGTGCCACACACAGGGCCAGGAAATGGTCGCTTTCTTTGTTGATCAGCATCTTCAGCAGCTGGTCCACTTTCTCGGAGCTGGAGGAGCAGTTCTGGTCCAGATCGCGACGCTCCTGCTCGGTCAGGCAGCCGGACTCGACCAGCAGCTCGATGAGGCGCTGTGGCTCGGTAACGAACTGCACTAAGTTCTGTTGGTACTGCTCTAACAACTCTTTGTGTTTGGGCTCCATTGCAGTTCGCGCAGTTCTCCAGCTAACTGGCTAGGTTAGCTTAGTGCTATGTCGGCGGAGACGGTGACCTCGGCGCAAAGCCTACGAACCCCGAAAACCAGCAGGAACTTCCCTCCTTACGGTCACTTGTACGATTTTAGCGACTCGGCCATGATATGCGATGGCTTAACCCGACAGTTTCTGACGAGAGAATGTAAAAAGGCACACGAAGCCATATTTGTTGCCTAAGGCTGTTGACTGCACTAAACAGCGAGTGCTACACACCTTTTCCCTGCTCACTTACTTTCTACCCACTTCTTCCATTCTTCTCCCGCTAATTTCAGCCAGAGAGCAGGCGCCCGCTTTTACACTTTCTTCTTGGCCATTTACTCGCTGTTGCGTTGACTTTAGTCTGACCGAAACTACCGTAACTCCACGGCCGTTCCTACTCAAACTGTATGCTCCGCCATGTCTCGGCAGCTCAGTCGCTGCTGCCTGCTGTCAATCATCGTGCGCTCAATAGCCATGTAAGGTAAAAGTGGGCGGGGTCTCGTGCAGACACACCTGATTTCTGTAGTGGGCGGGGCTATACAGTCAGAACGTACTAAACATTTTCTTAGCTCAGCAGTGCTATACATCTATCCATCCTTCCATTATCTTCCTCTTTATCCTGTACTCGGTTCGGGGGTCGGGGGGGGGGGGGAACTTTCGGGTGCTGGGCAGATACACCCAGGACAGGGCACCAATCTATCGCTGGGCACACACTCACACACACAGACACACTCTATATTTGGCAACGGGGCATGTTTTGTTCTGTGGGAGGAAATCGAAGAACCCGGAGGAAACCCACACAGACACGGGGAGAACATGGAAACTCCACCCAGATTGGGATTTGAACCGGGAATTCCTAGTGCTGAGAGGCGAACGTGCTAACCACTAAGTCACCAGCAGCAGCACTTTATTATTCATATTATATGTTCTAAGTTCTAAACCAGGCGGCACAGTGGATTAGTGGTTAGCACGTTCGCCTCTCAGCACTAGAGATTCCCGGTTCTAATACCAATCTGGGTGGAGTTTCCATGTTCTCCCCGTGTCCGCATGGGTTTCCTCCGGGTTCTCCGGTTTCCTCCCACAGTCCAAAAACATGGTTGAAGGTCAACTGAACTCTACAAATTGCCCCATATAGAGTGTGTCTGTGTGTGTGAGTGTGTGCCCAGCGATAGATTGGCGCCCTATCCTGGGTGTATCCGCCCAGCACCCAAAACGTTCTCCCCTGGATGGGCATGGGGAACCCCCCCGCGACCCAAGTAGAGGATAAAGCAGAAGATAATGGAAGGATGAATGGAAGTTCTAAACCAGTGTTCACTAGTTCAGTTTGTCGGTTATGGTAGAGCCAGCGTCAAACTAAATAGGCAGAACTTTGTGATTAACAGCCCAGGTAGTAAGTGCAAACTTTTTGGAAAGTGTTAAAGCAGGAAAATAATGTTATTGTAAAGGAAAATATATTGTGCTTTCTACTCATTTCCAAATATTTGACAGCATTATTACATTTATAGTAGGGATGAGACGATTACAGATTTTAAATGGTTGAATTCTTGTCTAAGGAATTATTACGATTATTATGCAATAATTAACTTTGCCAAAAAAAAAGTGCCAGAAATCCCATGAACAATGGACGGTTTCTTATTCGTTATTTGTTTAATGCTAAATATGAAATTTTGTTATTAAAAATGAAAATGCAGGACCTTTGCTGAATATTACCACAGAATTCTAATAATACAAAATCTAAAATGATTTTGTGATAATCAAAATAATAAATAAAAAAAACATTTGAAAAGAAAAAATAGGTTTTTCCTGTAAGAACAAAGTAAACAGACAAATGTGCCGCAAGTGTAGCTTTATTTTAGTTCCGTTCCAGTTGCCCCACCTGGGTCTGGCTATCGGCATGTTTTCTTTTTGCAAATATCTTCATGACAATGTTGAGGTGCTCTTACGTTATAGATTGTATACATTGTGTATATAATAATACACATATTGCAGTACTTGCTACTTGCTTTAAATATCAATATTATGGACAATATGATAAGCATTTAAAATTTAACACAGCACCTGAGTTGAATTCCCAGTTGAAGTTTTTTTTTTTAATCACATTTTAGATATTTGTGTTGAAATCAAGAATTCCAAGAGCAAACATTAAATAAATAAAAATGAGCACTGATTTGTGTATTGTAATGCTGTTTTTAAAATTTCTTTCCCATTTATTTTTTCAAAACTCCTGTTTGTCTGTTGTCCCTGTATATACAACTGTTTATAAAGTACATTCAACAAGCTTTGGTACAGTAAGAATCATACTTAACTCTTTTGCAAACCCTATTTCCAAAATTATGGCACTTTATAAAAAAGCAATAAAGTCTGTAATTTGGCCATTCACTCAGATCTTTATTTCACAGAAAAAGACAAACACAGGAGTTTTAGTATTTTAATGACAAATTTTATTTGATGAATATCAAGTTTATACATTGGCACGTACACCGGTACTCAAATATGCTGAGACAGAGATAATGCAAATACAGTAAAAGTCATTGTAACACTGCTCACACTTACGCAATTAGCAGTTTAAAGGGTAACAGGTGAGGTCATCAGGCTTGAATTTAAAAGAGCATCCAACTAAAGCTTACACAAGCAAAGATGAGTCATGTTTTACCTCTTTGTGCCACTATTCGTTGTCAGTAGTTTGAATTGTCAGTTAATAGTTAATTTTTTTCTATTTAGACATTTCATTATCTGTAGTTTATAAAAACATAAATATAACAAGGAAGTTTTGAGAACAGTGCATAAAGGCAGAAAGTTTGGATTAATGAAGCATTTTGATTCTGATCATTCTAATTGAGTGGGTGGCCAATCAAATCCTTTGACGGTTTTGCTTGAAAAAAATAGATGGACATAATAACAGTAATTTAAATTAAAATAATGTCACTAAACAGTTTACCATTCCATCAAGTAATGCTTCAATCAAAAGCTCTGCCAAGTCCCTCTTTATTTCATTCACCACTGCTAATTGATCTTCTCATATCTGTCTGGAATGCTGGGACATTTAGGATCTTCAAGAAACAATTCAAAACACAACTCTTCCATAAACATTTGCTACAAAAAATAGCTGGTTTCTCCTAAACTACTATCTACCACTATCTGTGGTGAAAGTCTTCTAAAAAATATTTTTTTAAAAATTATTAAATTGTTGTTAATGGTCACCCAGAGGACAATTTTACTTAATCATTTTTAATTTTATTTCTTGACCCTAACTCCTCTTAAAGTTTATTTTTCATCTTAGGGAGGTTTCTCTGTTCTACTGTTTTAAGTTTTAAGTTTATTTGTCATTTGCACCACATGTCAGGACATTGTGCATCGAAATGCTTATGCTAAGGCACAGGAAAAACACTACAGCAGAATATTTTAAATATATACAAAATACTAACAAGATGTACACAGAATATACAGAAAATCTACACAAAGTATGCACAAGTATACAGGGATACAGATGTTATTGTAAGGAAAATCTTATAAAAAAAAAAAGTGACATTAACAAGGATAGGTAAAGTCATGTCTGTCTTGGTTGGGTTTGGATTTGTTTTGTTAAGTTGTTATCATTGCTAATTGGTTAAAGGAGCTAAAGCCTTCATCATTAAATAGTGAATACACCACATTTTATGTGTCATTTTGACTGAATCACATCCAGGGACTAAGAATGAACAAAATAACAAATAATGAAACGGCAAATTTGTCCTTCTAGAGGAGACAGATCTAATTGTTGAAGCAGAACTAGCTTTCTGTCAAGGAACATTTGCATATGGGTTAATGTCAAACTATATTTAACAACCACTAATTACACATCACAGTACAGTATACAGAGCATTAATTAGTTTGTGGGTTCGGTGCTGAGCTGGAATAGCTTGTTCTCTGCAGTGTTCTTTTCAAAGCTTCGCTGAGTGTTTGAAGTAAACGGAAATACAACACGAAAACCTGTTTGGATTTGATTTCCCTGTAACATTTAAAGAGCACATTATCACAAACCCAATAAAACAACCTTAAGATAATGAATGAATGAATGAATGGATGAAATATAACAAGGAAGTTTGGAGAACTGTGCATAAAGGCAGAAAGTTTGGATTAATGAAGCATTTTGATTCTGACCATTCTAATTGAGTGGGTGGCCAATCAAATCCTTTGATGGTTCCTTAACCACAAGCCCATGACTGCCCCATGTGTGCTGGTTAGAATTGGACATGGATGGAAATGTCTATTCAGCACTTTAAGTACCTGATCTGGTGTTCTCAGCTGTGTTGGATACACATTGTGATTATGAAGAGTCTTGGGGAAGGAAGCTGCTAATTGTTAGGTATTTATTTAGGAAAGATTTTTATCAAATGAGGAACTCTGAGTGAAAGTAGGCTGAACAGAATGCTGGGAGCTCAGAAAACCAAGCCGCATGCACAGGTACACACAGGTACACACTAACCACAAAGGTCTGATCACTTTATAGCTCTTTATTTAGCTGGTGGCTAATAGTCAAATTAGAGAAAGCAAACTTCGCCCCCGACAGTCGCCATTGGATACAGTCCTTGGAGACGCCCCTGTCCGCAGACACACTCAATGATACATTATGGACGATGATCCATCTGAAATAATGCGTCTAAAACCAAAGCACTGCGTCTGAGGTGAAGATACCAGAGTGTGGAATGTGAGATGCACCTATTATCAATGTGAAAACACGTTACTGAGTTTCTTACTGCATAAATAATATACCACATCCTTTACTTAATCTGCAGGGTATAAGGACAAAACAGCGAGCACTATTCCATAATTCTCAAGCATCATTTAATATCGTATTTTAAATCCATCCATCCATTATCTTCTGCTTTATCCTTTATTAGGATCGCGGGGGGTTCCCTATGCCTATGGGAAGATACACCCAGGACAGGGCGCCAATCTATCGCTGGGCACACACTCTATATGGGGCAATTTGGAGAACTCGATCCATGTTTGATCCATGTTTTTGGATTGTGGGAGGAACCAGGAGAACCCGGAGGAAACCCACGTGGACACGGGGAGAACATGGAAACTCCACCCAGGTTGGGATTCGAACCGGAAATCCCTAGCGCTGAGAGGCCAACGTGCTAACCACTAAGCCACCGTGCCACCCCGTATTTTAAATTCATTCATTATCTCCCGCTTATCCTCTATTAGGGTCGCGGTGGGGTTCCCTATGCTCATCCAGGGGAGAACGTTTTGGGCGCTGGGCAGATACACCCAGGACAGGGCGCCAATCCATCGCTGGGCACACACTCACTCACACAGACACACTCTATATGGGGCAATTTTTGAGAATTCAATTGACTTGATCCATGTTTTTGCACTATGGGAGGAAACCGGAGAACCCGGAGGAAACCCACGCAGACACGGGGAGAACATGGAAACTCCACCCAGATGGGGATACGAACCGGGAATCCCTAGCGCTGAGAGGCCAACGTGCTAACCACTAAGCCACCGTGCCACCCCGTATTTTAAATTAAATCAGATATTTGACTTTGAGGGTACATGCAAAAAGAAATGATTTTATTACCTGAAATACTTTATTTCTCTCAGTTTAAAAGGTCCAATTTGATTGCGTTGCCTTCGGCTGTGGTAATGTGACACCACAGTTCTCATCAGTTCAATGCCCTCGTTCGTCATTAATGGTTTGAATTAAGAGAGCGACACTGCCCTCTAACGGTAGCTACGCATAACAGTGATTGAACAGTTAGAAATAACAGAAACATGCTTTAGTATATCTCTCACACAGGGGCGTTTTTAGGATTTAGAAACATCAGGGGCTTTAGCCCAGATCCCTTATTCCGACCTCTGTCTTACAGAGGTGCCCATTCATGAGTGTATTTATCCATTTTCAAACTGTTGTTACATTCATTTTGTTTGATCATTTATTAGTTATATTCATTCATTATCTTCCGCTTTATCCTCTGTTAGGGTCGCGGTGGGGTTCCCCTTGCCCATCCAGGGGAGAACGTTTCGGGCGCTGG
>JAFMOD010000419.1:1202337-1225603 GCA_019802435.1 Corydoras maculifer | reverse complement strand
GCCCGAGATGTTCTCCCCTGGATGGGCATAGGGAACCCCACCGTGACCCTAATAGAGGATAAGCGGAAGATAATGAATGAATGAATGAATGAAATATGTCTGTCAGCGGATAGCACATTCAGTTCTAATAAATGATGTTTCTGGCTGAAGACTTTTGAATAAACGAACCAGAGCTTCGGCAGAAAAGCATGAATCAATTTTAGGAGAGGAGATGAGCGTTTTAACAAGGTTTTGATTTGAAATAGCGTAACTTTGCGACAGTTTGCGCCTTCAGAAAAAAATCTGACGGTTTATGAAAGCTGAAAAGCTGCTCTTTACAGCCAACATAGTTATTACGGTAACTTTACTCCCAATACTGGCGAAAAAAATCTGTCTCCCTCACACACACAGAATTTAGAAGCACAAACAGCTGACGGTGACTCCATCGTTCGGTCCCGTTGCTGGAGAGGCTGCAGATAAAGCTGAAAGAGAAAGCTATAGCCCTGAAAGCCCAGGTCTAACGATGCCCCTGCTCTCACTTATTACTTTTCATAATGGCGACAGTTTTGTTGCAGTAATTTTTTAGTATATTTTCATGTATTACAGTAAAAATCAAAAGTTTGGACTGTATTACAAGGAGCAAGTGCGAGCGGTGAATGCAGACATTTACTGCCTGTAAGAGAGAAGCTCCGTTTATTATATACAGATGGAGGGCACTTTTGGCTGAGGCACTAGCAAACTGCATTAATCCATAGTTAGCCCAAAACCCATCAGGTTCATGTTTGGCATTTATATATTAAATACTGAGATCCATAAATAGGCCACATACAAGAACAACTCCATGTGGTCCACATGTCCCAAAACACATCTGGTTCACATCTAGTGGCAGAAAGAACTGGCAGTATTACCTACGTTGAGTCACATTTGGCTGACTCATAGCCTTAATATGCTGCATATGTGGCCCACATTTTGCAACTGGGAGCAGTTCACCCCAATGCCATCAAGCCATGCAAAAACTTAGCCAGATAAAAAAGGTGGATATGGTCCAGATCTGGGCCAGAATCATTTTGGTATCTGAGACTGCTTTCTATAAACAAAGCAACACAAAAATGGCACATATTTGCAGATATTATTTGCTTATGTTGGTGTAAAAATTTATTTCTGTCTCTCATGTCTACTTTTATGTGTAACAAAACAAATCTGTAAATCAAAACAAACAAAAAAAACAAAGCATAAAATACATGTCTGCTTTTAATGCACAAGAAAGGAAAAGTGACACTTAAAAGCCCAGATAATAACAATGGTTACCCAGAATCACTGTAAATACAGATCACCCCTGGTTCATGTCATTGGAGTGTCTGTTTAGTAAACAAAGAAAGTACACAAATCAGTAACTTTCAATTGTACATTTTCTGTTGGTGTAATACCATATATGATTTGGAGGCAATTGCTGCTGAGTCATTCAGTAACTACATGTGCTGTTTCTTTGGTTCTAGATTATGGCTTTTATTTGATTAACAAATTAGCAGTGAAGTAAAAAAATAGGGTATCTAGCCCTTGTATAGGGTATCTTTGGTATCTAGCCCTTATTAAAATCTCTAATCAACATAAAATCTTCAAATAATGCTTTATTGTCTTTTTAAAAATACATACCCACAGCCAGCTTTACTCTTAAAAGTGTCTTTAAGGCATTATTTACTCAGCATAAAGAAAGTAGAGAAAATATTGGCACATTCTAATAAAATAAGTAATAAAATGTGTATAAAATACAGCATTCAAAATGTCATATAGGACACTGACAATATCTGTATAGTAATAGCAACAACATGCAATTATAGCCTAGAGCATTTTCAAGTCTATAATAGTAGACATGCTTTGTATAGACAGTTTGGCACAGTATTTCGTATTTAGTAAAATAAATGCTTCTTAATCGCTTCCACCACAAAGCTTCAGTAGGAGTTTCTTGTAATCTCCTGACGTGTCTCCCTGCAAAACCAAAAAACATGGTCTTAAAATACATAATTCATTTTACAATATTTTTCAGTGCCCTTTGATGGATTGGCCCCTGCCATGTGTGGATCTGCCCAGTCCCCAAATGTTCTAAGGTCTAAAATATAAGGTGATCTATTTTGCTAACACACAGAGGAATTTGTCCACCACATTTAACGCATCCGTGCAGTGAAACACACACACACACTGAGTGAGCACACGTGCCCGGAGCAGTGAGCAGCAATTCGAGATATGTGCCTTACCCAAGAGCATTTCAGCCATAAATGCCAGCCATTGTTTAGAAAAAACACTAATATTCAAGTATAAATAACCTTATACTATACGGACTTAAGTATGGTGGGACACCCACTCACTAATTAATAAAACACCTTTGATGACATTCAATCTGAATTGGTCATTTTTTGTACCTTAAACAGTTTCCACTCTTCTGGGTAAGCTTTCTACAAAATCTGAGGGTGTATGTGGGAATTCTTTCGCCCTTTGTGAGGTCAGAAACTGACGTTAAATGAGAGAAGCTGGCTCACAATCTATGTTCTAGTTCATCCCAAAGGTGTTTGATGGGATTAAGGTCAGGGCTCTTTGCAGTTCAGGCAAGTTCTTCCACACCAAACTCACCCAACCATGTGTTTATAGACTTTGATTTGTACACTGGGGGTTCTGCTAGAACAGCAAAAGACCTTCCTCTAAACTGTTCTCACCACATTGGAAGCATACAGGTGTTTAAAATGCAATGGTAATGACTTGATTTAATAAACATGTAGCAATGGGACAAAATAAGACACCTAAACACAGCAATTAAAAGTGGTGTGCCATTATTTCTGTCCACATAATGTAGTTTTAGTCATCAATAATCAAAACTTGCATTTGTTTATGCAGGCTTTGTTCATATTTACTGAAATATTTTTTGTGTTAAATACTTTTTTTTTTTTTTTTTACAGTTCTATGCCAGTTGTTACAACACACACACACGTGCGCAATATGTGTATGCTTATGTCCAAAATATGTAAAACCCTAAATAACCTATATCTGGCCATGTAGTTTTATGTGTCTCTAGCCACCATGCAACCAAATAAATTCTGTACTATTTACTTGATAATTAATTAATAGCTTGAGATATGAACAGTACTGCACACATTACATTACACATAAAAACATTTAATGCATATTTTTGGGTATTCTAACTCATCAAATATAAAATATTAGTCAAATGTTTCTATTAAGGTACATACATAAATTGGCACTTAATCATTTCATTAGCTTACAAATGAATTCAAATTTGTGTAAGCAGTATTAAGTTTATGTTTGTTATAAAATCCTTTGGCTCCAAATCATCAATTTTTATTATGTACATCCTGAAATGTAAACTTTGTTTATAATTTCTTTTAAACCTGGACCTAATGCTGTACTTGACTGCATGACATGGCTGTGAAGTTTAAAAAGTTTACAGAGAAAACAGCAAGACAAAGTACTTACCGAGATGTCCGTGTAAAGAGACTTCCCATACATCTTCAAGTATGCCTGGCGGATGTCCAGCATATCCACTTCAGAACGAGACACCATGATGCGGATTAGGGTGCGGTCTTTGGTTCCCAATCCCTGAAAATGCAAATGTATCATGTTACATTCACTTTTAAACATTAAGTTTAAGAAATCATTTCTTAACAGTTAAGATGTTTTCATAACATATGTGAAAATTGTAAATCATGTTGTATTAACAATGCCAGCTAAAATATCAGACAATCTTTTCCATTTTAAAAATTATATCCTTAAAGTTTCTTTCTTTCTAATACAAGTTCAAACGCCTTTCATTGTACGCCAAACATTTTTGGTTAACTTCTGAACCTAGGTTAAATGCAGCATTATATCCAAAACATGTGCACACAAGACATGTGCAATAAGCAGAGGCATCTAGTTCATGGCTAATCATTTTTACAAGTTGCACAAGGTCAAACTAATAGCCACATGAAAGTCAACAAGCCCTCACAACAATGTAGGTCATACATTGGCACTAGTGGTCACATTATATTAAAACCAATGCGAAACCCTATGTTTCCACCAAGTCAAATCTTCCATTCTGATGTAGATTCTGTATAATAAGTGTGATATAAAAATGCACAGACTGACAAAAGTCAGGAAATAGGAGAAATGTACCTGTCAATGACGATTAGTAGTGCTGTTTTTGTAGATAGTTCTAAATATTTTTTTATTTAAAACTGTTTCCTGTATACATCAGTATTAAAGGCCATGGTTTTATGAGATGATATACTAGACTTAGATTCAGGAGTGACATTTTTGTCTTCAATTGTACAGTTCTAGAGTGAATCATCTCACCTTCATGGCTTTGTTGAGTCTCTCAGCAAAGTAGGCTGGTGTGTCCTTAATGCACTTCACTGCAGACAAGACATTTTTAGATTTAGCAAAGGCAAGCATTCTCTGGTATTTTCCCCAAATACAGACTCTTCATATTTTAAGCACTGCAAACTTTTAATTGCAGAGTTAAACAGTAAAAATGAAAAAAAAAATCTAAATTGTAGTTACTCAGCCATCAGACATAATTCATCCACCTGCATCATCTACCATGCAAACTATAAATAATATGTTATTGCAAAAGACTGTTATTGCAAAACACTGGGAAAAAGTGTAGACTAAAACAGAGGTAGGTTTTCAAGAGATGTAAAGAGACACACAGAATGAACGGTCTTTTTTCAAGAAGTTAATTCCAACATGCAGCACACACAAAAAAGTATCCACAACACAAGAATGGGACAAGATGAGATGGTTTAATCACCAGAATGTTAAACTCTGTGTGAGGAATTATATTTTACCATGTGTATTTTCCTGAGCATGAAAAGCAGAGCAGAAGACAATATGAAATCGCAAACTGGTTAAAAAATTATTAAACAATATAAAAAAATACTATCTATTATATTAAGTTCAAAAAATTCTAAAATATGGATTATTGTCAATTATTAATTTTTTTTTTACATTTATTATACATGGCATACACCAATGGCACATTCTCTGTGTCTATCGATCATTTTCTTTGTTATCGTTTAAAAAAGTACAGTTAGATAGATAAATATCATCAGCCACAAAACAATTGTACAATGTAACCAAATTTCAATTGAACTAAACAGTTTTAGAAAAGCTTATAACAATAAGTGTCAGATAACACACAATCTTTACCAATAAAGACCCGTGCATGTATATTTATTATAACAAAAAATGGAAAACATGGCTTTTTCTACAGTTACTGTCTTTTTTCCCTGTTTAAGACACAGCAGCTTATTAAATCCATGTCTGTTGATTGGTTGTTTTTCTGCTGTATATAAACAACAAACATGCAAAATTTAAGTCTATTTCTACAGTTCTACAGAATAATCATTAGAATAATCATAAATATGTCAACATAATACACATTATGTTGTTTATAATGTCCTTTGCAATTTCCCCCAGGGATAAATAAAGTATTCTAATTCTGAATCTGATTGTGATAATTATTCTTCAACATTTATGTATGACTTTTACATTAACATCAGAAACAAGCCTTTTATTTGCTAATTGATTAACATGCAATGAATAAATTAATACATCTTAGACACAAGACTAAGAAAGATGAGAAAGGAATTGTACGAAGAGACATTTTCAGTTATCAAGTCATAAACATCATGTTAATGTTGATAAGGCAAAAAGAGCGATAAACTGTAAAGCTTTAAGCATTTTAGAAAAGCATTTATCTTGTAGCTCCAATGCAGCAACCCACAAAATAAGAGGAATGCAGGCCATGCACAAAAACTTACTTACTATAATATTAACTATATTTTAAAAGGAAACAGTAAATGAATCCAAATAAATAAAACACCTTACCAACAGCCACCATGCCACTCTCCAGGTCTCCGGACATCTCCCTTTGAATGCTTTTCTCAATTTCTCTGCCACACATGTGCTGGTATTCCTGAAACACTGGCCACACAAACACACCACACTTCAAACATTAGACACGTCAACCATTGCACTCTTTTTTTTTTGTTATAGAGACTATACAGTTTGTGTGCTACAAATATGTAACTAAACATGTTAAAAAAAGAGTATTTAAGTATGCCTAATGTGATTTATACTTTAACATGAAATGTAATTTTTTCCAGGGTATTTTTGCTTATGTTTCTGCTAGTTTTTCCAAAAATTGCAAACCACCTTTGAAAATCAGCAGTTTATCAGTTTACTTGGAAACTCTGGACTTTGTGATTGTAATGTTATATATAAATAAAGTGTTAAAGTGGAAACACAGCTTTGGAGGACACATCCAATTCCAGGTATGGAAAATTACAGTCCTACACTGACGGACACACACAAACACAGTTAGTTTTATTTCGTCTAACACACAGCACTTTATTTACCAATAAATAAGCAATAAGAATGGAACCTCATGCATGTCTTTTAACTCTGTGTGTGACACCTCTGTGTGTGTAGCATAACATTTGTAATTATGTATTTGGTTAAATTTAATATTAGCATTTTGTAAATAAACATTTCTGTGATGAAATCTGCAGCATAAGCGAGTTCTAATTAAGTAATGTATTTATTAACAAATTTATTCACATAAGGAATTTCAAAAATTGCAAATAATTATATTTATATTAACATTATTAATCAAATACACAGGTTTAAAAATCTAAAAATTAAGTGTGAATCAATGTTCACGCAAACATCTGGCTCCCTATCAAGTACAAAAGCCACAGTTTTCCACTGAACTAGTTTTTTTTTAATAAACAATAAACCTCATTTACCACCAAAACCGTCAAAATTTTCTCTGCCCACACTCAATTAACCACATATTAATGCAAAAAGGACATAAGGTTAAACTAAAGGTCAAAGTGAACATTAGTCCACAAAGTTAACTTAACTTAATAGATCTAATGAAAAAAGTTGCTTCATTAAAACATTTTGTGAACTTGTTTTGACAGCTGTGGTAGTGATGAATGGAAGGCAGAGCAGAGAATAGAATATGAGAAAGAAACTGACAAACTAAGTGTCAGTGCAGGACCTTTAGAAGGGCTCACAGTAAGAAGAAAAAGTGACAATTTCAAGACAAGAACAAGAACAAGACAGAAACAAGCTGGAAAGCAAGAGAACTGTGTGCCTGCCTGTTGGATCAGACAATTATTGTAGGAATTTGTAGTGAATTTCACTGCAAATTTGGTTTATGTTAAAGTGTGGCAATGAAAGCCAGTTTTTAATTTAATAATTCCTTTTACTATTGTCTTGTTAATTTGTTTATGTATCTTTATAAATAGGGTGTATTGGCTGAGCTGACATTACTGACACACCTCTGCCCACTTTACATTTGTCTCAATGTGTGATATACAATACATTATTTTCCAGATGTTTTTATAAACTGTGTTTTTAAAAAAAAGAAAAGTATAATAGCTACTCGTAGGACTATTCTATCATTAACAATAATAAACCATAGTTATAGCAGAATGAACAGAAACAAAAAGAGGTTACCTGCTCTAAGGTGAGATTTGCTTCGAGCACACAGGATGGCATTAAACTTGGACTCATCTGTACCCAGCTTATTTTCACCTGCCTGATAGAGAGCCTAAGGCACAACAGTTTACATTTATCTTAATCATTCAGAACAATTAAACATATGATAATATTAATATTAAACATCTATTTATTAGTCATTACCTGAGCATCTTGTTTGGCTAATGATATATCCACAGTTTCTCTTTCATCACGATTGCCCTTTACGATAAAGAAGAAAACAATACTGAAAAACATATTTGTATTATTCATTCATTCATTCATTATCTTCCGCTTTATCCTATATTAGGGCCGCGGTGGGGTTCCCCTATGCCCATCCAGGGGAGAACGTTTCGGGTGCTGGGCAGATACACCCAGAACAGGGTGCCAATTTATCGCTGGGCACACACTCACTCACACAGACACGCACACATACACACTCTATATGAGGCAATTTGGAGAACTCAATTGACTTGATCCACTTGAACCTGGAGGAAACCCACGCAGACACAGGGAGAACATGGAAACTCCACCCAGATGGGGATTCAAACAGGTTAGCGAACGTGCTAATCACTAAGCCACCGTGCCGCCATATTTGTATTATTTTGAGCAAAATGTTTTTTTAATTTTAATGATAAAATGTAAAATTGTGTATGAACCTTTTGAAATACATGTTTTAAAAACTTTTTTCTTATTACATACTATTACTCTCAGAAACCTTTTGATCAAAACTATTTTTTCTTATTATATATTCAATAGTATATTATATACCATATTATATAATATAAGACATGCCTCCTTTAAAAAGGTAAATAAAAAATAAAAAACTATTTAAGTTTTACTGGTCACATCGGTGACATTATTTGTTTTTATTCCCTTTTTATTTTATTTTGTGTTGTGGCACCCTAAGTTCACGTGGGGAAAAAATGGGACATGTAAGTGTGAAACTGCACTCTATTATTTCAAGAGCCATAATAAAAAGATTTAAATAATAATAATAATAATAAATAAATAAATATTGGGCTTCAGATTCAAGAAAATAATGCTGCTGTGCCTTGTACACTTGTGTAGTGTGTAAGGGAAGCAAATGAGTAAAATGAGTGACATAGGGCAGCATGGTGGCATAGTGGTTAGCACGTCCTCTTCTCAGCACTGCAGATCAAGGATCAAATGCGGTTCTGGGGTTTCTCTGGGTATTCTGGTTTCCTTAATGTTCCAAAAACATGGATTGAAGGTGAATTGACTGCTCTAAATTGCCCCCATCTAATTGCCCCATAATGTGTGTGTGTGTGTGTCTGCATGAGTGCATGTGTGCCCAGTGATGGATTGGTTTCCTGTCCTGGGGTGTATCTGCACAGACACCCCCACAACCTTAGATTAAGGTAAAGAAAATGAGATGAGATAAGACTTTGTGGCACCTAAATTATAGGCTGGTGGTTAATCAATATGGATTTTAATGTGAACTGTTTATTTTATATTAGCATTAATTAATATGCAGTTAACAAAAGAGGCATATGTTTTTTTAAATCAATAGTTTCGAACCCTGACATGGAGATACCTGAGCAAGAGAGATCAACAGTCTGCGAAAGTGTCCTGAAGTGTCTCCACTGATAGCGTCCTCCAGGGACTTTTTATTCTCTATAGAAATATTATAAAGCTTTATTGATCATTAACCTCTATAATACCAAACCGGTCTCAGGTGTATGCCTTAGAGGAACAAACCAGCTTTGTAGATTTGATTGATTTCTCTGATCTGCGCATTGGTGCGAGAGGAAAGAATCTCAATCAGACAGGCCTCGTCAGTCCCTGCTCCCTGCCAAGCAAGTAAATTCAATAATAAATAAAGAATATGCACACTAACAAAATACTATATGTTTACAAAAAATCACATTTCACACACAAAAATGAAAATGCTTATTTAAAAGGTTAATTCACACAGCACATGACACATGTCTAACAGAAGCAATATGGAAATAGCATATATATATGCTGTATATATATTTATTTATTATGTATTTAATGAATGAAAGTACAACCAAACATTATACTTAGCTGTATGTTAAAACAAAAAAGTATGATTTGTTGACATTTGTTAACTGCTGAATTATTTATGTACCTTAATGGCTTCTTTTAGTTCATGGGCATCAAACTGTGCAGGTGTCTTCAACATGGCCAGCACAACTTTCTCAAAGTTCCCAGAAAGCTCAGATTTCAAATCCTTAACTAAGTCCTGAAAAAATGTTTTGATGAGTATAATTAACTCCAGCATTATCAAACGCATATCTGTGAGTTTTGGTAAATTGCAGTAAGTAACTAACCATGCCAACAGAATAATAAATAAAAAATGAGATCCAGTTTTACCTTCCCATATGCTGTTTTGTAACTGATTGACAGTGGCACACGCTGCCTGTTGGAACGACTTCCAAGAAGATCAATTATAGCCTGTTCATCAGTACCTGTTGAAACATAAATATAAAAATGAACTCAATATAAACTAGATGCTAAATTAAAAATGAGATAATTATTGAAAACTCCTATACACTTTGTAAAACACTATTATCATTAAATAAAATTAATAAATCTATTCATTATTTAAGATATCTATAAATGCACAAAGTTCTTTTTTATGATCACTGTGAGCTAAACAGATTAATTAAAAATGGGTATAATATATTTACCAAAGCCCTTCATGGCCTTTCTTAGAACTTCAACATCTTTTAATGGGTCTGCTCCAGGGAAATCTTGGATAGATCCTCGGAATCCACGCTGTTGGGTGACCAAAAACATACATGGCAATACATGACGAAGCTGTGTAACTTGTACATTAAAATATATAAATAAATAAAACTATAAATAATAAATAATATAAACCAATAATAAATAATATAAAACTAAATAATTTTTAGACCTTGTATATACTTACATTGATAGCTGGCACCACTGGAGCACCTCCTCCATAAGAGGGCATTGAAGGATTGGGAGCTGGCATGTTTGGATAGCCTGGTACAGAAGGATTAGGTGGTTGGCCAGGCATGGACGGGTTGGGTGAGGGGCCTTGTGGGTAACCCGGCATGGGTGGATTGGGGGAAGGGCCTTGCGGGTAGCCTGGCATGGACGGATTGGGTGAGGGGACTTGTGGGTAACCTGGCATGGATGGGTTTTGTTGTGGGGCTTGAGGGTAGCCTGGCATTGGCTGTCCTGGGGCAGGTCCCCCTGGATATCCCATTCCTGCAGAGGGCATGCCACCTGGCTGAGGGCACACGCCAAAGGACTGTTGGTTAGGGAAGGCACCGGGACCTCCACCAGGAACTTGAGAAAACATGGATGGATTTGGATTAATTCCACCCATGTTTGACGCAATCTGGTTCGCCTGTAATAAAAGAATGTGAAGGTCATAAAAAGGGCAGAAACGAAAAAAAACTGGACAATTCACGAGCAATGCAACAGATATGTAAGCATACACAGGCACATTGACGGAGCTGTACTAAAATGATTAAAGCAAGTTGTGGTTTGTGGTAAGCGATGCATGTCTTATTTGTTTTAATTAGTTAATTTGCTCCTACAGTTACTCACATTTTAATCGAAGGTAATGCTGACAAAATGGGAAGCTAAGGTAATGCTACCATGCTTTTAATGTCACAAAGCTGCATGCTGTCAATAAAAACATTTATAAACAGCAAAGAAGTTTTAATAAAAGCTTAAGATAAACAAACATTCCTTCATGAATCTACAGAACATATTTTTGTTTAGGAAATAATAAGTATGGATACCTTATGCTATACTAGGGTTGCGGGAGGGGGATTCCCCATGCCCATTCAGGGGAGAATGTTTTGGGAGATGGGCAGATACACCCAGGACAGGGCACCAATCCCTCACTTAGCACATACTCACACAGACACACAGTATATAGTGGCAATTTATATTGGGGCAAATCAAAGCAGCCAATTAACACTGAATCTATGTTTTTAGACTGTGGGAGGAAACGAGGAAAACCCACGTGGACACAGGGAAATTCCAACCACATCGGGATTCCCAAGCACTTAGATGCGGACATGCTAAACACTACGCCACTATGCCGCCACAAAAGTTATTCTTATTATTATTAATAATAATAATAATAATAATAATAATAATAAAATATTATATATATATATATAAAACAACTACTACATAAAATGTATTTAGATATAATCAGTAAACAACAATAAAATGCCTTCATTGTAAATAATACAAACTTACAATTTGCAGCATTTGAGGTTTATTTTAAAATTTTTTTAAAAAATTTTAATCTAAAAATATACATCATATGAGATGTTAAATGTAAAAATATAATATGGATAATAATATACAATAGAAGAGTATAAAAAAATAATTTATTAAGTTTATTTAGATAACCCTATACCATATTTTGGGCACCCTGAGGAAATTCCATGTTTCGCATTTTCAAAGCAAAAATACAGTAACTCATCCTCAACCGAAACAAAACATATAACATAGAGAGAGACCTCCAAACCTCCAAACAACTGCATAAGACTAAAATATTATAAGCAGACAAAATTGCAGTATTTGTATATAATCCTGCAGGTTGCTAAGGCTTACAGTGTTTACAATAATGGCTGTTGCATTAAATGATAAATAAAAAATGAACGTATGATTAAATTGTTAAATAACAATTAATAACTGTTTAAAACTATACTTTTTTCCCTCAAAATATATTTATTAATATTTATTACTATATATATATATATATATATATATATATATATATATATATATATATATATATATATATATATTTCTTAATAAAATGTCTGGTTAAGGATTAGTGTTAATCCTCCCAATGAATAATGGTTCATCAAAGTAAAATGTCACAAATAGATGCTGGCTAATCTGAATAAGTTGTAAACCCAGTTAAATCCTAAACCTTTTACCAATTTCTACCAGCATACGAATATCACTTGAGTTTCTAACAATAATCAAAATTATTCAGATACTTTTATCACTAAACTTAATAAGACTTACCATTGGGGTCAGGTTACTAGCATTGAATCCAGGCATTCCACCAGGAGCACCCCAGCCACCTACAAATACAGAAACAGGGTGGAGAAGTCTATTCAAATTGTTTTCCATGTAGAAGAAACAAAACAATCACTATTGAAGAAGCACCATTAAAAATACATAAGATAGAACCATATCAAGTCTTACATTCAGAGTTATCCATCACAACCACTGGTTTAAAAACCTGAAGCACAGTTGTAACATCAATCAAGTGGCATCTGAAGCTCATTCATATATTACACAAGTCACATGACTGGAAATCACCCACATTTGCTTAAACCCACTAATATGGAAATATTGTCACTCATCACCTGCATGTCTAAACCACAAACAGAATGGTTAAGAGACAGGTGACTTGCTGACACTGACCTAGATGTCAATCTCTTTACTTTAACCACCTTATACATTGAAACAATAATACTTTCATAATCAATAATACTCATTCATCACTTCATGATAAAAATGTGAATCCTTCTATTCTATTAATAAAAGACTAAAAACTTGGCACTTTATTAACGCAATTTATTTATTTATCTCAAACTGGATGTCTCATGTACCTCATATCATTGCTTGCCTAAGCCAAATGCATTTTTAAACAATTTTTGCCTTATCTTTTTCAATATAGTCACTGATAATAATCATGTCACAAATACTAATGACAGAAAATTTTGATCGGACACTTTCTGAAAATACAACAGAAACTCATTTCACCTCATTATCTTTACCACTTGATCCTATTCTAGTGTGACAGAGTGTTTTTTCATGCCGAGGAGAATGTTTCAGATGCTGGGCAGACACAACCGGTACAAGTGCTAAGAGGACAGACGTACTACCCACTACTCCACCATGCCATCCCAAAAAAAATTGGATTATTATTTATTATCTTTGTTTAATCCTATATTTTCACCCTGGGTGGGTGAGGGGGCTTTCCTTGCCCATCAAGGAGAGAACGTTTCATGCACTGGGAAGATACGCACAGGAAAGGGTGGCAATATATTGCTGACTCTCACTCACACACACACAAACCCAAACACTATGCCGCTATGCTGTGCCGCAACAAAAACTGACACCTGTAATTTGTAATTCACTTGAACCTTTCTTTAACAGACAAAACACTCTCAGTATTTTGAATGACAACATAATTCTATTTAGTAAATATAAACAAATTCGGAAACAGTGCCTGCAGCTCATTTGGGACAGAGGCCTGTTTACCACTGGGTTACATTACATTTATTTTTAAGTATGCTTTTTAAACACTTCTAAAATAATTGTTGCTCATTCTTTTTTTATACAAGAGTCAAGCTGCTTATCACAGGTCATGGTAAACACTTTTAATACATTTATAAAAAAAGGTTTGTACACATGCACTCTAGGTATACAAAGCCACGGTGTTGTAGCTCATGCAAAATGAGGCCTGGCACTGACCAGTTGAAATAGACACCAAGTCAGTGGTGCCCAAAAGCAACATGTCTCTCCAAAACAGCAAGGGATTTGTTACACAAAGCAGTTTTAACCCTTCACCTTCATTAACTGTATTTCCCCCCCAAGTTTAGAAATCTTATGTACAAACTATAAATGGTAAAAATTGGCAAAAGACCTGAATTGTAATCATAAACTGAAAAACAATGTTTGACACTAAGTGGTGAACCATCATCTATCTTGCAAAGATTAAGCCTTAGGTGCACTCTGTTTTAACTTAATAATCTTACCTGTAACCAGTTAAACTGCTAAATGTGGAACCATTTAGAACGTTTTACAATTACAATAATCATTCCAGTCTTATTTTACCTGTCACCACAACTTTATAATATGTTGTATGCATGACCATTATTGTTTCAAATAAATACAATTAATATTGTCATTACAAACACTAAAACAATAAACTCTTGTCATTTTGTAAAAGATCAACTAAATGACAATCACTTTTTAGCTTATATTGCATAGAATATGGCTTAGCATTTTTCTGAACATGGGGTTTCTGCCTTAAAATTAAGAAACTTCCTGATGTATTGTATAAACAACTGCTGAATCATGAACAAACCACATATTTGTGAAACTCCTGCAGAGTCACAGATGGTATCACAGTAAGCATGCTACACATTTTCATACCCAAAGACAGCAGCCTGGACTGAAGCACATTTGCTGTAGTTTCATGTTAGTTTCCAAATTCTTTCTGACAGAATAAACTATGTATTTTTTGGAATTTTTCATGACCATTTTTACTGACTCTCCAACAATGACACGCCAATAATGTAAAACTGATTTCAAAAAAGGTTCCTACATTTCAGTGATTAATTAGTTCACTCATTACTAAGTGCAAAAGTTAGCATTAAATACAAAAAATGTAACAAGTCATTTCAGTTTTCTGTAATCCCTACAGCAGCAATGTCTCTCTCAAATACCAACTTAAGCCTTTTCATCAATGGTACATTTACATACATGCAGATCAATCATGCTGTTGTTTCTATGCAAATTTTTAATATGGCTTTTCTTTGCATAATATAATTTCAAGCTATAGTGTTATATTGTCTTTTACGTGACAACAATTTTCTATTTCATTCATACAGCTACGTCCATCCATTTAAAATGATATTACAGAGTGCCGATGGTCACACATTTAGCTGCAGTTTTAAACATTGTCTTTTAGTCAACAAGATTTTCATGCAATTTTGATACTTTATTATGAAATATAGATTCAAAAAACTATATTTTTTGCAATTAAGCACTAAGAAACATTGTATTTGAACTTACTGACAATTCCTTTAGCACAAGGTGATAAACCATGATTTGCCATTCCTTGTAAAGATTACACCTTTGACTGCTACTTTTCAACTTAATCTTGACCTGACCTGCTAACCAGTTAAAAGCCTTAAGCATTACTACTGAAATAGAACTAAATCAATAAATACATTTTTTTGTTCTATTTGTCCTATTTTTTGAAAATGGAATGTTTTTTTAAGTTCTATCTCTAAGTACATATTGTATTTCTATTAATACACACTATTAAAAAGTGCTTATTGTTTTATTACTTCTCTCTTTTTTGTAATATTGTAATGGTGCAACTGTAACTACCACTATGTCCCTCTGGGATTAATACAGTTCTGATTCTGTTTCTGTGTATATTATCCTAGCCCCTGGTGTCACTGCTGCACTAAATATAACCCACCAATTAAAATGTCTAGCTTTAAGAATCCTGTAATCAGCGTCCTGTGAGTACTGATGAGTACACCGTCAGTGGTAACAGTTGGTCTAAATGGTAAATGGAGCCGATAAAACTGAAAATAGGTGTAGAAACAAGTAGATGTACCTAAAAAAGTGTACATGGTTTCATTGGTGTAATTAATATAGCAAAATAAAATGATAAAGGACATGATTTCCAGATCAACAGATGACACACCCTCTTTAGGAAATGATGATACTATGGACAAATATATTTGGGCTTTAGTGTAATGACAGCTGTTTAAAAACACAAAAGAATAATATAATCCATGTGAACACTGGTGTACACACACTGAGCTGTATTACACGCACATGCTAACCTACAATGTGGTGAGTCATTCACAGAGGTTTCCATTTATGATGTAAACACAAGACATCACCGTGTAAACATTTAGTTTAATTTTAGCATGCAGCGTCACTAAGGATAAATCAATAAATAAACAAATACCTGTAGGAAGAGGTGGAAGGACTCCTGACTGATCTGGGTAGGCACCAGGTTGTGGTGGATACCCGCCGGCTTGAGGAGGATAGCCCCCTGCTTGGGGAGGATATCCTCCTGATGATGGAGGATACATTCCTGGCTGTGGAGGGTATCCACCAGCCTGTGGTGGGTAACCACCTGCCTGAGGTGGGTAGCCACCAGACTGGGGAGGATAACCAGGATAACTCATATTTTATTCTGTAATGAAATAGTAAGACATTTAATTAATAAATAAAAACACATGAAACTTTATCACTACAATTTTAATCACCTTGATTTTGTTACAAAGATGAAATGTTCACAAAAAAACTTTTTAACACACTTTATAGACTAATCTAACACACACACTGTATACAAGTACAAATATTAAATATTACATTTGCAATGAATCAGTTTAACACATGAAATACCAAAAATTTATCTGACATTTTACCTTAAGAGAAAAATAATTCTAAATGATTACCTTAATTGTCAAAGCAAGCAAGTAAAAACATGAATGTATTCAGCTACTGTTAAGTCCTTTAGACTGGTATCTGAAACCCTAAGGCCATCTACAATTCAATGCCTTCAACCTACATAACACCAGGTGTGTAGCAACTGAATAGCAAGCATGGCTTACCAAAGAGAGCCTAATATTACTGCCTATATCAGATCATATCACTGTCATCTGTGATGTGATTAACTTTTTGTGATTTTCTTTTAAAGAAAAAAGTAGTTTCATTGCTTTCATTAGTTAGTACTAACTGTACTGTACAATCCAACACAGAATCGACACTAAAATTATTTGTGTGTGTAAAGTGTAAATGTAGAACTTTTATAGAAAAAAAAGTGGTCCATTCATGTTATATACATTTTGCAGCACCAGTTCTTTGTTCATTAAAAACTAATACAATAATCTATCCTCCCTCCACATTTTTGTCCTTAACATAAATGTGGCCTCCACATTTATGCCATCAATACTATAAAACTTTCACACACACACCGTGAGTGAGCACATGTGCCCGGAGCGGTGGGCAGCCTTGTATACACTGTATTACTGTAATCATCAGTCTTTTTACATCAACGAACTATGACTAAAGCCCGTTGACTGATGGTACTAAGTCTGAAAGCCCACGCAATAAAGTATGAGGCAAGGGGTAAGTAAACATACAAGGTTTCTGAATAGTCATGTCTAGATGAAAATATAGATACCACGCCTAACCAAGACAGTTCACAAATATAGTTAACATGATTATTTAATCCATATGGTGAACCTTAATATTTGGCAAATGTCCTTGTTCAAGAAATTCCTAAACAGAGACCCTTGAAATGAAATTTAAATCAAAATTTTGACCTAAAACTTTGAAGTATTAAATCCTGTGGGCAATGACGGGAATAAAAAGACTAGCACGTGTAGCACAGCAGAAAAGTAAACATAGCCATATAAAAGAACAATACGAGTATAAATTCTGTAGTGAAGGCAAAGTAATATAACTCACAGTCAAAACAAAGTTTTCCTTCTTTCTTTGCTATGAGTTATAAGGTGGTTGTTAAATCTGTTTGCTCAAAGTCCAAAAGACAGGGACACACCCTGAACAGGTCACATGTCTATTATAGGACAGTTACACAAACACATTCACTCATAAATCCACACATATGAGCAATATAGTATCTACAATTCGACTACCATGTATGTGAGACAAAACCGGAAACTCCCAAAGGAAACCCACACAGAGATGGGAAAACATGCAAACTCCACACATTACAGACCTTGTCTTTGCTGTCTGGGAATCAACCCTCTAGCTTTGAGGTGGGAGTGCTAACTGCACTGCACTACTCCTGGGAAAAAACATTTAATCTCTAGTAAAGCTATTAATATCACATTCAAATCTCTCAATAAGTCTATGTACTACCATATTGCATCTTTAAATTGACATGTAAAGCTCAAACAAACCTTGTTTATTGTATTGTATTCTTCTACAATCGTGGAACTTTCACAATGACAAAAAAAGAACACTGTACAACAAGATTCTATAGCGTTCTCTCTCTCTCTCTCTCTCTCTCTCACTCACTCCTCTGTCGCGCGCTAAAGTAAACACACACCAAACCACTAGATGGCGGTATATCATCATGGTTATTTTTATTATCATTCTGGTTCATTACTTTCCATAAAGATTAGTGAAATAACTGTCATCACTTGTATTCTTGTCAGCATTTACTCTACATTTATTAGTCTTATTTAGAAAAATACTCAGCAATACTGTGTAGCCTGTAACCTGTGTAATGAATAGTAAATATATATAAGCAATAGAATGCAAAGTGTGTTCTGATGAATAACATGATATAGTAGGAGGAATAAAATGAAGATGAGTGCCGTAGATGATCACAGTCATTGTATTTAATGTAATGAAATGCAATATGATGCAGAAATAATATATACTGTTTACAAAGCCATACTTATTTTACAATTTAATATTTGATTTATATAAGACACAGATGGTTTAGTGGGTAGAATTTGGTGGGGTGTGGAAGTAATACAGCAGGGACACACAATCATATTGGATCGCTCCCTGAAAATGGATTTGGCAGAGACAAACCTCCATGTGTTATTATTGAAGCTGGTATTTCTTCATTTATTGTTTGTTTGTATGCAGGCAATGCACAATGACATTTGTGCAAACTACTTTTTATTTTTCACTAATACTTCACAAACATTCTTTACTTGCTGGCTTTACCATCAGGCATTATACATAAATTTCTTCACTTTTTAAATTCTAAATGATTATTTCTGTAAGGTCTGGTCTAAACATAGTATTTTAATAAACACTAAAACCTTATTTATAACAAGATCAAAAATACTTTTGAGAAATTATTAAAAATGGAAAGAAAGCTGCCAAGAAAATCAGCAAAGCGTAGTCTCCTTGGCTACTTAACACCAGGGCAACGATTCACCATAGATTAGTCGCACTATGGCAACAGTACCGGTTTTGTAGGTTTGCTACATATTTTGTTTGGCTGTCATAAATAAAAGCTCCCAAT
The DNA here is from genome assembly GCA_019802435.1 of Corydoras maculifer. Classification (NCBI taxonomy): domain Eukaryota; kingdom Metazoa; phylum Chordata; class Actinopteri; order Siluriformes; family Callichthyidae; genus Corydoras; species Corydoras maculifer. The sequence continues at coordinate 1,206,312 of JAFMOD010000419.1, read as the reverse complement.
ATTCAATAAACAGCATTGTGAAGCCAATTGGTCAAATAATCATCTGTGCGTCAATTCAAGAAGAAAATTACATTTGCCTCTTCACAACCTCCTTAATGGTCAAACCGCACTATTCTTTTCAGGAGTACAAGGTCTTAAATCCAACAATCAAGTCTTGTGCTACGTTATAAAAATTCTGTTAAGGCACATATTCCACTCTGATTTGTATTGCATCAAAAACGAATCTCAAAACCAGCCACACTTATATGTACTTCTATTATGTTTAACTCTTTCCATTATGTGTTCTTTGAAAGCTAGGAATGAATCTGCTCTAGCCTCTAAAAAACCTCAACAAGTAAGTATCCTTAACTTAGACAAATGCCAAATTCCAAATTTGATGTTCAATACTTTCATATGTCAATATTTACTGATATGCAGCTTAACTAATAATGCATTATTCTAATGGGGAACAGTTATCAGTATACAGTTACAAAGCTTTTAGCTCAAAAGGATACTATTTAACAATTTAATTAGCCAACCAGCCTAGTCCGACCAAGTTTCAACCAAAGATATGAGAGAAATAAGCAAAAAAGCAAAAAAAAATTATATATATATATTCATTCATTATCTCCCGCTTATCCTCTATTAGGGTCGCGGTGGGGTTCCCCATGCCCAACCAGGGGAGAACGTCTCAGGTGCTGGGCAGATAGAACCAGGACAGGGCGCCAATCCATCGCTGGGCACACACTCACTCACACAGACACACTCTATATGGGGCAATTTTGAGAATTCAATTGACTTGATCCATGTTTTTGGACTGTGGGAGGAAACCGGAGAACCCAGAGGAAACCCATGCAGACACGGGGAGAACATGGAAACTCAGATGGGGATTCGAACCTAGCGCTGAGAGGCGAACGTGCTAATAACTAAGCCACTGTGCCGCCATATATATATATATATATATATATATATATATATATATATATATATATATATATATATATATATATATATATATATATATATATATATATATATATATATATATTCATTCATTCATTTATTCATCTCCCGCTTTATCCTCTATTAGGGTCGCGGTGGGGTTCCCCATGCCCATCCAGGGGAAAACGTTTCGGGCGCTGGGCAGATAGACCCAGGATAGACCCAGGACCAATCCATCACTGGGCATATATATAAATTAAAGCATCCCAGCCAATCAAATATGGCAAGTGTTTTTTTCAGTTTTTTTTTTTAATAGTCTGATTGGTGTTACTACTTCAAAAGTTGCTGTAAGAACCTCACATCCTGTTTTAGGGAGATTTTATACGTTTGTACAGTGAGAAATTAAAAATCAAATGGTATGTGAAAGATGTAGTCTATAGTCAGACAGAAAGATATCTGAAGCATTAGATCTTTTATGGCAGACTCTGACATAACTAGTTGTTTAAACCTAGAAGAGTCAATATGTGGCAAACAAGTGGTTAATGGGAAACTATAAAACTCACTGAATAAAGTCTCACATAAATCAAATTGTTATTTTTTCCATTAAGAACAATAATTAAAATTACATGTATATTTTTAGTGAAATACCATGCATTGTTTTTTTTATCCAACCATCCATTATCTTCCGCTTTATCCTCTACTAGGGTTCCCCATGCCACTCCATCCAGGGAAGGGGGGTTCCCCGTGCCACTCCAGGGGAGGGGGGTTTCCCATGCCCATTCAGGGGAGAGCCTTTCGGGCGCTGGTCAAATAAACCAAGGACAGGGCGCCAGTCTATCGCTGGGCAAACACTCACTCACACATACAAACACACTCTAGATGGGGTAATTTGGAGAATTTAATTAACCTCCATCCATGTTTTTGGACTGTGAGAGGAAACCGGAGAAAACCCACGTGGACACGGGGAGAACATGGAAATTCCACCCAGATTGGGATTCGAACCGGGAATCTCTAGTGCTGAGAGGCGAACGTGCTAACCACTAAGCCACCATGCTGCCTGCATTCTTTTTTATTACTAACAAAAAATGAACAAAAGTTCCTCAGAAAGTCTGGCAATACATCACTTCTTCTTGCTATACACTTCCAAGATCAGTATTAATGCTATCACAGAAAAGGTATTGACATATGATGTTCAGTAAAACTGGTTTTATTCACAACAAAAATATTTGAATGTGAGTTTTTTGCTTTATATCGGAGTCAACAATGCTTAATTAAAGAACAATAATTATTAAATATTTTACTACTTATATAGTTCTACCATATTAACGATATACAACTAACTATTGTGTCACCAAGTTATTGCTGAAATTTGCATATTATTTTATACACTATATATACACAGTCAATACATGGAAATAGTACAGCTTCCTATTGCATATTTGCACTGTTGACTTTATATTGATATCTGTGCTTTTTGCAATACTGGACCTGTATACAATGTTTACATGGTCTACACCACACAAAACAATAGCACTATTCCCATCACTACTACACAATGTCATATTCTATATAGATTCTTACATCTATAATTCTACTTATATATTATTTATCTTGTATCCATATTTAGTTTTTCACTAAAAACTTAGTGTTCACCTAAATTTGTGCAATATGGAAACACTAATGGTAAAGAATTATCCTTTGGAATCAATAAAGTATGCATCAATCGATCTGTCTTTAAATGTGGGCCTTTTGATTAAAAAAAAACAAAAAAAAATAAGACATATTGTGCTAAATATAACATTCATTCATTCATCATCTCCCGCTTTATCCTCTATAAGGGTCGCGGTGGGGTTCCCCATGCCCATCCAGGGGAGAACGCTTTAGGCGCTGGGCGGATAGACCCAGGACAGGGCGCCAATCTATCGCTGGGCACACACTCACTCACACAGACACACTCTATATGGGGCAATTTGGAGAACTCAATTGACTTGATCCATGTTTTTGGACTGTGGGAAGAAACCGGAGAACCCCAAGGAAACCCACGCGGACACGGGGAGAACATGGAAACTCCATCCAGATGGGGATTCGAACCGGGAATCCCTAGAGCTGAGAGGCGAAAGTGCTAACCACCCTAAATATAACATCATTTTAGAATTACAGAACCAGGCAAAAGTTTAGACACGCCTCATTCTTGCTCCATCTATTTTCTCCACTTATCATATATATGGACTTTGTAGTTAGTTCACTGTTGGTTCCCTGTTCTTTATTGATCAGGGTTTTAGTGCAGTAGTGCTGCTGTAATTTCATTTAAACACCTCAGTGACACTGCTGGGATAGGAATAATGCACCAACCAAATAATACCTGCTCTGTGGTGCTACTATTGAGGTCCTCAGCATTAGAGAACAGCGTAAAAGGGACTAAAACAGTATGTACAGCAGTGCACAATCAGTTGGACTAAAGTCTGGAATTGTAGAACCACAAGGTCCAGCAGTACAGTACATCTTTACAACTAATGTAATGAACAGTAAGTATAGGAAAAAGGAGATGGGTCCAAACTTTTGACTGGTACTTAATCAGATATATACCATCAGGTCTCAGAGAATATATGGACAAATCAACAGTGATTTATTAATAAAATTGCAGTGAACAAATTTAAAATGCTATATTAAAAATGTATTGAAATGCAACACAATTACACGGTTACAGTGCAGTTGAGTAATTATGAGGTCCAGACGCTGGTGAGGAGGAAACTATTGACTGGGCCTCTGTAAAAGTTAAACACTCTACTTGTGCAAACTGGAATATATTTAAGATAGACAATGGGTGCTTATTTGGTTTTTCCAACAGTTAATAGACTTCAACTTTGCGTCACGCAGCCGTAAACGCGGCCACGCCCGTATCGCCATGACGTCTACAGAACCGTTTGCATACAGGCCCAGTTTACAGTAAATACAGTCTAATATATTTAACAAACGAAACGGATTACTATTTCGACTGCAGTTCAGTTAATGTGCATAAAGGCCAAATTAAACGGGTTTAATGAATCCACGTCT